>CM075978.1:43849135-43916528 GCA_038087875.1 Malacoraja senta
TTCCAAAATCCACAAACAGGACTGCTCTGCAGACCCAATGTTTCTGCCTGCTCCTGTCCCACAGAATTCATCTCCAAATAGTTGATTCCATCTTATCCATCCCATGCTCACTCTTCCGACCTACATCCAAGACACCTCACATGTCATTTAAGTCTTCAATAACTTTCAATTCCTAGGCTCCCATTGCCTCATCTGTACCATGGATGTCCAGTCCCTTTACGCCTCCAACCCCACCAAGAAGATCTCAAGGCCCTCCAGTTCTTTCTTGAAGAGAGACCCAGTCAGTTCCCCTCTACTAACACTCTCCTCCCGCTGGGGGAACTTGTCCTTACCCTCAACAACTTATCCTTTGACTCCTCACTTTCTTCAAGTTTAAGTTGCAGCCGTGGGCACTCGCAAGGTCCCCAGCTATGCTTGCCATATTGTTGGTCACGTCAAGCAATCCTTGTTCCTAAGGTACACTGGCACCATCTCACTGCTGCATTGGGGCTGCCTCCAGCACCCGTGCAGAACTCGTTGATTTCATTAACTTTACCATTAACTTCCACCCTGCCCTTAAATTCACCTGGACTATCTCTGATACCTCTCCCTCTTTCTTGATCTCTCTGTTTCCATCACGGGGGACAGACTATCGACTGATATCATCTATAAACCCACTGACTCCCACTGACAACATCTCCAACAGCCTCATGCAAAGGCACTATCCCCTACTCTGACGTATCCATCTAGCTCCCTTGGAGGTTTTCCATTCCAGGTCATCTAAGATGTCCGCTTTCTTTAATAAATGTGTTGCCCCCTCCCCCCCCACCCACCTACTGTTATAGATGAATCCCTCACCCACATCTCCAGTGTCCAATCGTTCTGCTCTTGCTCTCTCTCATGCCAGACAGAACAAGAATAGAGTTCTTGTTGTTGAAGCAAGTTGTTACTTTAAACAGGGAGTGGTGAATGGCTGGAACATGCTGTCGAGGGACTGGTGGATGCTGATACAACAGTGGCATTTAACAGGCTTCTGGACAGACATGTGAACATGGAGCTGTGTTTCCACTTTGAAGGAAATTACCCGAAATTCCGGACATTCTGGTTGTCTTCGGGTAATTTTAGGGAAATTAAATAATTTTGGGAAATTTCCTCATCCGGCCCACGAAGGGGTCCAATCCGGCTCGCGGGATGATTTGGGGAAAAAAAGTATATTACGACCATCAGCGCCTGCGCAGTTGGGGGAGGCCATCAGCCTCGTCACAATTGAACGCCGTCTCCCCGCACGGTGTGGAAGCACTGACATGGAGGGAGTAGTGGGATATGGATCATTTTTCAGGCATCTGGAGATAGTTTAATTTGGCATTGTGGCTGGCACAGATATCATGGGTTGGAGGGCCTCATCCTGTGTACTACTGTTCTATGTAATTAGTCGCTCTGAGATACAGCACAGAAACAAGTCCTCCTGCCCACTGATTCTCAGCACCGAAATACACTATTCCTGCACTAATCGCATTTTATTCTCCTTAACTCATCCAGATTCTATAACTCACCTACACACTAAAGATAATTTATTGGACAATTAACCTGCACACCTTCAGGATGAGAGAGGAAACCAGAGCACTGAAGGAAACCCATGCAGCCACAGGGAGAATGTGCAAACTCCACACAGACAGCACCTGAGGTCAGAATTGAAGCTGCCTCTCCGTGGCGCTATACGGAAGTGGCTCTTCCAGCGGTATTACTGCGGCAGTCCTGACTTTTTGTGGCGAATATAGTCGGTAATTAATATGAAAATGTTTCAACTTCATGTAAACCATAAAAATGCGAATTATTCAGCAAGCAGCAAATCGAAATATCGAGTAATCTATTTGTTGCCTCAAGCTAATTGACAAGTTAAAAATTAATAACGCAAGCACCATTAAACTCGGTTTAATTTTGACAGCAAATTGCAAGAAAATGTTTTCGAAAGGAAAAAAGCATTGTAACTTGATTGTAACACACAAAGACACATCTCATACTTTGTTTACTTAAACTTTTAAAGATCCTAATGTACATCTACAAAGCAGCTTAAGTTCTCTTTAGAAATGAACAAGGACATTAAGCAATTAGTCATAGTAGACACAAAATGCTGGAGTCTCAACGGGACAGGCATCTCTGGAGAGAAGGAATGGGTGACGTTTCGGGTCGAGGCCCTTCTAAGGGTTACTCCAGCATTTTGTGTCTACCTTCAATTTAAACCAGCATCTGCAATTCTTTCCTAAGCAATTAGTCATGGTGTCAAACAGCACAGGAACAGGCCCATCAGCCCAACTTGCCCGTGCCGACCAGGATGCCCCATCTACACCATTCTCATCTACCTGCAATTAGCCAATATCCCCTCTACACATTAGATACTGGAGAGAAGCATTTGCTTAGATAACCTATAGAATGACCATCAACGTTTAGGTACGGTGAAATTTGAGTTACCATACAGCCATACTAAGTGAAAAGCATAAAAGTTAACATAAACATCCATCACAGTGGATTCCACATTCCTCACTGTGATGGAAGGCAATAAAGTTCAATCTTCCTCTTGTTCTCCCGCGGTCGGGGCAGTCAAATCATCCGCAGTCGGGTCCCGCAGTCGGGTCCCGCAGCCGACGATCGAAGCCCCCATCGGGGTGATCAAAACACCCGCGTCAGGGCGGTTGAAACTCTCTCCACGGCATGGAGCTCCCGAGTTGGCCTCTTCTTACCAGAGACTGTGGGCTTCACGATGTTAAAGTCAACAGGCCCCGCGGTTGGAGCTTCGATCTCCGGCAAAGGGATCGCAAGCTCCGCGATGTTAAAGTCCCGCAGACGGGTCGGTCTCCAGGAAAGGCCACCAACTCCACGTTGTTAGGCGGCAGTAGGGACAGAGATTCGATACGGAAAAAAATCGCATCTCCATCGAGTTAAGAGATTGAAAAAAGTCCCCCCCCCCCCACATAAAACAAACCAAGGAACACTAAAACATACTTTTTAACACATTCTAAAAATAACAAAAAGAAAGGACAAACAGACTGTTGGCGAGGCAGCCACTGCTGGTGACACCACCCGGCATTCACCCCATCAATAACCGAGCATGTCAGAGCGCGTGTACTCGGCAAGTGTGGTTCAACTCGTCATTCCAAAACAGTAAAGGGGCAAACCATAAACGTGACAGACAGAATACTGCCCACTTGCGCAGATGAATATAACGTGTACGGAGAAACACGCAGACAGCTTAAAACCACACTTGGCAATAATGGTCCCCAGGCACTATTCTAAACATTCACTTATCTAGGGTGGCACAGTGGCGCAGCAGGAGAGTTGCTGTCTTACAGCGTCAGAGACCCGGGTTTGATCCTGACTATGGTTGCTGTCTGTATGGAGTTTGGACGTTCTCCCTGTGACCGCATAGGCTTTCTCCGGGTGCTCAGTTTCCTCGAACATTCCAAAGACGTACTAGTTTGTAGGTTAATTGGCTTTGGTAAAAATTGGAAATTGGCCCTAGTATGTGCTAGTGTAACGGGGATTGCTGGTTGGCGTGGAATCGGTGGGCCAAAGGGCTTGTTTCCACGCTATATCTCTAAACTGAACTATAAACTTTACAACGCAGAAAGAGGCCATTCAATGGGGAACAAACCCAGGTCCTGGAGCAGTGAGGCAGGAGCACTAACTGCTGTGCCACCCAATTTCTAATCACCCGTAGATCTGTCCATCTTACATGACACTATCTCCATTATAATTTCTTATTTACATTTCATCTAGTTAATTTCCCCTCCTTCCGCAGCTTCATATTCTATTTAGGTTTATTTTTGCTCTTTTTGTATTTTGTGCTTTTTCGCTGTTCTGAAAATGGATAATTTAATAAATCTGTAATTTTCTCATACGTCATCGTATCACCTTTATCTGTTTTTATCTGCCGCATTTCTCCTCAAGAGTCCATTAACTCTGAATCCATTGAAATTCTGAAGCTGCTAATAGTTTCTGATTACAGGGAGTATTAACAGCTGAATTTATGACCTGTTCTCTGTAATGACTACTCTACATCATAGCCTATCAGTTGAATTGGTGCCTCTGATTCACATGGTTTATTTTTTATCCTCTGCGAACACTTGTCTGACTTAGTATTTTCACCTGCATAAAGCCCTAATGATACATTTCACAGTTTTTGACCTCTCAAACTTCTAAAAGGATACAAAATGCTGAAGTAACTCAGCAGATCAGGCAGTATTTCCGGTGAACGTAGATAAGTGACGTTTCAGGCGGGACCCTTTTTAAAGTTTCGACAGAAATTGGTACATCATGTTGCAGTTCAATAAGACGTTGGAGAGACCGCATTTAGAATATTGTGTTCAATTCTGGGCACTATGTTATAGGAAATATATTGTCTAGCATGAAAGGGTTCAGAAAAGATTTACGAGGATGTTGCCAGGACTAGAGGATGTGAGCTATAGGGAGAGGTTGAGTAGGCTGGGTCTCTATTCCATGGAGCGCAGGAGGATGAGGGGGTGATCTTATAGAGGTGTACAAAATCATGAGAGGAATAGATCAGGTAGATGCACAGAGTCTCTTGCCCAGAGTAGGAGAATCTAGGACCAGAGGACATAGGTTCAAGGTGAAGGGGAAAAAATTTAATAGGAATCCGAGGGGTAACTTTTTCACGCAAAGGGTGGTGGGTGTATGGAACAAGCTGCCAGAAGAGGTAGTTGAGGTTGGGACCATCCCATCGTTTAAGAAACAGTTGGACAGGTATATGAATAGGAAAAGGTTTGGAGGGATAGGGACCAAGCGCAGGCAAGTTGGGCCGAAAGGCCTGTTTCCACACTGTAGCACGCTATGACCCGAAACATCACCTGTCCTAGTTCTCCACGGATGCTGCCTGACCCACTGAGTTACTCCAGCACACAGGGTCAATGCATTTTTCCCAGAATTTCTCTACATTGCTACTCACAATTCCAACAGTATTTACATAATGCAGCGATGTTACAAAACTTACCTTCAGCGGCGCCGCAGTTCTGCCACTGGCCGTGTGCGTGACATTGGCGCCTTTGAGGGGGGGGGGGCGGGATTAAAATGCCGTTTTCTCCTGCCTGTCCGAGGGATTTCCTCGGCCTGCCAGCTGATGCAGAAAAATCGTTCCGACTTCCGTTCTTGGAATTATTTTTTTTTAATCGTGGGACAATTTAATCGCTGGAGTAAAATAAAAAAGCGACTTCTAACGCCCTCAACGCCTACAACGGGACGGATCTCACGTAGGGGACAAAACACAGGGTAAGTCGTGTATTTTACATGTAAACTTGCTTTTTAGGATGACTTTAATCAACATTTCCTTGGCGAAATGTGATTTTGGCCCCATACGAACCGTCAGTGTTTTTCCTGCCGATATGGGGTTCAAATTCACTGCAACCGCAACGTTCCAATCGATCGCGTTCCACAAAAACCACTCGCAAGATGATTTAAAAGCCCATTAATTTACGGGAATTAAACATTAAATTCCTTCCATTTGGCCTATAAATTCATGACAATGAGATTTAAAAATCATGTTATATTGTGAATTATTGTGTGAATGTTATTTGGACACTTAGGCTATTTAAAAATGTTAACCTTTCCTTAAGAAATGGATAGATGTTTAGATCTAGTAATTAAATTTTGTAATTGGCTACAATTAGGTAACTAACTAATTATATGCTTTAATTTCAAATCATCCAAGTAAGATTGTTTCATATTTGTTTCCGAATGCTTCAATCTATAATAACTGAAAATTTCTTTCAGTTCTCTTAATTTTTAAGAAAGTTATGGGCTTTTGACTGTCCTCGATCACAGCTTTTGTGTTAAGTCAATGGAAAAGCAATAGGGAACAAGATGCTAATTTCCGAGTATGAAAATGGCCATAACCTTTTTAATACTGAAGATATGAAAATGAATTAGGTGTCAAATTAAACTTCTTTTTATGCTTTATCTGATGGGATAAATTGCAGACTTGATTTTTTTAAATCTCAAAATGTTGTAACATTGCTACATAATGGATCAATCTTAACACCTTTTTATTCATGAACAGAGAGGGAAGAGGAAAACGAGGCCAAGAATTGAGAAAGAACAAGAAATACTAGCTGTATTTAAATCTAAATGGAATACAATCTAGATTGCTGAGAAATAGAAGTTGAAAGTACAGAATTCCCGCTCATAAACATGGAGCTGCAATAAAGGAGAAAGGGATAAAGGCAAAATGGTAGAATGGATAGACTGTGACAGATTCAATCTAATGCAGAGAGCAACTTTGATAAACTGCAGAAGCCAAAGAGGCTGTACCCGCTTGTCAGAATGGGGAAACTGGGAAGTTCCCCTTTTTATGACTGAACCTGGATCTGAACCTGGAAGAGCAGAGAAAGTTAAAAGGAGATTTCATAGATGTTCAGAATTAAGAGATTTGCAAAATCAGATGACAAATAAAGGGAAATAAAGGGATCAAGAATCAGAGGACAGGGACAAGAGGAACATATTATCTCACAGTGGCTACATAATCTGAAATGCACTGCTGAAAGGGTGGAGATAGCACCTTCCAAAAAGTAGATAGGCAAGTATGTGAGGAGAAAAAATGCACACCTGAGGGATATGTCCAACTGGATTGTTCTAGCACAAAATGCACACAAGATCCACTAGAGGGGAAATATTTAATGGGAACCTGAGGGATAACATTTCTTACACAAAGGGTGGTAGGTGTATGGAACAAGCTGCCGGAGGAGGTAGTTGAAGCAGTTACTATCGCAACGATTATAAAACATTTCAAGTTCAAGATCAAGTTCACATTTATTGCCACATGCACCAATTAAGGTACAGTGGAATTTGATTTACCATGCAGCCACACAATCAAAAAGAGCACAATACACAATAGAATATAACATGAACATCCACCATAGTGGATTCAACATTCTTCACTGTGGTGGAAGGCAATAACGTTCAGTCAGTCCTCCTCCTTTGTTCATCCGTGGTCGGGGCCATGAATCCTCTGCAGCCGCCACTACGGACGGCCCGATGTACAGGCCCTCTCGTCGGGATGCTCGAAACTCCGACGTCAGGACGGACAGACACTTGGAGGTCCCGAATCGGCCGCTTCCTACCGAGGACCGTGGCTTCATGATGTTATAGGCCACAGGACTGCAGTCAGAGGTCTTCTCCGGTGATCCCCGGCGAGGGATTCAAAGTTTCCTTCTGACCATGCTTAAACTGAAGTCGCAATGGAGGCCAGTTAGCTGTGAAATGACACAACTACAATTTTCAGAGCATTTGGCTCAAAACTATTCACAGCATAGTCCAGTTTTGCACATGCGAAAGGCAATAAATGAGTTGACCTTTTCAGCTGACCACTATCTACCGTTTACAATATTCCAACAAGAAATCTAGAACAAAGGGTTCTAGATTTGCTCTAGCTATCCTAGCTCTCAAAATAGAATTCAATAGTGCTTTATTTGTCACATATGCAACTGCACAGTGAAATTGTTTTTGCGTATATTATACATGCAGGTATTATACATGAACGTTATTCAAAGTTCAAAGTCCGGTCAGCCTGCACGCTCGATGTACTGGTGGGGTTCTCGAGCAAGCAGTATGCAATGAAAGCAAGAAGAAAAAGGGCATTCTAACACAAGTCTATTAAAATAATGAATATTGGATCAACTCTCTAACAAATTAACAACTAATTTATATTCCAACCATCATAATTTAAATGCATCGTGCATTTAACTACATTTTAAATATGACATACAAGACAACTAATCAACGTATTGCTGAAGGCTTGGTGACTGATATGAACTCAACTACATGAAAAATCTCTCATAAAAGCCATTAGTTTTGATGGGTGCACATTAAACATGGCATTCAGTGGCAAAGGATGAAAAAAAAACAAAGGATGTCAATCGGTCTTCATTTAAAAGGGTGAGAGGCCACATTATCATGCTGACATTTTTGTGAAAGGCATAGGTTTAAGGTGAAGAACAAGAAGTTAAGAGGGGATTTGAGAAATATGTTTTTCACCGAGTGGGTGCTTGGATCTGGAATAACCTGCCTGAGAAAATGGTGGTGGCAGGTCCTCCCACAAGTTTTAAGTAGCGTTTGGATGAGATTTGAATCACTGAAGGATTGTAAGCTAAATGCTGGTCATTGGGATTAGTGTGGATAGGTACTTGGTCAGCATGGACTTGATGGGCCCAAGGCCCTGTTCCTGAGGCCCCATGACAGATTATTTCCATGTTTCCTACATTGTAACTGTGACCACATGTCAAAATAATTAGTGTAAAGCCACCCCGTGATATCCTGAGGTCTTGATAGACACAAAATAAATGGAAATCTATATTTTCTTTCCAATGCCCCAACACAGACGGGGATTCATGGACACTGACAGATCGCAGTTTCATGGTTAGATAAACAAGCGTTCAAATTAAATGCATTTCCCTCAGCACCCATATCACAGATAGATGTGGAGCGACATTATGCCTCTTCCACCGTTACGTATTTGAACTGACACTCAACTTCTTTAGAACAGGACCAGGGGTTATGTCTCCGTACAATGAAATAATCTTTGATTTGAGTGCTGCCAACAAATGCCCATATGAAACTACAATGAATATCTTTTGACTTTTTTTTTTTAAACCACCCCCCCCCCCCCCCCCCCCGAAGCTGAATTCACTGAACTCCAAAATAATGTTGCAATAATCTCATTTCATCGGTACTATCCATCAGCACTGTACAGAGCTATTTTCTGTAACATAAAAACCTTCAATTTCAATTCACACTTTTAATTGGCAGGCAGCAAGTAGATGAAAACAAAACAGGTACATCAGAAGAACAGAATGGGGAACAAGGTAGGTGTGTGATTGAACATTACAAATTTTGAAGGAAACACATGACCTGCTGTAAATTCCAACTCTGGCTTTCTTCAGTTACCATCTTGGAACTTCCAACCCATCAGAGATGTGGCTGAATCATAAAGAGTAGGGGGAATAACTTCAAAATCAAGTGACAGTGTATGCCCCAGAACACCAGATGAATAGTCCTGATGCACAGTGTGTGGGAAGGAACTGCAGATGCTGGTTTGTACCCAGGGCCGGATTTAGATGAAGAGAGGCCCTAAGCTATTTCACTTGTGATCCCCCCCCCTCCCAATCCCCCACCCCCACGATTAGAGGACCATGACTACCCGACAGTGACAGTGTGACACTTTTAGATCCTACTGTATGTTGTCATTAAACAGTTGGTTTTAAAATACATATTGGATTCACCGCGGAGCGGGCGATGCCTTACCTGGATCGCCGTTTGAAGCTCTGGAGTGTTGGGCCTGCTGCTTCAACATCAGAGCTGTGGTTTGCGGAGCTCCCAGCCTCGGGCCGCGCTGATTGCAACATTGCGGAGCCCTGGGATCGCTTTGCCGAGGGCCGCCAGCATGAATCTCCGCCCAGCTCAGCCTGTGGACTTCGGGAGCCGCGGTCTCCAGTAGGAAGTGGCCGATTCGTAAGTCCAAGCCACTGAGAATGTTCTCCCGTACCGACGTCGGATGGTGACCCCAAATTTCATTGTACCAATTGGTGCATGTGACAATAAGTGTCTCTTGAATTGAATGTGGAATATTAAGAAATAAAGAAACTACAAATACACTAAGAGCAAAAATGACTTTTCTCGCCTTCTTCATAGCAAAATCATCCAGAGGTTCACCAAGATCTGTTTGTCTAAGTTTGTCACTCTCAATGCACAGAATGCTCATTGCAGACAACCTGTCTTGAGACATTGTGGACCTTAATTCATCTTTAATTCTTTTGAGTCTTGAAAAAGACCTCTCTCCCGAGCAGTTGGTGACCATTAAGCTACGAAACAGCCGCAAGATTGCTTCCACATTAGGGAAGGCCATCTGAATTGTTTCCTTGTATATAACGGTCTGTATGAGACAGAGAGTGCTCTTCTGTATGCCTAAGGCTTTGTCTCACGTACTAGTGAAAGTGAACTAATTCATCAGTAAGTTTCAGGTCAACATCTTCTAGGTATGCTTCCATCAACAGTTCAACACTTTGCTTCCAGTTCCAGTTTGCTTCCAGTTCCTCGTGCTGGCGAGAGCAGGAACAGTGAGATACGGGACCTGAATGTGTGGCTGAGGAACTGGTGCACGGGGCAGGGATTTAGATTCTTAGATCACTGGGATCTGTTTTGGAGTAAAAGGGATCTGTACAAAAGGGATGGATTGCATCTTAACAGGTGGGGGACCAGCATTCTGGCAGGCAGGTTTGCCGCTGCTACACGGGTGGTTTTAAACTGAATAAGGGGGGTGGGGTGTCAAATGGGATAGTCGAGGATGGAGTTAAAGGGAAAGGGTTTCTTAAATATGTGAGCAGAGAGACAGAGGGGTGTAAAATGAGGGTAGAAACAATAGGTAGCAAGGTGAAAACTAAAAGTGGCAGGCAGACAAATCCAGGGCAAAAATCAAAAAGGGCCACTTTTCAACATAATTGTATAAGGGGTAAGAGTGTTGTAAAAACAAGCCTGAAGGCTTTGTGTCTCAATGCAAGGAGCATTCGTAATAAGGTGGATGAGTTGAATGTGCAGATAGCTATTAATGACTATGATATAGTTGGGATCACGGAGACATGGCTACAGGGTGACCAAGGCTGGGAGCTGAACATCCAGGGATATTCAATATTCAGGAAGGATAGACAGAAAGGAAAAGGAGGTGGGGTAGCGTTGCTGGTTAGAGAGGAGATTAACGCAATAGAAAGGAAGGACATTAGCTTGGAGGATGTGGAATCGATATGGGTAGAGCTGCGAAACACTAAGGGGCAGAAAACGCTAGTGGGAGTTGTGTACAGGCCACCTAACAGTAGTAGTAGAGTTGGGGATGGCATCAAACAGGAAATTAGAAATGCGTGCAACAAAGGTAAAACAGTTATAATGGGTGACTTCAATCTACATTTAGATTGGGTGAATCAAATTGGCAGGGGTGCTGAGGAAGAGGATTTCTTGGAATGTATGCGGGATAGTTTTCTAAACCAACATGTAGAGGAACCAACGAGAGAACAGGCTATTCTAGACTGGGTATTGAGTAATGAGGAAGGGTTAGTTAGCAGTCTTGTTGTGCGTGGCCCCTTGGGCAAGAGTGACCATAATATGGTTGAGTTCTTCATTAGGATGGAGAGTGACATAATTAATTCAGAAACAAGGGTTCTGAACTTAAAGAAAGGTAACTTTGAGGGTATGAGACGTGAATTGGCCAAGATAGACTGGCAATTGATTCTTAAAGGGTTGACGGTGGATATGCAATGGAAGGCATTTAAAGGATGCATGGATGAACTACAACAATTGTTCATCCCAGTTTGGTAAAAGAATAAATCAGGGAAGGTAGTGCATCCGTGGATAACAAGGGAAATCAGGGATAGTATCAAAACAAAAGATGAAGCATACAAATTAGCCAGAAAAAGCAGCCTACCAGGGGACTGGGAGAAATTCAGTCCTTCAGAGGAGGACAAAGGGCTTAATTAGGAAAGGGAAAATAGATTATGAAAGAAAACTGGCAGGGAACATAAAAACTGACTGCAAAAGTTTTTATAGATATGTGAAGAGAAAAAGATTAGTTAAAACAAATGTAGGTCCCTTGCAGTCAGAAACAGGCGAATTGATCATGGGGAACAAGGACATGGGAGACCAATTGAATAACTACTTTGGTTCTGTCTTCACTAAGGAAGACATAAATAATCTGCAGGAAATAGCAGGGGACCGGGGGTCAAGTGAGATGGAGGAACTGAGTGAAATCCAGGTTAGCCGGGAAGTGGTGTTAGGTAAATTGAATGGATTAAAGGCTGATCAATCCCCAGGGCCAGATAGGCTGCATCCCAGAGTACTTAAGGAAGTAGCCCCAGAAATAGTGGATGCATCAGTGATAATTTTTCAAAACTCTTTAGATTCTGGAGTAGTTCCTGAGGATTGGAGGGTAGCTAATGTAACCCCACTTTTTAAAAAGGGAGGGAGAGAGAAAACGGGGAATTACAGACCAGTTAGTCTAACATCGGTAGTGGGGAAACTGCTAGAGTCAGTTATTAAAGATGGGATAGCAGCACATTTGGAAAGTGGTGAAATCATTGGACAAAGTCAGCATGGATTTATGAAAGGTAAATCATGTCTGACGAATCATAGAATTTTTCGAGGATGTAACTAGTAGAGTGGATAAGGGAGAACCAGTGGATGTGTTATATCTGGACTTTCAGAAGGCTTTTGACAAGGTCCCACATAAGAGATTAATATGCAA
Organism: Malacoraja senta; assembly: GCA_038087875.1. Classification (NCBI taxonomy): domain Eukaryota; kingdom Metazoa; phylum Chordata; class Chondrichthyes; order Rajiformes; family Rajidae; genus Malacoraja; species Malacoraja senta. Next base: position 43,861,404 of record CM075978.1, read on the forward strand.
ACTTAAAGCACACGGTATTGGGGGTTCAGTATTGATGTGGATAGAGAATACTGACATAAAGCTGGGGGGCAGTGTTAGCTGTGAGGAGGATGCTAGGAGGCTGCAAGGTGACTTGGATAGGCTGGGTGAGTGGGCAAATGCATGGCAGATGCAGTATAATGTGGATAAATGTGAGGTTATCCACTTTGGTGGCAAAAACAGGAGAGTAGACTATTATCTGAATGGTGGCCGATTAGGAAAGGGGGAGATGCAACGAGACCTGGATGTCATGGTACACCAGTCATTGAAAGTACGCATGCAGGCGCAGCAGGCAGTGAAGAAAGCGAATGGTATGTTAGCATTCATAGCAAAAGGATTTGAGTATAGGAGCAGGGAGGTTCTACTGCAGTTGTACAGGGTCTTGGTGAGACCACACCTGGAGTATTGCGTATAGTTTTGGTCTCCTAATCTGAGGAAAGACATTCTTGCCATAGAGGGAGTACAGAGAAGGTTCACCAGACTGATTCCTGGGATGTCAGGACTTTCATATGAAGAAAGACTGGATAGACTTGGCTTGTACTCGCTAGAATTTAGAAGATTGAGGGGGGATCTTATAGAAACTTACAAAATTCTTAAGGGGTTGGACAGGCTAGATGCAGGAAGATTGTTCCCAATGTTGAGGAAGTCCAGAACAAGGGGTCACAGTTTAAGGATAAGGGGGAAATCTTTTAGGACCGAGATGAGAAAAACATTTTTCACACAGAGTGGTGAATCTCTGGAATTCTCTGCCACAGAAGGTAGTTGAGGCCAGTTCATTGGCTATATTTAAGAGGGAATTAGATGTGGCCCTTGTGGCTAAAGGTATCAGGGGGTATGGAGAGAAGGCATGTACAGGATACTGAGTTGGATGATCAGCCATGATCATATTGAATGGGCCGAATGGCCTACTCCTACACCTATTTTTTATATTTCTATGTTTCTAACACCTTGCTGAATTTCATGTTTAGATGCGGTCAGATTAGCAAGAAAGGAAAACTGTTGTGCAACTTCACTGTACACAGTACCTCTTCTTTTTAAATTGGTTTCAAGTGCATCTAGTATAGGAATAAAGGATTTTATCCTAAACTGACGAGAGTTTATCTAAAGCATCAGGACCAGATGCACTTCCATCATTTCCTTACTCTTTGTCTCCCTGTGACAGTTCTGTAGTTAACATGAATGAATGAATGAATGAATGAATGCTTTATTTGTCATTATAACATGTAAACATGTACAACAAAATTAAAAATGCCAACCAGTCAGTGCACCATTCACACATTTTCTAAAAGCAAAAGTCTAAAATAAAAAACTAAAATAAATAACATGAAAAAAAACATTCTTCTGTCGATTTCACAGTCCCTTTGGTGTGTAGCACACCTGCAATCATTTGGTGGCTACATTAAGTGTAGTTATTGCTGTGGGATAAAAACAGTTTTTGAGTCTGTTTGTCCTTGTCCTCATTGATCTGTACCGTCTGCCTGACGGCAGCAGTTCAAACAGGGAGTGACCGGGGTGGAAAATGTCCTTTATGATGTTCTGGGATTTTTTGAGACAGTGGGAACTGTGTAGGTCCTCCAAGGTGATGAGAGGGCAGCCGATAATCTTCTGGGCGTTGTCGATAGCCCTCTGGAGCGCTTTCCTCTTAGCCACTGTGCAGCTGGTGTACCACACGCATACACAGTATGTTAAGATGCTCTCTATTGAGCACCGATAAAAGGATAGCAGCAGTCTCTGGGTGTTGTTGTTCTTCCTGAGCACCCTCAGGAAGTACAGTCTCTGCTGGACCTTTTTTCAGCAGCGCAGAGGTGTTCACGCTCCATGTCAGGTCCTCCTCAATGTGGATTCCCAGGAAGCGGAAATCCGCCATCCTCTCCACACAGTCCCCATCGATGATTAGTGGTGTAATGTCCGTTTTCTTCTTTCTGTAATCTATTATGAGCTCCTTGATCTTTGAGGTGTTGAGGAGCAGGTTATTTTCTCCACATCACCCTGTCAGCTGCTCCACCTCATCCCTGTATGCGTACTCATCCCCCCCAGAGATGAGCCCCACCACCGTGGTGTTATCCGCGAATTTGACAATGGTATTACTGTGGTGGGCGGGGGTGCAGTCATATGTGTAGATGGTGTAAAGCAGGACCCGTGGTGATTTCTGGCATCTGGCAAGGTGGCCTTTGCTTGTTGCTCAAGCTCATCAAAATCTTCTCTAATTTTGCTTACAAAATCCTGAAGTGAACTGTACAAACTTCCACAAGTACTCAATAACAGTTTGGATTTCTGAATGGCTTTGTTGACCTTGTGGAAATGACCCAGCAAACGGGTCCAAAAATGCAGCATAAACACAAATTCCTGTTCTTCCATTTTCTGCAAAAGATTGTTAGCTTGAAGCCTGATATCACCCTTCACATTAACATCAGAGTACAAATGACTGAGGGCATCAGTGATAGTGCTGTAACTTTCCAAAATAGCTTCTGTGACTTTTGCATGTGCCTCCCACCTAGTGTCTGACAAATATTTAGGCACTTTTGACAGAGGTTGCAAAAATGAATTTAGAACTGCCCATCTCTTTGTGGAGGATGAAAAGAAGGTATAAATTTCATTGATAATTCCAAAACAGTTCACTGCATCAAGGCAGCAATCAACAGCCGAACGGCCCACCAAATTTAATGAGTGAGCAGCACATGGAATAAATCTTGCAAATTTGTTTTTTTCGTGGATTTTTTGCTGCATACCCTTGTACCTACCAGCCATGTTGGCAGCATTGTCATAAGACTGCCATCGGAAGAAGAGCTCCAACTCATTGAGGTGGGGACGGAGGGGGACAGAGGTGAGGCCTCTGCTGTGGGCAGACCGTTCGGTATCTGAGAGGGGGAGGTCAGGGGGGATGGTGAACACATGGCAGGGATGGGAGTTGGGGCCGGAGGAAGGCAGGTGAGTGGACTGAGGCCGAGGTGATGTCTGGTGGGGGGCTGGTGGGTGGTCAGGGGGTAGGGGGGTATGAGGACTGTAGTGTGGATGGGGAAGAGCTGGGGTCACATGGTTTGAGGGGAATGGGGAAGACCCAGTGGAACAGCCACTGAGGTTACCAGGGTTCGGGGGACTGGCACTAGGACCCAGCGCACAATTACAACAGTATTTACATAATGGATCAATCTTAACACCTTTTTATTCATGGCCAGAGAAAGAAAAGGAAAACAAGGCCAAGAATTGAGAAAGAACAAGAAATACTAGCTGTATTTAAATCTGGATGGAATACAATCTAGATGGCTGAGAGAAACAGAAGTTGAAAGTACAGAATTCCCACTCATAAACATGGAGCTGCAATAAAGGAGAAAGGGATAAAGGCAAAATGGTAGAATGGATAGACTGTGACAGATTCAATCTAATGCAGAGAACTACTTTGATAAACTGCAGAAGCCAAAGAGGCTGTACCCGCTTGTCAGAATGGGGAAACTGGGAAGTTCCCCTTTTTATGACTGAACCTGGATCTGAACCTGGAAGAGCAAAGAAAGTTAAAAGGAGATTTCATAGATGTTCAGAATTAATTTGCAAAATCAGATGACAAATAAAGGGAAATAAAGGGATCAAGAATCAGAGGACAGGGACAAGAGGAACATTTTATCTCACAGTGGCTACATAATCTGAAATGCACTGCTGAAAGGGTGGAGATAGCACCTTCCAAACAGTAGATAGGTTAGTATGTGAGGAGAAAAAATGCACACCTGAGGGATATGTCCAACTGGATTGTTCTAGCACAAAGTTCACACAAGATCCACTAGAGGGGAAATATTTAATGGGAACCTGAGGGATAACATTTTTTACACAAAGGGTGGTAGGTATATGGAACAAGCTGCCGGAGGAGGTAGTTGAGGCAGTTACTATCGCAACGTTTAAGAAACATTGAGACAGGTACATGGATAGGGTAGGTTTAGAGGGATATGGGCCAAAAGCAGGCTAGTGGGACGTGTAGATGGGGCATGTTGGTCGGCATGGGCAAGTTGGGTTGAAGGGCCTGTTTTCACGCTGTATGACTATGATTCTATGAATGAGTTGAAGACTCTCTTTAGCAACATAACAATATTATGGTTCTGTTCATTCATAACAAGAAAACTAACAGTAAACCATAAAATCACAGGCCAAATTATGCTGATGCTGGATACATGAAATTTAAAAAAAAATTGGAAATATTGAACCGGTTTGGCAGGATCTGTAGAGAGATCAAAAAAATGAGGTGATCTTTTAATTGATGACTTTTCATTATTCCACACACGCAGTATGATCTGCTGAATATTTCTAGCATATTCTGCTTTTGTTTAATCATAAACATGTGTACATAATTTTAATTTTACACATCTTCCAAAGACCAAATAACACTGTGTGGCATGCAATGCAGTATACTAGGCAACATGTTTGGACAGAAACTGAAATGTTGCAGTGGGTTGTGAGGTGATTTGTGAAAAGCAGTATTTATTCATATCTGAATTTTTTTTAATTAATTACTTTATATAGATCTCACAATTGTTCTTACTTTCATTACTTCTATGCATATAGCTGGCAGAATGTTTTGTTTTGTTTTAAGTGATCTGATAAATGTAATGCCATTTCCAGCCGCATCGAACATTCTATTTAAATGAAAACTAAGATTTATATTCACTGTTGAGTTCCCGAAACTTTGCTCATTACACGGGTATCACCAAAATCAATTTACATTGAAACAATAATAATATAGTTTTTACTGCATTGTCATTAACAGATAATCCATGTGTTGAATAGATTTTAAACCAATTGGTTTCAGCAAACATTACTCACTACTGCACAAAATGCTCATACCATTAACTGATAACAAATGCATTACAGGCAAAGTTACATTTCATCTCGTAGTATCTTAAATGTACAAAAAAATAATTTGGTAGGTCATCAAAATTATCTTACCTAAATGTCATACAGGCACTTCAGAAGAGTGCAAATTGTAAATTAGAGTTATTTACGTGATGTGTACCTCACGTGTTATAGTTGGTGTAATCATTTCATCGTCATTTTATTTATAGAGAATCTATATTAACAATCTCATGATGATTAATAAAATTATGCTCACAGTGATTTTTTTTCATGCTGGGAAAAAGATTCTGACCGTCTATGCAATCAACGCCTTTCATAATTTTATATACTTCTATCAGGTCTCCCCTCAACCTCCGACACTCCAGAGAAAATAATCCACGTTTTTCAGGGCAAAGACAGCAAGATGATCAATTTCTAGTTAGCTAAATATTGCTTATAATTTTCATACCAGAACTCTCAGCCACAGACATCGGGCACTTTCTTTTCTCCTCAAGTTAAGATTTTGCACCTGTTCCCAAAGTGGCACTGAAGTAGATCCCTCAACATCTGCAGCATGCAAACTACAGGCACTCACATTGCTACACTGTCCAATCCAAAAGCAGAAAGTAAAAATATCTTCAGTCACCAAATAGAGCAGATGTGAAAGTTCAGTAAGCCAAGGCATGAGATCGCAGAGTGCCCTGCAGGCTCACATCTCATGAGGAAGTACAACTTGCACATATACATGGTTGCTGTGCCCAAGAGGAATATTTCATATTCTCAATGCTACATGATGCCTGAAGTTCACTGACTTATCAAACAGATTTTGCACTCATCACCTCAAAAGAAATACAGCAGTGTTCCTACCTGAATATTTTCCTGTTAAATCCAAATAAATCTTGTCTATTGTTGTATAGTTCGACAGCTTTAAACTACAGACTTGCATGTGACTTCCAAATGCAATGGCTTCAGAATTCCACAACTAATCTCAACAACTATTTACATTGATGGGCATAAGATGATCCCCTTGTTCTTACAGGACTTTATGCAACACCTATTCATGACCAAAATACTTTCCAATAAAGCAATTGATACCCAAATGTGAAAGATGCTGGATATGTTTCAGAAATATTACTCTGAACTTTTAAAAAGTTATTTAACATTCACCAAGTTCACTTTCAGCGTTCTTTCAGGTTTTCAGTCTTGGTATGGACTGCCATTGAAAGATCTTAAGCCTGTGTTGCAAGTGCTGTCTTGTAGAAAAAAAAGATAAATATATTGAATAGCAGCTTTGTTTCACGAATCACTGTTTGACTTTGCAGAATAGAAATTATATATCTATTATGAGGGGCAAATGACAGCAGGTTAAATTCTACAATTGACTGATAACTTGAACCGATTCAAGTTTAAGATTGAGAAATGTTGTCATCTCTGAGTTGAGATTAATACTGAGGCCCCAACTCTTATTACTTTACACCAGCTTAGACTTAGAAATTGAATGCAAATTGGCCAAGTCGACAGAAGTTTTGCAAGTGGAGGGAAGTAAACTCCAGCTCATTGAAGCTCATGTGGACCTTCAGCATTAGCAGAAACACTACAGAATCTGAGGAAAGTATTCACATTTAGAGATTTGTAGAAAAATACAACATGATTAAAGCACAGCAAAGGCAAATATACAACATGGAGTTGAGGTCGACCTTGAAAACAAGGCAAAGATAGTGAAGGCTGAAATGAAAGGTACACTTTTATCCGACATTTAAAATGGCTGAAAACCAAATCATTAATGAGCACCTGTAGATTTTTTTTCTCTGGCCAGATAAACCGAGCTTGATTAAATTGCCTTTCCTGGCTGTTTTTATCTTAGAAGTCTTTGAAGTTTCAGAAGCCATTTTAGTTAGTCAATTAGGCTGTGCCCAAAGCACAATCAATGTTTTCATCCTTACATTGCCCCATCAAAGTCCCCTGCATTTGGAGATTGCTCATCTTGTAAGTGCAATGACCTGTGCAGTTCAGTACAACAGCCTTTGTTATGGTGCTGCAGATCCCAGGGAAAGTTTCAATTCATACATGGTAATACCAATCATGCAGGAATATCAAATCAAACTTGCATGATCAGCAATGAGTCGAAACTGCAATTAGTTAAGAGATACAGCATCTAAACAGACCCTTTGGCCCACCAAATCCATGTCAACCATCAACCTCCCGTTCACACTCGTTTTATGTTATCCCACTTTCTCGGCCACTCCCTACACACTAGGGGCAATTTACTTAAGCCAATTAACCTACAAACCAATTCGTCTTTGGGATGTGGGAGGAAACCGGACCACCTGGAGAAAACCCACGCAGTCACAGGGAGAATGTGCAAACACTGCATAGACAGCACCTGAGGTCAGGATAAAACCCGGGTGAAAACTACATTGATATTGGTGTATGTGGAAATGAAAGGAAGGTCCAAGAGGACCACACAAGGAAGGGGCTTGAATGTGAAATATTTGAAGTTTATTTAACGATTAAAAAAAGTATATTCTGTCCTCCATCCCATTTTTATATGACGCTACCTTAATTTGCCATCAATCTGAGCTATTTGACCCAATTCCTACCCTAGCCAACAATAAAACACATATTTCAATAAAGCAATTAGAAAAATTGTAAAATCCTCTGTATTCACCATAATTGGGAACACAGAAATGATACACAGTGAACAAATAAACGGCAGTGATCACACATGCATCTGGCAGGTTAAGTGTCCATACAAAAGCACACCTGACAAACATCAAGACCAGACCCCACTGCTCTTCCCTACTTATCTTGCTTCTGCCATGACATATGCTTAATTATGCAGGCAGATGACAAGTAACTTGCAGAGAACCTGGTTTTAATTTGATTTCTTTCAATAAACCTTAATTGCAATATTCATACATCACATTTTACAGATCATAACACTTTATGATCTATTTTGACGCAAAGTTTTAATTAAAAAATATGACATTTAGCATTGTTCTAGAGTACACTGCAACCTTCAATTTAAATTAGAAAACTTATCACCATTTTAAAATAAAATTGAAACCATCACAGTATTTGGAATTTACAATTTCTCTATTTGAGATGACTTTTCAATAGGCATTGGCCATATATAAGGTGATTTTCCCATTTAAGGACAGATGCCTGTTTAAAATCAGATTCAAACATAATTCGTTGACATACAGACCTTGAACTCTGCTTCTAATCTAGAACTAATGAGGAAGACTAACTTTATGTCTCATTATTTATTAGTTATTTACCATTTGTTTTCCAATACAATCATAAAATAAATAAATCTGGTGAACTTGAACCTTGTAAGAAATTAAATATATACCAAGTATATTGAAATTAAATGCTTATCTTTCCAATAACTGAATAATTCAGTTGCTTGCTGTGAAACACTATGAGTCACGTGAGTCAACATTATCACCTCTTCCACATCAAACCATGGACCATTGTGGCTCCACCTTTCCTGGGTCATCAGTGCCAGTCTGATTTGCTCTGAACCTTTTCATATCTCCAGTTTTCCTTTCCCCTGATTTTCAGCCTGAAGAAAGATCTCGACCTGAATCATCATCGATTCCTTTTCTCCAGAGATGCTGCCCGACCCGCTGAGTTACTCCAACTTATTGTGTCTATCTTCGGAGCCAACATATGTATTTTTGGAGTTATATGGCATATAGCACATGAATCATGAGTCCATTAAATATTAAGCCAAGCTTATACATGAAAAAAGTGAATTATAGATGCCATTTCGACATGTAGTATCAAACTGCTGACGACTACTGGATAATGAATGAACACAAAAGTGCAGTTTGATGTTTTTTTTAATGCCTGTGTAAACTGCATGTGCCTCAGCAAGAAAGCTTTAATGAATTGCCCCTACTGTTCAATATTGTTACACTCGGAAGTTTTGCAAGGATCAGGGTTATAGAAATAACATGTAAAGGTAAAGATGAGAAGGTGGATTATATGCCAAGACCTTAAGAGAAAATGGCAATAGGCCAAAACTATACAAGTAGGAAAAATAAAAAGCACAACGCAGTGGTTCAGTGGAAACTTTGCTAACTGATTATGACAACTAACTGGAAAATTAATTGGTGCGATACTTCAAATCAAAATATATCATATTTTTTTCCAAATGCGGGGCCTTTTGCATTTACCAAAAACGTATACCCCTCTTCATCATACCATATTGTACTGATATAAATTTGCTGGTAGACAAAAATGCTGGAGAAACTCAGCGGGTGAGGCAGCATCTATAGAGCGAGGAATAGGTGACGTTTCAGGTCGAGACCCTTCTTCAGACTGATGTTGGGGGGGAGGGGGCAGGTAGAAGAAAGGAAGAGGCGGAGACAGTAGGCTGTGGGAGAGCTGGGAAGGGGAGGGGAAGGAGGGAGAAAGCAAGGACTACCTAAAATTGGAGAAGTCAATGTTCATACCACTGGGGTGTAAGCTACCCAAGCGAAATATGAGGTGCTGTTCCTCCAATTTGCAGTGGGACTCACTCTGGCCATGGAGGAGGCCCAGGACAGAAAGGTCAGATTCGGAATGGGAGGGGGAGTTGGAGTGCTGAGCCACCTGGAGATCAGGTTGGTTAATGCGAACTGTGCGGAGGTGTTGGGCGAAGCGATTTGCTCATATCTTCTTGTGAAGAAATATTATTACTATAATATACAGTGGCTTGCAAAAGTATTCATACCCCTTGAACTTTTCCACATTTTGTCACGTTACAACCACAAACGTAAACTTATTTTATTGGGATTTTATGTGATAGACCAACACAAAGTGGCGCATCATTGTGAAGTGGAAGGAAAATGATACATGTTTTTCAAATTTTTTTACAAATAAAAAACTGAAAAGTGTCGCGTGCAAAAGTATTCAGCCCCCTTTACTCTGATACCCCTAAATAAAATCCAGTGCAACCAATTGCCTTCAGAAGTCACCTAATTAGTAAATAGAGTCCACTTGTGTGTAATCTAATCTCTGTATAAATACAGCTGTTCTGTGAAGGCCTCAGAGGTTTGTTAGAGAACATTAGTGAACAAACAGCATCATGAAGCCCAAGGAACACACCAGACAGGTTAGGGATAAAGTTGTGGAGAAGTTTAAAGCAGGGTTAGGTTATAAAAAAATATCCCAAGCTTTGAACATCTCACGGAGCACTGTTCAATCCATCATCCGAAAATGGAAAGAGTATGGCACAACTGCAAACCTACCAAGACATGGCCGTCCACCTAAACTGACAGGCCGGGCAAGGAGAGCATTGATCAGAGAAGCAGCCAAGAGGCCAATGGTAACTCTGGAGGACCTGCAGAGATCCACAGCTCAGGTGGGAGAATCTGTCCACAGGACAACTATTAGTCGTGCACTCCACAAATCGGGCCTTTATGGAAGAGTGGCAAGAAGAAAGCCATTGTTGAAAAAAAGCCATAAGAAGCCCCGTTTGCAGTTTGCCACAAGCCATGTGGGGGACACAGCAAACATGTGGAGGAAGGTGCTCTGGTCAGATGAGACCAAAATTGAAGTTTTTGGCCTAAATGCAAAACGCTATGTGTGGCGGAAACCTAACACTGCACATCACCCTGCACACACCATCCCCACTGTGAAACATGGTGGTGGCAGCATCATGCTGTGGGGATGCTTTTCTTCAGCAGGGACAGGGAAGCTGTTCAGAGTTTTTTTTTTTTTTTTTTTTTTTTAATTTTTATTTATTAGAAGTACATTACATCACAGCCACATACATTAATACTCGTCATTTATATCTTCTTACAATTAATGTACTCCCTTTATTTTTTTTTTACGCTAAAGAAAGAAAAGATTGAAAGAGAGAAGAAAGTGAAGGAAAAAGTGCAAGTGTAGAAAAGTGTAGAAAATGTAACAACAAACAAAAAAAAAAAAAAGGACGAGGACCCTATGAAAGCGAAATTAAAGACAAAAAAAAAAAGGAGTTAAGAAATAGGCCCTAAGAAAAGAAAAGAGAGAGAGAAAAAAAGAAAAACAAATGTTTTTTTTTTTTGAGCATCACGTAAATAGGACATACCAACTCTTCAACTATCATCCCCCCTTACCCGACCTCAATTTTTTATTTTTTTAAAGTACTTTTGCACCCTATGTTTGTAATAATTCTATAAATGCAGACCACGTCAGGTGGAAGTGATCTGGTTTACCTGCTAGGAGGAGTCTTATCTCTTCAAGGTGTAGTGTTTCAAACATATTTGAAATCCACATATTTATAGTTGGTATTGGAGCCTTCTTCCAAAATTTTAGAATTAGCTTTTTTCCAGTTATTAACCCATAATCCATTAATTTCTTTTGAAACACATTTAGTTCTGGATCATCTTCCGTTATTCCGAAGATAATCCATTCTGCTTTGGGTATCAGTCTTGTTTTAAATAACTTTGTAAAGATTTCAAAAATTTCATTCCAAAATTTTTGAATTTTTGTACAGAAGACAAATGAGTGCGCTATAGTTGCTTCTTGGGATTGACATTTATCACAAATAGATGATACGTTTGGGAAAATTTTATGAATTTTAGTTTTCGAATAATATAATCTATGTAAAATTTTAAATTGTATTAAAGTGTGTCTTACATTAATCGAGCATTTATGTACTTTTAATAAGTATTCATTCCAACTTTCCTTTGAAATTTTAATGGCTAACTCTTGTTCCCAGTCTCTTCTGATACCCTCCGTAGATGGTATTTGTACATTTAAGATAATATTGTACAAATATGATATTAAGTTTGCTGATTCCGCTTTTGTCTGCATTGCCTCGTCCAGTACATCTGCTGGGTTATTATGATGATCTTTTATATATTTTTTCAAATAGTCGCATATTTGAAAGTATTTAAAATATTGATTATTTCCGAGTTTATATTTTATTTGTAATTGTTGAAATGAAAGTAATTTTCCAGTTTCATACAAGTCACCAAGCGTTTTAATTCCTAGTCTATCCCATTGTGTATAAGCTTTATCTATAATAGAAGGACTAAACGAAGGGTTATTGACTATAGGTAATAAAAGTGATAAGTTTCTTAATTTTAAATTTTGTTTTATTTGTTTCCAAATACGGATTGTACTATGAATAATTGGGTTCTTATTATAGTTTATGTTATTCAATTTCATTGGAGAGAGGAGGATCGCTCCAATGTTTCTAGAGGAGCAATCCTCTTTCTCCATTACAATCCAGTCTACTTGCTGGGCGGAGTTATCCATCAGTTGAATCATGTTTTTAATATTTACTGACCAATAATAATACATAAAATTGGGTAGTGCTAGACCCCCCAATACTTTAGATTTATTCAGATGGGTTTTTTGTATTCTATGTGATTTATAGTCCCATATAAAATTAGTGATATCTGAGTCGAGTTTTTTAAAAAACTTCTTAGGTAAGTATATAGGAATTGATTGAAATAGGTATAAAATTTGTGGTAAAAAGATCATTTTTATTGCGTTTATTCGGCCTATTAAAGACATCGGAAGCGTTTTCCAGAATTTAATTAATGTATTCAGTTTATTAAGTAGGGGGTCAAAATTTGCCCTGAGCATACCTTGATATGCTCTGGTAATTTCGATTCCCAAATATTTAAATTTTTCTGTAGCTATTTTAAAAGGGAATTTTAAAAGATGTGTTGAATCTTTCGGTTTTATTGACATAATTTCACTTTTATTCCAATTTATTCTATATCCAGAAAAAGATCCGAAGTCTTCAATTAAATTTAATATATTTGGTATAGTGATTTGAGGTTTTGTGATATACAATAATATATCATCCGCGTATAAAGATATTTTATTATATGAGTCTTTAGTATTATATCCATGAATATCAGGGTGTATTCTAATTTTTTCTGCTAGCGGTTCAATAATGAGAGCAAACAGCTGTGGTGATAATGAGCATCCTTGTCTATTTCCCCTTGATAGTTGAAATTTCGAGGATAATATGTTATTAGTAAGTATTCTAGCTGTAGGTTTGTTATATAGTAACTTAATCCATAAAATAAAATTCTCTCCCAGTTGAAATTTTTGTAATACTTTATCCATATAATTCCATTCTACTTGATCAAATGCTTTTTCAGCATCCAGCGAAATAATTGATAATTCTTGATCTTCAGATTTGTGTGAGTGCATTATGTTGAGTAGACGTCTCATATTATTAGAAGAGTATCTCTTAGGGATAAACCCTGTCTGATCTGGGTTTATTAATTTACTAATGTATTTACTTAATCTTCTGGCTAATGTTTTCGCTAATATTTTTTGATCTGTGTTTAACAATGCTATAGCTCTATATGAGCCAGGATCTTCTAAATCCTTATTTTTCTTAGGTATTAATGTAATCGTTGATTCCGCTAATGTATCAGGTAGTATTCGTTTTTTAAAAGCGTATTGGTACATTTTTTGTAATCTTGGTATTATTTTTTCATAAAAGTTTTTATAAAATTCATTAGTAAATCCATCAGGGCCTGGTGTTTTTCCATTTTTTAGTGAGTTTATTGTATCTTCTAATTCCTTAATTGAGATTTGTGCACCCAGTTCCTCTTGTTCCTTCAGCTCTAACTTTGGAAGATTACAGGTATCCAAGAACTTTGTGATATTATTGGAATCAATTATCGTTTTAGATGTATACAAATTCTCGTAAAATTGCGCAAATCTTTTAATTAATATCCTTCGGTGTTGTTAATAATTCCCCTTTATCTGATTTGATCTTTGGTATAGTATGTTCCTTTTCTCGTTTTTTTAGCTGGCGAGCCAAAAGTTTATGCGGTTTATCCCCAAATTCAAAGTGCTCTTGTTTTGTAATTTGAAAAAGTCTTATAAGTTTGGCAGATAATAATTTATTTAATTTAAATTTTAAAATTATTATTTTATTATGTTTATCTATTGTTGGATCTTTAGCATTATCTATATCCATTTGTCTAATAAGTTCTTCTAACTGTCTTTGTTCATTCTTATTCTTTTTATTTTGAAAAGCTTGATATGAAATTATAATACCCCTAATGTATGCTTTAAAAGATTCCCAAAGTAAAGTAGGCGATATATCTGAAGTATCATTTGTTTGAAAAAAGACCTCCATTTGTTCTTTTAAATATATACTCGCTTGTGGATCTTTTAAAATTTGAGAGTTAAATCTCCAGAATGAATTATTCTTAGACAATCCTTCCAGTTTTAAAAAGAAAGTTAGTGGAGAATGGTCTGAAATTGAATTTGTATGATATATTGCATTAGATGTTTGGGGGATTAATTTTGTATCCAGCAGAAAGTAGTCTATACGTGAGTATGTCTTATGTACCATTGAGTAAAACGAATATTCCCTGCCAGTTGGGTTCACAATTCTCCAAACATCTGCTATATTAGTGTTGTTTATGTAGGTATTGAGGAGTTCCCCAGTTTTCGATTTCATATTCCCTCTCTGTTTTTGACTTGATTTATCTAAGTACGGGTCTAAAACACAATTAAAGTCTCCGCCTATTATAACATTTTGATAGTTTGACTCTGCAATTATATTAAAGATTTTATTGAAAAAGTGGGGGTTATCAAAGTTAGGGGCATATATATTTACCAAAGTAAGTGGAGTGTCATGGATTTCTCCATTAACTATTAAGTATCTCCCTTCTATATCTGTTATAATATTCTTTGCTTTAAATGGTATACCTTTTCTTATGATAATTGACGTGCCTCTAGATTTTGAAGTGAATGAAGAGTGGTATGTTTGACCTATCCATTTCGCCCTCAGCCTAACTTGGTCCTGAGGTTTTAGGTGTGTTTCTTGTAGGAAGGTAATGTCAGAATTATACATTTTTAGCTGAGCTAATATCTTACCCCTTTTGATAGGTTCATTAATGCCTCTTATATTCCAACTACAAAATGAGACTCCTCCTAGGTTCTTTTGTGTGGTGTCATGCATTTTGAATAATTATAGTACCTTTGAATCTTGTGGTGCGTCCATATCCCAGGTCTTTAGGTATTGGGGGAGTTTTTGAATTATTAACTTTTGTTGGTATGTCCATATTATTCTTATCACTAAACACAAAACACAAACAAGTGATTTTATGTAATAAAAAAAAAACTAAAAGAGTGAGGCTACAGTGTCTATAGTCGGCACTGTAGCAAGTGACCCACCTGTAGGTGGGAAAAAACCTTATTTTGACTTCCATTGCGTTGTTGCTCAACTCGCTCCGCTCTCTTAGTTAATCATAACATATTAAAATATTAAAACGAGGCCTCACATTCATATATATAATACAATTTTACCCTGATATTTCCTTATAACATATATATATATCAGAGTTTAATTATTAAACCAATATTTTTGATTTCAATAAGAATCAGCTGTTGGTTGAAGGGGTTAACGAGACGTGCTCCTGGACATAAGCCAGGAGCTCGTTTCTCATCCCCTCCTCAGCTGTTCAGAGTTGATGGGAAGATGGATGGAGCCAAATACAGGGCAATCTTGGAAGAAAACCTGTTAGAGTCTGCAAAAGACTTGAGACTGGGGCGGAGGTTCACCTTCCAGCAGGACAACGACCCTAAACGTACAGCCAGAGCTACAATGGAATGGTTTAGATCAAAGCATATTCATGTGTTAGAATGGCCCAGTCAAAGTCCAGACCTAAATCCAATTGAGAATCTCTGGCAAGACTTGAAAATTGCTGTTCACAGACGCTCTCCATCCAATCTGACTGAGCTTGAGCTATTTTGCAAAGAAGAATGGGCAAAAATTTCAGTCTCTAGATGTGCAAAGCTGGTAGAGACATACCCCAAAAGACTTGCAGCTGTAATTGCAGCGAAAGGTGGTTCTACAAAGTATTGACTCAGGGGGGCTGAATACTTTTGCACGCGACACTTTTCAGTTTTTTATTTGTAAAAAAAATTTGAAAACCATGTATCATTTTCCTTCCACTTCACAATTATGCACCACTTTGTGTTGGTCTATCACATAAAATCCCAATAAAATACATTTACGTTAGTGGTTGTAACGTGACAAAATGTGGAAAAGTTCAAGGGGTATGAAAACTTTTGCAAGCCACTGTAAAGTGTTCAAAAGAACTAAGTAGAAACAAGGAACTGCAGATGCTGAAAAAGGGTCCTGACTCAAACCGTCACCTATCCATGTTCTCCAGAGATGCTTTTTTTCAAAAGAACTAACCATATAACCATATATAACCATATAACCATTACAGCACGGAAACAGGCCATCTCGGCCCTTCAAGTCCGTGCCGAACATTTTTTTTTTTTTTTTTTAAATAAATACTTCCCCCTAGTCCCATCTACCTGCACTCAGACCATAACCCTCCATTCCTTTCCCATCCAATCTATTTTTAAAGGATAAAATCGAACCAGCCTCCACCACTTCCACTGGAAGCTCATTCCACACAGCTACCACTCTCTGAGTAAAGAAGTTCCCCCTAATGTTACCCCTAAACTTCTGTCCCTTAATTCTCAAGTCATGTCCCCTTGTTTGAATCGTCCCTACTCTCAATGGAAAAAGCTTATCCACGTCAACTCTGTCTAACTGGCTCATAATTTTAAAGACCTCTATCAAGTCCCCTCTTAACCTTCTGCGCTCCAAAGAATAAAGACCTAACTTGTTCAACCTTTCTCTGTAACTTAGTTGCTGAAACCCAGGCAACATTCCAGTAAATCTCCTCTGTACTCTCTCTATTTTGTTGACATCCTTCCTATAATTAGGCTTCCTATAACTAACACTAGCTCTTACTATTTTACTTTCATCCTTATTAAACAAGCAGTACTTTACAAGTGATAGAAATGAAACTATTCAAAGAATACAATAAAATCTGCATTTGAAAATTAGTTGTACTATATAGATTTCCTCAAAAATATACTCTGTTTGCCTTAGGTGGTGACTAACCCAATTCTTTTGAGATTAAATTAAACTGGGCAAGACAAACTCACCATGCCATATCATAAGTGAGAATTTAACAAAATCTCTAGGTACGTCTAAATGTTCCATCTGGAAAAGGAGGCCAAACAAACAATTAAGATGGCAATATTGTTGAGCCTTCCAATGGATTTATCTATTGCAATCCACTTTTCTTGACAATTTTCCACATCCTTGTTATTTTCTTTTCTCTTTTGATAATAATCTATAAATGTCCAGCTTTGCCGAAGTAGATAATCTTACTTGTAGTTAAAACACTCAGAATGTACACTTCTAAACTTCCTCTTCAGTATTTTAGGGACATTTCTCAGTCTATATTTCACATTGCCAATCACTTTACCAAACTCTCAAAATAAGTACCATTCCTTTAATCTTTTTATCAATGTTATATCTCTTGAACTTCCTTATTCCAAATTAAACTTATCATTTGTATGTACTGCTCCATTTCCCAAAATATAGTATAATTTGTCTGGCTCTAATTTATTTGTAACGTACCATTCTTTGCCATTAAACTATCTATGTTAACCTGCACATTTTCTATCCTTACCCAGTTTGGCATTGCCCCAAATATAGTATAAACATCAACTTGAACGTTACAAATACAGTAACGTGACTTCCGGTGGCGTCATGTTAGACTAACAGACGTGCACCCAGCTCCTCTCCCGAAAAACTTCACGATTTATCGTGTAAAACGGGTCCGAAAATCGGGATTGTTTTTAAAAACCTTACCGGAGCTTCTGGTTACCGCGCTGATGACGTCATCGTTAAACGCGATGTTTTAAACGGTGGTTTGAAGCCCTTTAAATGAGTAAATTGACTCCAGCTGTGAGCCCTCAGAGAGCTGTGAATAAGCTGTCGAAACAGTTCGAAACTGAAGTTACCTCTGAAGTCTCTGAAGTGGCTGCAGAAATGGATACAAGATCTAAGAAAGACTTTGATGACTTGAAAAAATCAATGAAAAATTTGAAAGATGAGATCTCGGATAATAGGGTGGAAGATAAGAAGGAAATGAAGGAAAATTCGGCAAAAATGATGGAAGGAATGCAGAAGATGATGAAGGATTTAAATGCTGGTAACCAGAAGAATATGACGGATTTACTGGACACTATGAATAAACGAATTGATGAGGTGAAAGATGGACTATCAGAGAAAATGGATAAGATGGATGTAATTACTACGGATAAGTTCACGGCTGTACTTGAAACAGTAGCTGCAAGTATGCAGACAATCACGGAATTGGAGAAAAATACGGCACGACTTGTTGAAGACATGGCGAAACTGAGGCAAGAACATGAGCAAATGAGGCGAGAAAACGAACAAGCATCACTACAAATGGGGACTCAATTAGAGAAAGTCTCATTCAAATGCCTGGACCTGGAAGCTCGTTCTAGACGCCAGAATCTGAGGATTCTTGGTGTTTCAGAGGGGGCAGAAGGGGAACAGGTACGTGAATTTGCCATGGGCTTGTTGAAACAACTGTTGAATCTTCCCAAGGAACCGAAAATCGAAGTGGCTCATCGTGTCCCAAGATTTGGAAAAAGATTTGATGCGGGAAAAGCTTATCCACGACATATTATAGTGAAATTTCGAGATACTGCAGAACTGGAATATGTTATGACCCATATCAAATATGGTGTACAATTACGGCTGGACAAAGACACTATTAAGATATTCAGGGACTACCCACATGAAATTGTGCAAAAAAGAAACAAATTTGATAAGGTTAAAGATCTTTTAAGAGGGAGAGAAGGGGTCAGATTCGGGGTTTTTTATCCCGCTAAAATGCGTATTTCTTTTAATGGTCTTGAAAAGTCATTTGTTAAGCCTGAAGACGCTTTCAAATATGCCCAAACGATTGTTGAAAGACAGAAATAAAAGGGAGCTTTGGCAGATCCGAATAATTTTCAGCTATGTTTTGTCTGGGGATAGTTACACTGTTATCTCCGGAATGTTGAAGCAAGGACATTTTCTGTTCAAAACGTGTAAACAACTTTATAACGGGATATGAATTAGAAAATAATTGCTTATTGATTAAAATGTTATAACCAATTGTAAGAACTTATCCTATTAACAACTTTAAAAGTTATGCAGGTTAGATTAGAATACTAACAAAAAAAAAAAAAAAAATAATGAACTAACATACTAATATGAATTTTTAATAAATTGTAACCTTGTCTATAAGCAGGAGGAGGGGATGAGAAACGAGCTCCTGGCTTATGTCCAGGAGCACGTCTCGTTAACCCCTTCAACCAACAGCTGATTCTTATTGAAATCAAAAATATTGGTTTAATAATTAAACTCTGATATATATATATGTTATAAGGAAATATCAGGGTAAAATTGTATTATATATATGAATGTGAGGCCTCGTTTTAATATTTTAATATGTTATGATTAACTAAGAGAGCGGAGCGAGTTGAGCAACAACGCAATGGAAGTCAAAATAAGGTTTTTTCCCACCTACAGGTGGGTCACTTGCTACAGTGCCGACTATAGACACTGTAGCCTCACTCTTTTAGTTTTTTTTTTATTACATAAAATCACTTGTTTGTGTTTTGTGTTTAGTGATAAGAATAATATGGACATACCAACAAAAGTTAATAATTCAAAAACTCCCCCAATACCTAAAGACCTGGGATATGGACGCACCACAAGATTCAAAGGTACTATAATTATTCAAAATGCATGACACCACACAAAAGAACCTAGGAGGAGTCTCATTTTGTAGTTGGAATATAAGAGGCATTAATGAACCTATCAAAAGGGGTAAGATATTAGCTCAGCTAAAAATGTATAATTCTGACATTACCTTCCTACAAGAAACACACCTAAAACCTCAGGACCAAGTTAGGCTGAGGGCGAAATGGATAGGTCAAACATACCACTCTTCATTCACTTCAAAATCTAGAGGCACGTCAATTATCATAAGAAAAGGTATACCATTTAAAGCAAAGAATATTATAACAGATATAGAAGGGAGATACCTAATAGTTAATGGAGAAATCCATGACACTCCACTTACTTTGGTAAATATATATGCCCCTAACTTTGATAACCCCCACTTTTTCAATAAAATCTTTAATATAATTGCAGAGTCAAACTATCAAAATGTTATAATAGGCGGAGACTTTAATTGTGTTTTAGACCCGTACTTAGATAAATCAAGTCAAAAACAGAGAGGGAATATGAAATCGAAAACTGGGGAACTCCTCAATACCTACATAAACAACACTAATATAGCAGATGTTTGGAGAATTGTGAACCCAACTGGCAGGGAATATTCGTTTTACTCAATGGTACATAAGACATACTCACGTATAGACTACTTTCTGCTGGATACAAAATTAATCCCCCAAACATCTAATGCAATATATCATACAAATTCAATTTCAGACCATTCTCCACTAACTTTCTTTTTAAAACTGGAAGGATTGTCTAAGAATAATTCATTCTGGAGATTTAACTCTCAAATTTTAAAAGATCCACAAGCGAGTATATATTTAAAAGAACAAATGGAGGTCTTTTTTCAAACAAATGATACTTCAGATATATCGCCTACTTTACTTTGGGAATCTTTTAAAAGCATACATTAGGGGTATTATAATTTCATATCAAGCTTTTCAAAATAAAAAGAATAAGAATGAACAAAGACAGTTAGAAGAACTTATTAGACAAATGGATATAGATAATGCTAAAGATCCAACAATAGATAAACATAATAAAATAATAATTTTAAAATTTAAATTAAATAAATTATTATCTGCCAAACTTATAAGACTTTTTCAAATTACAAAACAAGAGCACTTTGAATTTGGGGATAAACCGCATAAACTTTTGGCTCGCCAGCTAAAAAAACGAGAAAAGGAACATACTATACCAAAGATCAAATCAGATAAAGGGGAATTATTAACAACACCGAAGGATATTAATAAAAGATTTGCGCAATTTTACGAGAATTTGTATACATCTAAAACGATAATTGATTCCAATAATATCACAAAGTTCTTGGATACCTGTAATCTTCCAAAGTTAGAGCTGAAGGAACAAGAGGAACTGGGTGCACAAATCTCAATTAAGGAATTAGAAGATACAATAAACTCACTAAAAAATGGAAAAACACCAGGCCCTGATGGATTTACTAATGAATTTTATAAAAACTTTTATGAAAAAATAATACCAAGATTACAAAAAATGTACCAATACGCTTTTAAAAAACGAATACTACCTGATACATTAGCGGAATCAACGATTACATTAATACCTAAGAAAAATAAGGATTTAGAAGATCCTGGCTCATATAGAGCTATAGCATTGTTAAACACAGATCAAAAAATATTAGCGAAAACATTAGCCAGAAGATTAAGTAAATACATTAGTAAATTAATAAACCCAGATCAGACAGGGTTTATCCCTAAGAGATACTCTTCTAATAATATGAGACGTCTACTCAACATAATGCACTCACACAAATCTGAAGATCAAGAATTATCAATTATTTCGCTGGATGCTGAAAAAGCATTTGATCAAGTAGAATGGAATTATATGGATAAAGTATTACAAAAATTTCAACTGGGAGAGAATTTTATTTTATGGATTAAGTTACTATATAACAAACCTACAGCTAGAATACTTACTAATAACATATTATCCTCGAAATTTCAACTATCAAGGGGAAATAGACAAGGATGCTCATTATCACCACAGCTGTTTGCTCTCATTATTGAACCGCTAGCAGAAAAAATTAGAATACACCCTGATATTCATGGATATAATACTAAAGACTCATATAATAAAATATCTTTATACGCGGATGATATATTATTGTATATCACAAAACCTCAAATCACTATACCAAATATATTAAATTTAATTGAAGACTTCGGATCTTTTTCTGGATATAGAATAAATTGGAATAAAAGTGAAATTATGTCAATAAAACCGAAAGATTCAACACATCTTTTAAAATTCCCTTTTAAAATAGCTACAGAAAAATTTAAATATTTGGGAATCGAAATTACCAGAGCATATCAAGGTATGCTCAGGGCAAATTTTGACCCCCTACTTAATAAACTGAATACATTAATTAAATTCTGGAAAACGCTTCCGATGTCTTTAATAGGCCGAATAAACGCAATAAAAATGATCTTTTTACCACAAATTTTATACCTATTTCAATCAATTCCTATATACTTACCTAAGAAGTTTTTTAAAAAACTCGACTCAGATATCACTAATTTTATATGGGACTATAAATCACATAGAATACAAAAACCCATCTGAATAAATCTAAAGTATTGGGGGGTCTAGCACTACCCAATTTTATGTATTATTATTGGTCAGTAAATATTAAAAACATGATTCAACTGATGGATAACTCCGCCCAGCAAGTAGACTGGATTGTAATGGAGAAAGAGGATTGCTCCTCTAGAAACATTGGAGCGATCCTCCTCTCTCCAATGAAATTGAATAACATAAACTATAATAAGAACCCAATTATTCATAGTACAATCCGTATTTGGAAACAAATAAAACAAAATTTAAAATTAAGAAACTTATCACTTTTATTACCTATAGTCAATAACCCTTCGTTTAGTCCTTCTATTATAGATAAAGCTTATACACAATGGGATAGACTAGGAATTAAAACGCTTGGTGACTTGTATGAAACTGGAAAATTACTTTCATTTCAACAATTACAAATAAAATATAAACTCGGAAATAATCAATATTTTAAATACTTTCAAATATGCGACTATTTGAAAAAATATATAAAAGATCATCATAATAACCCAGCAGATGTACTGGACGAGGCAATGCAGACAAAAGCGGAATCAGCAAACTTAATATCATATTTGTACAATATTATCTTAAATGTACAAATACCATCTACGGAGGGTATCAGAAGAGACTGGGAACAAGAGTTAGCCATTAAAATTTCAAAGGAAAGTTGGAATGAATACTTATTAAAAGTACATAAATGCTCGATTAATGTAAGACACACTTTAATACAATTTAAAATTTTACATAGATTATATTATTCGAAAACTAAAATTCATAAAATTTTCCCAAACGTATCATCTATTTGTGATAAATGTCAATCCCAAGAAGCAACTATAGCGCACTCATTTGTCTTCTGTACAAAAATTCAAAAATTTTGGAATGAAATTTTTGAAATCTTTACAAAGTTATTTAAAACAAGACTGATACCCAAAGCAGAATGGATTATCTTCGGAATAACGGAAGATGATCCAGAACTAAATGTGTTTCAAAAGAAATTAATGGATTATGGGTTAATAACTGGAAAAAAGCTAATTCTAAAATTTTGGAAGAAGGCTCCAATACCAACTATAAATATGTGGATTTCAAATATGTTTGAAACACTACACCTTGAAGAGATAAGACTCCTCCTAGCAGGTAAACCAGATCACTTCCACCTGACGTGGTCTGCATTTATAGAATTATTACAAACATAGGGTGCAAAAGTACTTTAAAAAATAAAAAATTGAGGTCGGGTAAGGGGGGATGATAGTTGAAGAGTTGGTATGTCCTATTTACGTGATGCTCAAAAAAAAACCATTTGTTTTTCTTTTTTTCTCTCTCTCTCTTTTCTTTTCTTAGGGCCTATTTCTTAACTCCTTTTTTTTTGTCTTTAATTTCGCTTTCATAGGGTCCCCGTCCTTTTTTTTTTTTTTTTTTTTTTTTGTTTGTTGTTACATTTTCTACACTTTTCTACACTTGCACTTTTTCCTTCACTTTCTTCTCTCTTTCAATCTTTTCTTTCTTTAGCGTAAAAAAAAAAATAAAGGGAGTACATTAATTGTAAGAAGATATAAATGACGAGTATTAATGTATGTGGCTGTGATGTAATGTACTTCTAATAAATAAAAATTAAAAAAAAAAAACAAATACAGTAACGTTCCCTTTATGTATTTGGACATATGTATTTATGTATTTACCTATCCCTTTATGTATTTGGAAAACAGATGGTAGACACAAAATGCTGGAGTAACAGATGCCGGAATCACATCTCCAGACATATCCTATCAATACAAAATGCACACCTTTTTCTCAGTACAGGAATGAATCAGGGAGTTTCTAGAAATCTAAATATATGATATTTAAGATTGTGCTGGAGAGAGTGCATTAGATATTTGCAGGGATGCAGCAGTGAGACAATAGACAATAGGTGCAGGAATAGGCCATTCGGCCCTTCGAGCCAGCACCGCCATTCAATGTGATCATGGCTGATCATCCCTAATCAGTATCCCGTTCCTGCCTTCTCCCCATATCCCCTGACTCCGCTATTTTTAAGAGCCCTATCTAGCTCTCTCTTGAAAGCATCCAGAGTACCCGCCTCCACCACCCTCTGAGGCAGAGTTATTGCTGGCTTGGCAAAGGATGTGTGGAGACAGGTCTTCAAACATACAGTGCATTCAGAAAGTATTCAGACTCCTTCACGTTTCCACATTTTGTTACGTTACAGCCTTATTTTAAAATTAATTAAAACAATTTTTTTATCATCAATCTACACACAATACCCAGTATGAAGAAGCAAAAACAGGTGTTTAGACATTTTTGAAAGTAATTAAAAAGAAATAACTGAAATATCACAATTACATACATATTCAGACCATTTGCTATGACACTCAAAATTGAGCTTAGGTTCATCCTGTTTCCATTGATTATCCTTCATATGTCTCTACAACCTGATCCACCAGTGTTAAATTAAATTGATTGGACATGATTTGGAAAGACACACACCTGTCTATATAAGATCCCACTATTGACAGTGCTTATCAGAGCAAAAACGAAGCCATGAAGACGAAGGAATTGTACGTAGATCTCCAAGACAGGATTGTGTCGAGACACAGATATGGGGAAAGGTATAAAACAATTTCTGCAGCATTGCAGGTCCCGAAGAGTGCAGTGGCCTCCGTCATTCTTAAATGGAAGAACTTTGGAACCACCAGGACTCTTCCTAGAGCTGGCCGCCCGGCCAAACTGAGCAATCGGGGGCGAAGGGCCTTGGTCAGGAAGGTGACGAAGAACCCAATGGTCACTCTGACAGAGCTCCAGAGTTCCTCTGTGAAGATGGGAGAACCTTCCAGAAGGATAACTATATCTACAGCACTCCACCAATCAGGCCTTTATAGTAGAGTCGCCAGACGGAAGCCACTCCTCAGTAAAAGGTACTAGTGATCAGGCACGTGCCGTGAGTAATTACTCAAGGTAGGCAGTCCGTCGGCTTTTAAAAAAAAACTCAAACCGCGCATGCGCAGATTGTTCTCTCCGTAAAAATTAAAAATAAAAATAAGTAACAATTCAATTTGCCCAAGGCTTCTAAATCTCCTTCATTTTTAAATTACTGAATGGTTGGGGGATGGAGGATGACGGCAGGTGGAGAGATGGTGGGAAAAACGGGACAAGTTGAATCAGTTGTCATCTTATTGAATGACAATACTAATTCAAGGGACCAATTGGAGGGAGAGTTCCTATCCAAGCGTGTGGAGTCTTTGCCAGGGGTTAAATATGCGGGGAGGGCAGGAGTGTTGAGAAGGAGGGGGTCGGAGATCATGTCAGACTCACTCACCGCTGCCGCAGTAGCTCCGGGCACGGACAGCAGAACTGGCCGCCACTTCCGGGGAGGCAAGCAGCTCGGGTGGCTGCGAGCGGCTGCCGGGACCCGACAGCAAAACTGGCCGCCACTTCAGCGCCTTCTGCCGGCCCGCTCACCTCTGGCAGTGCTCTCCGTCTGAACACCTCTCACCTGTCACTCGCCGACTTCGCTCATGTCAGCAGCTTCCCGCAAATCCTTAAATTCCCACAGCCGAGTAGCCTCAATTGGTCCCTCGATCGCGCAGTCGGAATTTAAAGATTTGCGGTAAGCGGCTGACATGGGCGAAGCCGGCGAGCAGCAGGAGAGAGGTTTTCAGACAGAGAGCACTGCCTGAGGTGAGCGGGGACCGGCAGAAGGGGCTGTCCGGTCCCGGCGGCCACTCGCAGCCACCCGAGCTAATTCACTCCCCGGCCAGAGCGTTCTGGACCTCAGACTGGGGCGGAGGTTTACCTTCCAATAGGACAACGACCCTAAGCACACAGCCAAAACAATGCAGGAGTGGCTTTGTGACAAGTCTGTGAATGTCCTTGAGTGGCCCAGCCAGAGCCTGGACTTGAACCCGATCGAACATCTCTGGAGGGACCTGAAAATAGCTGTGCATCAACGCTCCCCAGCCAACCTGACAGAGCTTGAGAGGCTCTGCAGAGAAGAATGGGAGAAATTACCCAAATACAGGTGTGCCAAGCTTGTAGCGTCATACCCAAGAAGACTTGAGGCTATAATCGCTGCCAAAGGTGCCTCAACAAAGTACTGAGTAAAGGGTCTGAATACTTATGTAAATGTGATATTTCTGTTATTTCTTTTTAATTACTTTGCAAAAATTTCTAAACACCTGTTTTCACTTTTTTATTATGGGGTATTGTGTGTAGATTGATGATAAAAAAAATGAATGTAATCCATTTAGAATAAGGCTGTATGTAACAAAATGTGGAAAAAGGGAAGGGGTCTGAATACATTCTGAATGCACTTACTTAACCAAGCCAGCATTAGGTTATAGGACGGCATGATGGCGCAGTTGGTAGAGTTGTTGCCTTACAGCGCTTGCAGCGCTGGAGACCCAGGTTTGATCCCAACTACGAGTGCTGTACGGAGTTTGTACGTTCTCCCCATGACCGGGTTGGTTTTCTCAGAGATCTTCGGGTTCCTCCCACACTCCAAAGACGTACAGATATGTAGGTAAATTGGCATGGTATAAGTGTAAATTGTACCAGTGTGTAGGTATGTTACAAAACTTACCTTCAGTCGCACTGTAATTCTGCCACTGGCCGTGTGCCGATTTTGGCGCCTTTAAGGGGGGGGCGGGGTTAAACGCGGGTTTCTCCTCCCTTGTCCTGGTTGATATTTTGTTGGAGTACAAGCCTTGGCTGACAAAATCGTTCCTACCGCGTTTTGTGAATTTTTTATTTGTATTAAATCATCAATGTCAGCGCTACAGTAATTTTAAAAGGCAGCTCCTGAAGCGTCAACGCCGATAACGGGGAGATTTCACACACGGGGACAGGTAAACGAATGTGGTTTCTTTAAATGTATAAAAGTGCTTCTTAAGAAGCCTTTAATTCACATTTTTTCATGCGACACGGTGATTTTATTTCCACGAATTAACGGCAGTATTTTTCATGCCAATACGGGGTTAAATTCACCGCAAATTAACGTTCCAAAAGATCGCGTTCCAGAAATCCTCACTCACAAGATGAATTAAATCCCCATTAATTTACAGGTATTAAACATTCAATTCCTTCCATTTGGCCTGTAAATTCATGAAAATTAGATAAAAAAATTATGTTATATTGTGAATTATTGTGTGAATGTTATTTGGACACTTAGGCTATTTAAAAATGTTAATCTATTCTTAAGAAATTGATAGATGTTTAGATCTAGTAATTGAATTTTGTAATTAGCTACAATTAGGTAACTAACTAATTATATGCTTTACTTTCATGTCTTCGAAGTAAGATTGTTTCATATTTGTTTCAGAATGCTTCAATCTATAATAACTGAAAATTTCTTTCAGTTATCATAATTTTTAAGAAAGTTATGGGCTTTTAACTGTCCTCGATCACAGCTTTTGTGTTAAGTCAATGGAAAAGCAATAGGGAACTAGATGCTAATTTCTGAGTATGATAATGGCCATAACTTTTTTAATACTGAAGATATGAAAGTGAATTAAGTGTCAAATTAAACTTCTTTTTATGCTTTATCTGATGGGATAAATTGCAGACTTTATTTTTAAAATCTGAAAATTTTGTAACATTGCTACAGTGTGTGTGGGCTAGTGTTAATGTGCGGGGATCGCTGGTCGGTGCGGGCTCGGTGGGCCGAAGGACTTGTTTCCGTGCTGTATCTCTAAATTAAACTAAACTAATCCTTGTAAATCTCCAATGCACCATCTCCAGCACAATCATATCCTACCTTTAGTGTGCCAACCAGAACTGCACACGGTACTCCAGCTGTGGCCTAACTAATGTTTTATATAGTTGTACCATAACTTCCATGCTTGCATATCCAATGCCCCAGTGAATGAGGGCAAGCATCCCTTTAACTTATTCACCTTATCTATCTGTGCTGTGGCCTTCAAATATCCATGATTTATAATCCTGGATCAGGAACGCTTTAAGAACACATACACCGATCCCTCTGTTCCCCACTACCTCCAGGAATCTTACCATTCAGTGTGTTTATAATGTATATCCCAGCCTTGTTAGTTCTCCCAAAATACACCACCTCACATTTTTCAGAATTACATTCAACCTGCCATACCTCTTCTGATCTCGCCAACTGATCGATGTTGTCTACAGCTGAAGGCTATCCTCACTATTAACCTCACCGATCTGTGTCTTGTCAGCAAACTTTCTAATCTTCCCTCCTACATTTAGATCCAGATTGTTGATGTATATAACAGACATAAAGGATCTCAGCGCCAATCACTGCAGTACACCAATGGTTCCAGGCTTCCAATTGCAAAAACAATCCTCGCATTCTAATCATCAAGTCAATATTGGATTCAATTTGCAAAACTGTCCTGGAT
Source organism: Malacoraja senta (assembly GCA_038087875.1). Taxonomy (NCBI): domain Eukaryota; kingdom Metazoa; phylum Chordata; class Chondrichthyes; order Rajiformes; family Rajidae; genus Malacoraja; species Malacoraja senta. Next base: position 43,889,799 of record CM075978.1, read on the forward strand.
CCCATTGATCTTACCTATTGAGGCAAATGAGAGTGTGTCAAAGGACTTACTGCAGTCGATATAGACTACATCAACGACACTATCCCCATTGACATACTTGGTCATCTCCTCAAAAACTTCAGTCAAATTAATTATGTGTGACCTCTCCGTAACAAGCTAGTTGACCATCCCTAGTCAATCTTCCTGTTTCCAACTGAAGATGAATCTTATTCCCAAGAAATTTTCTTTCAATAATTTCCCTCCCCTCTGGTATTAAACTCATCAGTCTTTAATTACCCGTCTTACGCATGCTGCCTTTCATGAATAAAAGTACCACCTTTGCTGTCATCTGGCACCTCTTCCACGGCTAGAGAAGATTTCAAAATTTCTGTCAGAGCCCCAGCAATCTCCTCCCTTGCCTCTAATAGCATCATTTTTTATTCTCATTCGCAGGCCAAGCCCATTCCTAATAAGATATAGGAGCAGAATTAGACCTTTCAACCCATCGTGTCCACTCCACCATTCAATTATGATTGATTTATTTTCCCCTCTATTTTTACTCTACAATTCCCCATCTAAAATGTTGTTCTCCACAATGAATGCCGATGCAAAGTAATCATTTGCGATCTCACCTGCATCCTTCGGCTCCACTCAAAATTACCATTTTGGTTCCCAATGGGCTGAACATTTCACATTTGCCATGTTACTTTTTACGGTGCCATGATACAGCTTCTCACAATTTTCACATTTGCATCCTCCTGATTTAAGAACGGCCATCTGACCATCTAATATTTCAAACTAGGGTATGATGTCATTTAATGCATATCATAAAATCATAAGACAAAGCAGCAGAATTAGGCCATTTGGCCCATCGAGTTGGCTCCACCATTCAATCATGGCTGATCTACTTTGCCCTCTCATAGAAAAAACATAGAACATAGAAAAATAGGTGCAGGAGTAGGCCATTCGGCCCTTTGAGCCAGCGCCATTCTATGATCATGGCTGATCATCTAAAATCAGTACCCTGTCCCTGCTTTTTCCCCATATTCCTTGATTCCTTTAGAGCTAAATCTAACTCTCTCTTGTAAACAACCAGTAAATTGGCCTCCACTGCCTTCTGTGGCAGAGAATTCCACAGATTCACAACACTCTGGGTGAAAAGGTTTTTCTTCATCTCAGTCCTAAATGGCCTACCTCTTATTCTTAAACTGTGACCCTGGTTCTGGACTTCCCCAAAATAGGGAACATTTTTGCATCTAGCCTGGCCAATCCTTTAAGAATTTTAAATGTTTCTATAAGATACCCTCTAATCCATCTAAATTTCATTGAATACAAGCCCAGTCGACCCATTATTTCATCAAATGTCAGTCCCGCCATCCCAGGAATTAACGTGGTGAACCTCCGTTGCACTCCCTCAATAGCAATAATGTCCTTCCTCAAATTAGGAGACTGAAATTGCACACAATACTCCAGGTGTGTCCTCACCAGGGCCCTATACAACTGCAGTAGGACCTCCTTGCTCCTAAACTCAAATCTTCTCGCAATGAAGGCCAACATGCCATTAGCTTTCTTCACTGCCTGCTGTAGCTGCCTGCTTACTTTCAGTGATTGATGTACAAGCACAACAGGTCTCGTTGCACCTCTTTTCCTAATCTGACACCATTCATATAATAATCTGGCTTCCCATTCTTGCCACATAAAGTGGATAACCTCACATTTATCCACATTATACTGCACCTGCCATGCAACTGCCTACTCACCCAACCTATCCATGTCACCCTGCAGCCTCATAGCATCCTCATCGCAGCTCTCAATGCCACCCAGCTTTGTGTCATCCGCAAACTTGGAGATGTCACATCCCGTCATCTAAATCGTTAATATATATTGTAAATAACTGGGGTCCCAGCACTGAGCCTTGCGGCACCCCACTAGTCAGTGCCTGCCATTCTGAAAATGCTAATTCCTGCTCTTTGCTTCCTGTCTGCCAACCAGTTCTCTGTCCATGTCAATACCCTACCCCCAATACCATGTGCTCTAATGTTGCACACTAATCTCTTGTGTGGGACCTTGTCAAAGGCTTTTTGAAAGTCCAGATACACCACATCAACTGGATCTCCCTTATCCATTCCACTTGTTACATCCTCAAAAAATTCCAGATTAAACAAGCATGATTTCCCCTTCATAAATCCATGTTGAGTTTAACCGATCCTGTCACTGCTTTCCAAACGCGCTGCTATAACATCTTTAACAATCGACTCAAGCATCTTCCCCACTACCGATGTAAGGCTAACTGGTCTATAAATCACCGTTTTCTCTCTCCCTTCTTTCTTAAAAAAGTAGGGTTCCATGGCTACCCTCCAGTCCACAGAAACTGATCCAGATTCAAGAGAACATTGGAAAATGATCACCAATGCATCCACGATTTCATGGGCCGCCACCTTGAGTACTCTGGGATGAAGACCATCAGGCCCTGGGGATTTATCTGCCTTCAGTTCCAACAGTTTACCTAACACAATTTCCTGACTAATGTGGATTCCCTACAGTTCCTCCCTCCCACTAGATCCTCGGTCCCCTAGTATTTCTGGGAGATTGGTTCTGTCTTCACTATGGAAGACACAAAAAAGCGCTTGTTTAACTGTTTTGCCATTTCCTTATTTCCCATTATGAATTCACCTCTCTCTGATTGTAAGGGACCTACATTTGTCTTCACTCGCATTCTCCCAGAAACCTTTGACGGCCTTACAAAAACCTATCTATCTCCACCTTGGATCCACCGGATTGGCGCCAACAATGGCTGCCTCGCCAACAGTCTATCTCGTCCCTTCCTTCTTTGTTGCTTTTTTAGTATGTGTTAAATGTATATTTTAGTGTTCTTTAGCTTGTTTTTTGTGGGGGTTTGAAGGAAACTTTTTTAAATCTCTTACCTCGATGGGGATGCGATTTTGTTTCCGTATAGTATCTCCATCCGCAATGCGGGAGCTCCAGGCCGCAGGAGCTTCGACCGCCCCGACGCAAGAGCTTCGATCGCCCTGACGCGGGAGCTTCGATCGCCGGCTGCGGGAGTTTCGATCGCCGGCTGCGGGAGTTTCAATCGCCCCAACTGCAGATGGTTCGACTGCTCTGACTGCAGATGGTTCGACTGCCCAGACCACGGGAGAATAAAGAGGAAGAAGTTTGGACTTTATGCCTTCCATCACAGTGAGGAATGTGGGGAATCTGCTGTGGTGGATGTTTATGTTAACTTTTATGTAGTCTAAGTGTCTTGTTGCTTTTTTTTAGTATGGCTGTATGGTAATTTGAGTTTCGCTGTACCTTAATTGGTACACGTGACAATAAACTGACCTTTGAACCATTATAAAGACACATTGACTTGGTCTCCACAGTTTCACAACGCTCTGATTAAAGAAATTCTTCCTCATCTCCATTCTAAAGGCAAGACTGGCCCCTCTCATCCTAGACTCTCCCACTTCTCGAAACATCCTTTCCGCATCCACTCTATCTGGGCCTTTCATTATTCAGAAGGTTTCAGAGATCCCCCCTCATCCATCAAAACTCCAGCGAGTACAGGCCCAGAGACATAATACATGGGTTTTACATCGGAAAGAGAACCCACTTGAATTCCTAAAGTGTGGCCCCAATGCAACAGTTTTTTGGTTTCAAATCGTGTTGCTGAGAGACTGCGCCAAGGAGAATATAATTCCTGCTTCCCATCTGTTGAGACTGCGAACTGACTCACTTGAAAACTAGCTGCTTGATATATTGGTCTTAATTCATCACGACATGCAGGCATGCGCTTAGAGCCCCTCAGAAGATTATCTCCATATACAAAGAACATGAATGTTTTTATACTTTGAATAACAAAGATAACAGCAAGTGATTCAATACAATTTCAATAGCTACAGTGATATCATTTACTTCAATGATGGGGGGCGGGGGGGTTGACAGAAGGGTGGAATAAGTGACAAAGGATAGAGGAAAAGGGGGACACATGAGTGCCAGGCAAGGAATGAGGAGTAAAATGTAAAGCCGGAGCACCCACTGTGTATTTGGTGCACCCAATGTGGCCTTCATTATATCAGCCAGACCAAATGTAGAGGGAGGAATGTGTCGAAGAGGACGAGGGGTGGGGAATAAAATGGAAAATTGATTTCCTTGCTGCTGTTGAGCCCACATCGTGTCTTCTCTCTGCCCAATGGTCTTGCTCTTGCTCTCCCTCCCCGGAGACAGAAGGATAGAATTCCGCAGGTCCTCATCATTTGCCCCACAAGCCTCCACATCTAATGCATCAATCTCTGACATTTTCGCCACCTTCAACATGATCCCACCACGTCATATCTGCCTGTCTTCACCCCTTTCCGCATTCCGTGGAGACCACTCCCTCTGCAAGTTCATGCTTCACTCATCCCTTCCCACCCATCCCAGACAATTTACAGTCAATTATCCGACAAACCTGCACGTCTTTGGAACGTGGGAGGAAACCGGAGCTTCTGGAAAAAACCCATGTGGTCACAGGGAGAACATGCAAACTCCGTACAGACAGTATCCGTAGACGGGATCAAACCCTGGTCTCTGGGGCTGTAAGGCAGCAACTCTTCCGCTCACCCCACCTCCAGCTTTTGTCACTTACTCTTCCCATCTGCCAATTACCCTCCCTCGCCTGCATCCACCTATCACTTGCTAGGCTCTGTCGCATCCCCACCTCTTTTCCAATGTTCTCTCGCCTACTCCAATCAGTCATAAGAAGAGTCCCAACCTGACGCCCTCCATCCATTCCCTCCACAGACGATGCCTGACCCGCTGACTTACGCCAACACTTTTTGCTCAAGAATCCACTCTTGTGTTTCCTTTCAATTTCAAAATGAGTACTACTTGCAATTTACATTAGAGCAGGTATTTCCTAAAGACCTTTTTCATTTTAATTATGCCAATTATATCCATGCTTCCTTTCTCACTAATAGAGTACAGATAGTAAAGGAGAATAAAACCCTTTCATCTGCCATCACAACCAATGTCGGGGCACCCCAGGGTTATGTAAGTTCAGCTATGCTGTTTACCTTTTATACTGATGATTGTCATACAGATACACTGAATCAATATATTCTAAAGTACTCAGATGATACAGTTCTATTATCTCTGTTACGTAACTCAGACAACCCCGGGCTGCACCAACTCGGCGTGAGCAAATTGGTCGAGTGGACTGAAAATAATGCCATGAATTCTGCAATGAATGGATGTCAGCATATCAAATTATATTTACTTTAAGGTCATAAATGATTTGCAAAGTTAAGACAATAGAAATCGTCTTATATACCAGATTACACATGCAAGATATTCAAGAGATTATTACTCTGAAGATGGACCTCTTTTGAACAAAACAAATAAAACAAAAACAACAAACTTTAAAACCTTGCATTTTTGGGGAGAATGCAAAACTGATGAGCATTTATAATAAAAGTGATCAATTCCTAAATTAATGCAAAATGAAAACAAAGTACTAATTGGAAGATATATTAAGAGCACAGGTGCTCAAGAAAAAGGCTTTGTTTCAAAATTTAATAATGCACCATAGATTCGTACATGAACTTTAAGCAAAACCTATCCAGTATAGCCAGCAAGTGATTCCAATAAGCAAGTTCGATATTCCGACTGCGCATGCCCAGATCGAAGGTCACTAAGCATAACATAGCTGGAAAACAGTGGAGCTGTGTACATATACACCTTAATTTCTTCCATTTTTTCCAGGTTAGATTCTTCTAGGTCAGAAAATACTGCTTTCAAACTATGAATTAGTTGTATTTATTGTTACTTTGTTAAAAGCTACGATTATTTTGTCGTTTTTATTCCTTTATGCTTTGGTGAGTGAGCGAGATTGTGCTCATCCGTGGTCAGGGTCGGGTCTGGGTCTCCGGCGCTGAGGGCGCTGTTGAGTTGCTGCTGGGCCGTCCCCTCCCGGGTGTCCCGCTCCTGTCCAGGGGCGGCTGGACGTGTCGGGCCGGACTTGCAGCCAGCGCGGGGAGGAGGCAGCTGAGTTGCTGCAGCGCTTTGTGTGTATCCCCATTGTTGGCTGGTGCTTGGCTTTCGCCGGCAGCCGCTGGCGGTCCCCGGCCCGTTGGGGAGGGGGTCCCTCAGGAGTTGGAGCGGAGTTGGGCTGGAGTTGGCGCTTCTTCTCCGCGCTGGCTGTGGGCCTGGGGCCGCTGGTGTCGTCGGTCCGGGGCTCTCGGTTGGCCCGGCGGATTTGAGCTGGGGTTGGCGCTTCTTCTCCGCGCTGGCTGTGGGCCTGGGGCTGCTGGGAAGTCTCCGACCGCCCCCCGGGTGGGCATGGGACACCCGGGGGGGGGGGGTACAGGGCGGCCCAGCGGCGGCTCAGCTGCACCGGGGGCCCGGGCTCGATCCCGGCCGCGCGGGTCTGTGTGCGTGCTCTCCCCTGTCTCCCACTCGCATCTGCTCCCTCTCTCTCGCTGTTACACCCCGCTCTCCCGCTACCTGTTCCTTTGGGGGGATGAGGAGTTGACCATTTATGGGAGTCTCTCTGGAATCGAGAATTTCATTGCTCATTCGTATTCATAGATGAGGCTGAAGAATTCCATTGCCTTGAAACTAGGCGAATAGTCCGGCTCATCGTTGTGTTCCAGTCTGGAATACATTAATTTTCCTATAATGTGACCACACAGTTCCTCAGATTAAATATATTTTTACACATATATTATGAATAAAGATAAGAATTTATACACAGTTTCTTCAGCCAGCGCTTCGTTCGCTTTTTCTTTATGGTGAATGACCTTTGACAAATCCCATGATTCCTTGCATTTTTCGGAATACCGAACTCGCTCATTGCAACACCAAATGTGATCTGGTTAGGTAAAACATCCCTATTGTTTCAACAGGAGACAGAAACCGTAACTGTTATAATCCTTTACACTCTTTTTATCGTTATTTTTGTTTAGGCTGGTTTATTGTCATTGGAACTGAAAAAATTAAAAGGAGACTTAATGGAGCTGTGAAAATTCTTCTGGGGAGGATAACATGCAGAGGAAGGATCAATTTTCTTCAGCAGAGAAGCAAAGAACCAGAAAGCATTGATTCATTGTTATATGTAGAAGGATTAATAAAGGATTGAGAACTTTCTTTAATACAGAGGACTATGGGGTATGGAATGCATTATTAGAATAGGGTGGTAAGAGGCAGAAACCCTAAATGCATTTAAAAATAACCTGGATGGGGGTCTTTGAAATGCCATAACTACCAGGCTATGGATCAAAAGCTAAAAAGTAGGATTAGTGCAAAGCTTTTTGAAACCCACCATAGACAAGGAGGTTTGAATGGTCTCCTAGGAATATTATTTTCTCTAATTAGTGTGGTATCAATCGGATTTCAAAATAACGCTTACATTCTTTGTTGGGGACCCACAGTATAAATGGTTATCTGCACCTCCATTTTCATGAAAATTTGTAGCAATTCTGTTCTACATTCATACTTATACCTAGAGCTCATCTTTCACATGATGTACAAAATCATGGAACAGGTGGACGCACAGAGTCTCTTGCCCAGTGAAGGGGAGTCAAGAACCAGAGATAGGTTTAAGGTAAGGGGGAAAAGTTTAGTTTGGTTCAGAGATACAGCGTGGAAATAGGCCCTTTAGCCTACAGAGTCCGCACCGACCAGCGATTCCTGCATACTAACATATTCCTAGGGACAATTTCACAATTTTGCAGAGCCATTTAACCTACAAGCCTGTACGTCTTTGGAGTGTGGGATGAAATCCGAGATCCCCGAGAAAACCCACGCAGGTCACGGGCAGAATGTACAAACTCCGTATAGACACTCACCCGTAATCAGGATCGAACCCGGGTCTCTGGCACTGTAAGGCAGCAACTCCACCGCTACGCCACAGTGCCACCCCGAAAGATTTAATAGGAACATGAGGGATAACTTTTTCACACTAAGGATGGTGGGTGTATGGAACGAGCTGCCAGAGGAGGAAGTTGAGGTAGGTATAATCACAACATTTAAGAAACATTTAGACAGGTACATGGATAGGACAGGTTTAGAGGGATGTGGGCATAACACGCAGGTGGACTCATGTGGATGGGACATGTTGGGTGGTGTGTGCAAGATGGACCAAAGGGCCTGTTTCCACACTGTAAGACTCTATGACTCTGTCAATTTATATTTCTGAATCCCATAAGAACTGATTTTTAGCAGCTTTCCAATTATAACAGATGTACTGAAATCCACTGTGAACACTTCAAATGTATATGTATAATGTGCTGCAGCCAGACATGCTATAAAGAGATAGCAACTCCAAAAACCGCAACTCATACCCATTAAGTATGAGGACAGGCATGCAAGTAATGCATCATCCGGACTGGGACATCTATCACACAGAGAGTGGTGAATCTCTGGAACTCTCTGCCACAGAGGATAGTTGAGGCCAGTTCATTGGCTATATTTAAGAGGGAGTTAGATGTGGCCCTTGTGGCTAAAGGGATCAGGGGGTATGGAGAGAAGGCAGGTACGGGATACTGAGTTGGATGATCAGCCATGATCATATTGAATGGCGGTGCAGGCTCGAAGGGCCGAATGGCCGAATGGCCTACTCCTGCACCTATTTTCTATGTATCTATGTATCACCAGTCCTTCATCATTACGGTTCGTTGACCGATCCGAATCAGATGACGGCTGGAAATGAGTGGATCAGCCACGTGATTCCGGTGGTCAAAGGTACAGGTCAGAAGTTGGCAAATGACCTACCTTCTAACACCGCAACATTTTCTATCATCTAATACATGAGAAAGAAGCGTGAGGGAATATTCTTAATTTACGTTTAGTTTAGTTTAGTTGAGAGATACAGTGTGGAAACAGGTCCTTTGGCCAACCGAGTCCACGCCGACCAGCAATCACCCATACACTAGTTCTATCCTACATACTAGGGACAAGTTAAAGATACCAATTAACCTTCAAAATCGCACATCTTTTGGAGTGTGGGAGGAAACTGGAGCACTTTGAGAAAGCCCATGCAGTCACAGGGAGAACGTGCAAACCCCATAGAGACAGCACCAGTAATCAGAATCAAACCCGTGTCCCTGGCACTATAAGGCAGCAACTCTAGAGCTGCGCCATGGTACCACCCAATAAATGTTAGAAATGAAATGAGGTTAAAAACAGGCGCAGAGCATTGCCCTGAAATAACACAAATGAATGGATTTTAGACTGTGATTCATTATTTTTATCCTGAATATACACCGTTATTCCAGCTACTTTTGAAATGCATATAAAAAGCATGGATCAGATTGATTACCATTGAAGTAGTGAGAAAACACAGCAGCCAGCAGATAGAAATAAGAGAGAATGACAAACAAATGTGAGCAATATTATCACAAAGGCAAGACCAATGCTTAATCACAGGAGAATAAATTTGTTTTGTCAGTTCTATTTCAGCCTTGTGCCAAGCAAATGTCAAGTCACTATCCACCCAATGCAGAAAGGCAAGTTAGTCAAACTGCATCCTCCGATACAGAATGCAATAAACGGACTGTCAGCAAAAGTACAATTAGACTCATTAGGGCGAGGAATAGTTGTTCTGTTAAGTAAAAAGTATCCTGAATGGTCGTATGGTAATTCCAACAGGAGAGGGTGCACACAATGGTGGACAACCCGGCCCATCACAGGCACTGCCCTCTCATCATCAAGGATTCCCACCACCCAGGCCATGTCCTCTTCTCACTGCTACCACCGGACAGGAGGCACAAAAGCCTGAAGTCGCACACCACTAGATTCAGGAACAAGCATAATGTATGTTTGTGTGTGCTGTCGAACTCTATGTGGCTTTGATGCTGCTGCAAGCAGGACTTTCATTGTATTTGTACCTCACCACACTTGTGCAAATGACAATAAACTCGACTTATTTCACAGACTGTCCATTTCACAGTGGAAAAGCCAGATTCCACAAGTGTCAGAAAACAGTCATTAAAAAGGTAATATCCTCCTTTATAACTATTCCTAACATATAGCATTGTCCTTTAAAATAAAGTTTAAGAATTGGCTTGCTATACATTCTGCACAAACTGCAGGGGTTTTCTGTTTATTCAACATTTAGAAGATTTGCAATGTCATGCCATTTAACCAAAATAAACAATGAGTAAAAATGTGTGTTGGTGCTTGATGGTCTGCAGTGATGCCTGTGTTGATGCTTGATGGCCTGCAGATGGCCAAAGGGCCTGTTTCCGTGCTGCATGACTCAATGGCTCCGTAAACATGTTACCGAGGGCATCAAATGGTTTCACGGTTGGACTCCTTCAAATCTAGAATCTTTTTCATAAACTCATTTTTATTTTAAATCATAATAATTCATTTATATCACTCTAATTCTGGATCTTAAGACAATTATCTGTCAAACATATTCAAAAAGGCAGATTTCTTAATACACAGAATATTCACAGAAATACACATTGGAGAGTACACGTGGGAGAGTCTAAGAGCAGGGGGCACAGCCTCATATTAAAAAGGATGTGCCTTGAGAATGGAGATGAGGAGGAATATCTTTAGTCAGAAATTGATGAATCTGTGGAATTCATTGCCACAGACGGCTGTGGAGCCCAAGTCATTGGGTATTTTTAAAGCGGAGAGTGATAGGTTCTTGATTAGCAAGAGTGTTAGGGATTATGGGGAGAAGGCAGGAGAATAGGGTTGAGAGCGAAAGACAGATCAGCCATGATTGAATAGCAGAGTATACTCGATGGGCCAAATGGCCCAATTCTGCTCCTATGACATCAACATAAGTATCTCTGGAAGCACAACTGAAACATCAAAATACCAGCATCAATTTATATTGGAGGGAACAGGTTTTTTTTAGTGTGCACAACTCATAATATATTTGTGCTGAAGTTCAAGTTCAGAATCTTCTACACGGTTATACTTGGCATCCTGATCTTGCAAACACAATCTCCCAATGTGGTGGTGGCTTATTAAAACAGAAGTTCTCATCAAAACCTGCCACTGGGTTTATTTGGATTACCTTTCAGTGGGGCTGGCAATTCCTGCTGCCCCCATGCATGATGCTAGGTGTGAACATCCAGAGAATCAATAGAATGATCAAGGCCCCACCCAAAAGTAGAAGCCTTAGTTACATGAGAGCATTAGTCTGAAAACAGTAGCATCCAGGTTCAAGAACAGCTTCCCCACCCATCACACAAGAGGTAATTGGATTTCACAGACAACTCTAAAAGTACTCTTATGCACAAGCAGAATATCGCAGGTGATGGAAACACAAATAAACCACAATATGTGGGAAATATTCAGCATATCAAGCAGTATTTACAAAAGGAGAGATGGCTAAGGTTATATGTTTGTGAACTTTATGCTGAACAGGAGTCATAAAGTAATAGTCATAGAGTAATAAACTCATACAGCATGAAAACAGGCCCTTTGGCTCAACTTGTCCACACCAACCAAAATTACACATCTACACTAGTTCCACATGTCCGTGTTTTGCCCATGTCCATCTCAACTTTTCCTATCTATGTACCTGTTCAAATGTCTTTTAAATGTTGTTATAGTACCTGTTGCTGTCGGAAAAAGTTTAAAATGTTGCAGTACAGATATGGCAATTGCATCAGCAGGTTACCTGACCCTTCGAGTTTGCTTTAGCAGGCACCAAATTCAAGGTCAATCCTCTATCGCAGTTTCATTTCCCACCACCGCATCCTTTTTCCTTTTGAATGAACACAATGACTGTACTTCCATAGTTCTTCGGGGGGGGGGGCCTACAACTGTTCATCACCCTCTGTGTGAGGAAATGTCTCCTCACCTCAGTCCTAAAGGGCCTTCTCAAACTATGTTCCCTAGTCCTGAACTCCTCACCCAGAGAAAACATAAAATCGATCAATGGATCAATGGTGCTGTATTATCACCCGTGCACTGCACAGTGAAATTCTTTTTGCATAGATCACACTTGCCATATTTTGCTGTCATTTACAAAAACATACAAAGTCTCATCCACGTGTTTGATGTACTGGAGTGGCCCGATTCTGGTGGGCCCTAGGCTGCTGCAGGGCCTCCTACGTCGCCCTTGGCGCGTGAACGGACGTCTCTCTCCTCGCCCGATTACCTTTGTGTCCCGGGGTCGCAACAAGATTTTGATGAGCTCCCTTCTCATTCTTCTTAACTCTAGAGAATATAGTCTGCATCCACTCAATTTCTCCTCAATGGCAAATCCACCTCCCTGGCACCACTCTGGTGAATCTCAGCTGCATTTCCTCTGTGGCAAATACAACACTCCAGGTTGGTGTCACCATACTGTTATACAATTGCATTTGACTTTATTACTTCATTATTCCAATGTTTAGAGGGATATGGGCCAAACGCGGGCAGGTGGGATTATTGGAGATTTGGCATCTCTGTCGACATTCGCAGGTTACGCTGAGAGACCTGTTTCCACGCTGTATGACTCTCATGACAAAGGCTAGCATACCATTTGCCTTTCCATCTGTTTGCTTCACTTGCATGCTGGGCTTACAGTGACACATGCCAAACATACTTAGATCTCTCTGAACAATCACATTAACCCAATCTCTCGACTTTTAACAAATACTCCACTTTACTGATATGAGCACTCAAATTTTTTCACATAATATTCCATCCATCACATTCCTGCCCACTTACTCTGCTTGTACATAACCTCTTGAGGCCTCTTACATCCTCCTCCACATTCACATTTCTGCCTATTTTAGCATTGAAAGCTTACTTGACAATATAACTTAAGCCCCTCAGCTATATAATTGTCATAGATTGTGAAAAAGCTGGGACTCAATCACCAATCCCTGTAGTTACCGCCTGCAAATTTGAGAACTAACTGTTTATTCCCACTCTGTTTTATTTCAGATAACCAATTCTAAATCTACATCAGTATATTACTTCCAATTCAATGTGTTCCAACCTTGTCAACCAAGGTCCTGTGTGGGACCTTATTGAAAACCTTCCACATACACCATATCCACTGGTTCTCCCTTATCCATTTTATTGGTTGCATCCTCAAGGACCTCCAGAAGATTAGTCTCTCGTTTCATAAGTCTATGCTGCTTCTGCTCATTCATAATATTCATTCCAAGGTGTTCCGATATTTAATCTCCCATAGTAGATTCCAGCATTTTCGTTACCACTGATATTAGTCTAGCAAGATGGTGTTTCTCCATGCAGTCTCTCCCGCTACTTTCAAATAGTGGGATCCGCATCCATTCTCTAGGTACTGGAATTGTTCATGTGAATTGCTATGTACCGATACACAGGAACAATTCCAGTATCTACTGAAGTTTGCATGCTAACTATCTCTGATTATCATCTCCAAAGCATGACTTTCAAACTCTGGGACGTAGACCATCAGGTTCTTTGAATCTCTAGTCCCATATGTATGAACATTGAATTTACCCTTTAGGTAACTACCCCACAAACCACCTCCTTCCCCCTCTTCTTTCTACCCCAGGGTTGTCCCCCCACTCCCCCCCCCCAGCCCCCTCCCTTCCCTTAACCCTGACTGACCTTGCACCAGTTTCTCCCTTCCCCCTCCCCCCATCTGCATTATTTTCACCGGCTACACAATTCGCAACTCTTCTACACAATTCGCAACTCAAGTTTCACAAATCGCACCTCTTTATCCTATTTGGCCCACATACTTGTCTTTTCATCTCTGGCCAGAAATCTGCTCTGGCCAGCCCCTCCTCTCTTCCAGTTTTCTTTCATGCTCCCCCGGCAATCAGTCTGAAGAAAGGTCCCAACCCGAAACATCACATATCCATGTTCTCCAGAAATGCTGCCTGACCTGCTGAGTTACGCCAGCATTTTGTGTCTTTCTTTGATATAAACCTGCATGTTGTGTTTTCTGAATTTTGTTGTTGTCTTTTTTGGATCGAATTTCTGTTTTTAATTTGTGTATTTGTGATGTCTTTATAACTTGTTTTACTCTGATTATATGTTTATATGTTCATATGTTTCTTAAATTGTAAGGTGTCCTAGAGACCTCGGTATTAGGCGCCCTTAAAATAAAATCTATTATTATCATTATTATTATCTACAGTTCCTTGTTATTAGTATGTTTTGGCAGACTAATTTCCTCATGAAGATATACACAAAACTATTATTTGATTCATCTAACATATACTTATCCCGCATGACAAATGCTCTTGATTTTGTTTGTACCCCTATGACCTCTTGCAGACTAATTTTATATATTTAGAGTCAGACAGCATGAAAACAATGCCTACATCCCACCTACCCATGCTGACCAATATGCCCATCTACACTAGACCCACTTGGCAAATATCCTTCAAAACCTTTCCTAACCATGTACCTATCCTAATATATTTTTAATGTTTTGAAAGTACTTGCCTCAACTACCTCCTCTGGCAGCTGGTTCCATATCCTACCACTCTTTGTGTAAAAAATTTACCCCTCGGGTTCCTATTAAATCTTTTGCCTCTCACCTTAACCCTATGTCCACTGGTTCTTGATTCCCTACTCTGGGTAAAAGACTGTGCATTTACCCTATAGAAACATAGAAACATAGAAAGTAGGTGCGAGAGTAGACCACCAGGCCCATCGAGCCCGCACCGCCATTCGCTCATGGCTGAACACTAAACAGACACCCTTACCCACAAACAGTAGACACAAGACACAGAACACAAGACACTACCCTCCCCTTTATACCGCTATCACCCCTCTCCACCCCAAGAACCGCGTGATCTCCTGGGGGAGGCAAAAAACCGGATAAAAACCCAGGTCCAATTCGGGAAAAAAATCCGGGAAATTCCTCTCCGACCCCAATCCAGGCGATCGACACTTGTCCAGGAGATCACTCAGGTCTTTCTATACTAACCATACCTAGGTCCATATCCCTGCCCTCTCCCCGTAGCCCCTTATCCCCTTGGCAGCTAAAAAAACATCTATTTTAGACTTAAATATATTTAATGTTTCTGCTTCCACTGCTCCCTGGGGCAGTGAATTCCATAAATTAACCACCCTCTGGGTGAAGAAGTTCTTCCTCATCTCAGTTTTAAAAGAGCCCCCCCTTATTCTACAACTATGTCCCCTAGTTCTAGTTTCCCCGATCATTGGGAACATCCTCGGTGTATCCACCCGATCAAGGCCCCTCACGATCTTATATGTTTCAATGAGATCGCCTCTCATTCTTCTAAACTCCAAAGAGTAGAGTTCCAGCCTACTTAACCTTTCCTCATATGTCAATCCCCTCATTGCAGGAATTAATCTTGTAAACCTTCGCTGCACTGCCTCCAGGGCCAGTACATCCTTTCTTAAGTATGGACCCCAGAACTGTACACAGTATTCCAAATGTGGTCTCACTAATACTGTGTACAGCTGCAGCAAGACCTCCGTGTTTTTATACTCAATCCCCCTAGCAATAAAGGCCAAAACTCCATTGGCCTTCCTGATTGCTTGCTGCACCTGCATGCTAACTTTTAGTGATTCATGTACTACTACCCCTATTCTCTTCATTATTTTATACACCTCTATAACATCACCCCTCATCCTCCTGTAAAGTCCTAGCCTGCTCAACCTCTCCCTTACACCTTAACATCCTTGTAAATCTTCTCTGCACCCTTTCCAGCTTAACAACATCTTTCTTGTATCAGGGTGACCAAAACTGAACACAATTCTATTTTGTCTTTATCAATAGCTTGGGGTAGGGGTAAAGACAGGGCCGGCCTTAAGCCAATTGGACCAATTGCTCCCAATTGGGCCCCGCGCCTAAGGGGGCCCTGCGCTAGAGTAATCTACTCTCGGCTCGGGTAGATCTACCCTAGGTGGAGGGGGGAGAGAGGGAAGAAAGGGGTAGACAGGGAGGGGGGGTGTGAGGGGGAATGGAGAAGGGGGAGGTGGGTTGTTCCCTCATGGTCCCGGGGCAGTGCTCCCGCCCCTCCAGTCGCCGTGCTCACGCACACAGCCCCGGCTCCATCCCTCTCTCTCCCCGGGGAGACGTGGTGAACAATACAGGGAGGGCCGGGCCGGGGGTTGGAGCAACGTTTACAAACCACGGCCTCATCTCACACCCGTCCATCCGGACCCCGGCATCCGCTCCCACCGCCGGCCCTCTCCCTCCCTTCTCTCCTTCCCTTCTCTTCCTCCCTTCCCTCCTTCCCTTCTCTCCCTCCTTCTCTCTTTTTCCTTCTCTCCTTCCCTCCCTCCCTTCTTTCTCTCCTTCCCTCCCTCCCCTTTCTCTCCTTCCCTCCCTTCTGCCTCTACTTCCCTCCCTCCCTTCTGCCTCTACTTCCCTCCCTCCCTTCTTTCTCTACTTCCCTCCCTCCCTTCTCTCCTTCCTCCCCTCCCTCCCTTCTCTCCTTCCCTCCCACACATAACGCACAGACAACTAACACAAACACATCACGCACAGACAACTAACACACACACACACACACAACTAAGTTAGGATGGGGTAGAAGCCCAACGGGTAGGATGGGGCTGAAGCCCAAAATTTTATGCCTGGACTGGTTTTTCGCCAATGGTTATTGGTTTTCCAGGATCTAGTTAATTAAATTACTTTTTTTTTCTCATTTCAGTCACTAAAACAAGTGGTATTGTAACTGTACTTTTCATAGGTGATCTACACATTTTGTTTGTTACCTATAGGCTTACATGTATGCAATTTTATATTAAAATGTAGCTTAGATCTGTTTGGTCCATTAACTCGCATGCACTTTTTAAGCACACATTTTGATTACTTTCCATTCTACCATAGAGATATAAAGTCTATAATAGACTTTATTTATATTTCAACGATTCTACAGACCTTGGCTGGGAACCTGGGGCTCACCAAAATTGTTCCCAATTGGGCACCGCACCTCCTAAGGCCGGCCTTGGGTAAAGAGGTAGATGGTGTGTGATACGTGTAAGGCAGTACTGATTAAATGACAAAGGGGGTGATGGCATAAGGCAACAGCAATTGAAAATGGTGTTGATTAATAAAAGAAGAGCAATAAATGAAAACAGAACCATGAATGGCACTTACATTCCGCCAAAGTAGGAATAGTGGTAGTGACATGACGTTATTGAAATAAATGTAGTGTCCAAAAGATTGCAATCTATCTCATCATATGAAGACGTGCTGATTTTAAAGCATCAAAGAGTTTCATCGGCACAGAGTAGAAGACAGATGTGCTGTGGCAGCAAACTAAAGCCCACCTTCGACTATCATTCATCTGCCCTTTTCAAATTGTCCGTCAGCTTTGGTATAGAACAATTTGACAGTGAGATTTTAGTAGCCAGCTGCCCAAGTTTAATTCCTTGAAACCGGTTCTTGCGCACGCTTGTAGTCCCAGGTTTTCATGGTACAAAGATGGGTGTTGGTTTCTCAAGCATAAGGAAAGGCACATTTTTGGAAGCAGCCATCAGAAGATGATTTGTGCATCAGCCAATCAAGTGCACACTTGCACTGTAAAATCAACATAAAACCACAAATTCAACGAGGCATGAAAGTGGCTCCATGAATTCACAGTTATCCAATGCAGTATCAGGCGAACTGAACCTATTAATTCGAAGCTGTAAGTAACATCGAAATGGCATCGCACCTACCATGCAAAATAAAATAACTTTTTATAATTTGTTCTCGAATTTGTCTTAAAATTGTTTCTCATAAAAATGTCCGTAACCCTTGCATAATTCACATCAGCTAACTAGACACTGACGGATGATCAAATGTGGCATAATTTTATCCAGCTCCCGAATTCGTATTGCGTGCTTTGCTTACCCGAATAGTAGCGTGATAGTTTGCTGGGTCAATGTTAAATGGTACTCAGTGCTTCACTTTACTACTTGACTAATACAATTTACAACAGAAATAAACATCTTTTGTCTCAATTTGACAATAAAACACAGTAACAGGAATTGTAGTATTGTAACAAAAATGTAAAAAATTACAGCGTCAGATCTATTAATTATTATTTAAATTAATCCTTTAACAAAGGCTTTTCAAATGCAAACAAGGTGAAATAATCAGTAGTTACAGTATCACTTGCTCCCCCAATTTGCAATTACTGCAATCCTTCCAATACAGTAATTAATTGGTTTACTATGTATGAAAGCATGTAATTGCATAAACTGAATAGCTCATCTCAGCAGAGTTTCAATGCCATACATTCTCATTCTCCCGAGAGAATATGACACATCCTGCCATTTAAGTTTTTTAAAAATCACTTCTCATGTACAATGTAGTTGCTAGAAGCCGAAACAGAGGACAAGATGTACATATATCTCCACCCCGTCTCTTCAAACTGAAAATGCAAACCTGTAAACTTCCAGCAAAGGCCCCCTGGTTTCAGCTCTTATGCTGATGAGCAGCAGACTTTAATTGCTAAGGATAATAGTGACCATCAGAACAGAGCACGTTACAAGCGCTTCAGCTATTGTTGAATTTTTAAAAGATCTTTGTGAACCTCGGAATTATTTCAGATCAGTTGATTTGGCCTCACCGTGTAAACAGAAGTGACAGCTTTTAATTTTTTTATAGCTGTCAATGTTGTTTCCTCATGCAGAATGTGAGGAGAAGTCTGAGACATCGTCGTACAGTGAAGATGACAGAAAGGGACTGAGCTTCTGAAGGACATTGGCTTTTAGGAGGAAAAATGTGCTAATAACTGGATTTCACATATTCAAAGGAAAAAACAGATGGGATAGAGCTATAGCGGAGTACATAGCCAGCTATCTTCAGACTCGTGTTACATTTCGATTCAGAGCTTCGGAGAATACTGGTTAGTGAAAATGAAACGGCATGCATGTATACTGTTATTTTGTTAGAAGATTGTTCGTTGTGCTTTTTTTAAAAATATGTGGATTGTGTTCTCTTATATGACTGATTTAGCAAAATGCTGCATATTGTTACTTTAGCCATTTTAAGATTTATGCACAATCTTTTTGTTTGGTTGGATAGTACACAGTCCTGATTTACTGGTAGACAGATTATTTGCAGACTATGCCCTTTAACATATTGTACTGGTTCTATTCCTATGTGTATTTTCTATGTATTCCTATGTGTATTCCTATGTGAGCTTGTGTATTTTGAATACGGAGTGAAGAGCCTGCAAAAAATTCTTGGTTAAATTAGGATTCGGTCAAAAGGTGCACAATATTCCCATTCAGCCACACATTTAATGTTTTTGTAAAGTAAATCATAATATAGAATAATTTAGACAATAACATTTATTGTTAGTTCTTCAAATAGCTACGTTCCAAATCAAACAAAAACTGACATCACTTACTTTCATACAACCAAAATTGGCATTTAAGAATCTGCACATTCATATTTGTTTGCCATCTCAATTCTGCATTACATATTTGTTCAATTTCATGGAAGGAAACGCTAAAGCATCAAATAACTAAGGAATTATATGCTCTCATCAAAAAACTGCATGCAAAAATAAACACAGAGCTTAGATGCAGAAATATTCAACTTAGAAACCTAGGACATGACAATCTTATACTCCAAAATTACCTTAAAGCATCATAATACTTTGTTGAGCTACATTATTTAATATTTGGTGCTGCGGGAGAGAGGTGCTTTGGAATGGTGGGGAAAAGGAGCTGAGAAGCTTATGGTCCAAGAAAGGAAATCATACTGAGAGATTGCATGCCACTCAGTAAATAAAGCACTCAAATCTTCAAGGTGCTTTCCTTATACTTACTACTGGTTTAACAACTCCCAATTCCATTCATGATTTTCTTTTTGTCCCCCAATAGTTAGCAAGATTCTATTTTACTCATTCAGGATTATATAGTTCCACTGGCATTGTGAAATTAACGGCAAAATAGAACTGACTGATGCTGTTGCAAAAGAATACTCGGGCTTTGAGAGGTTCCTCTCAGACGTGTCAGATTTCTTAGGCTCCCTTTTAATAATATGTTTCTCTAATTTACACATGGAATTTACTGAATCAATAGCTCCAAATTGAGCATTTATTACTTTCACTCAAGAAAAAGCTTACACTGAGACTTGGTAATGAAATGTACCAAAAAAATGTCACGCATATTCTGCCAATAGTTTCAGCGAACCAGGGACATCTCAAGTTCACATCTGTGATTTTAGCTAATGCAATGTTGAAAGTGTAACAAGGGATAATTGGCTAGAGGTCCTCCATTTATGGTGACCCATTCCTTTAATGATACAGTGCCCTCCATAATGTTTGGGACAAAGACCCATCATTTATTTTTTTGCCTCTGTACTCCACAATTTGAGATGTGTAGTAGAAAAAATCACATGTGGTTAAAGTGCACATTGTCAGATTTTATTAAAGGGTATTTTTACACATTTTGGTTTCACCACGTAGAAATTACAGCTGTGTTTATACATAGTCCCCCCATTTCAGACACTATAATGTTTGGGACACATGGCTTCACAGGCGTTTGTAATTGCTCAGGTGTGTTTAATTGCCTCCATAATGCAGGTAGAAGAGAGCTCTCAGCACCTAGTCTTTCCTCCAGTTTTTCCATCACCTTTGGAAACTTTTATTGCTGTTTATTAACATGAGGACAAAGTTGTGCCAATAAAAGTCAAATAAGCCATTATAAGACTGAGAAACAAGAATAAAACTGTTAGAGACAACAGCCAAACCTTAGGCTTACCAAAATCAACTGTTTGGAACATCATTAAGAAGAAAGAGAGCACTGGTGAGCTTACTAATCGCAAGGGGATGGCAGGCCAAGGAAGACCTCCACAGCTGATGACAGAAGAATTCTGTCTATAATGATGAAAAATCCCCAAACGCCTGTCTGACAGATCAGAAACACTCTTCAGGAATCAGGTGTGGATTTGTCAATGACCACTGTCCACAGAAGACTTCATGAACAGAAATTCAGAGGCTATACTGCAAGATGCAAACCACTGGTTACCCGCAAAAATAGGCTGGCCAGGTCAGTTTGCCAAGAAGTACTTAAAAGAGCAACCACAGTTCTGGTAAAAGGACTTGTGGACAGATGAGACGAAGATTAACTTATATCAGTGTGATGGCAAGAGCAAAGTATGGAGGAGAGAAGGAACTGCCCAAGAATCAAAGCATACCACCTCATCTGTGAAACATGGTGGTGGGGGGATATGGCCTGGGCATGTATGGCTGCTGAAGGTACTGGCTCACTTATCTTCATTGATGTTACAACTGCTGCCGGTAGTAGCATAATGAATTCTGAAGTGTATAGACACATCCTATCTGCTCAAGTTCAAACAAATGCCTCAAAACTCATTGGCCAGCGGTTCATTCTACAGCAAGACAATGATCCCAAACACAGGGCCGGATTTAGATGAAGAGAGGCCCTAAGCTGTTCCACTTGTGAGGCCCCTCCCAATCCCCCACCCTCACGACTAGAGGAAGATGGTCCACCAGATTGACACTGATTTGCAGCCGAGCATGGCCAATGAGATAAGGGGCTGGAAAGCTGCGCTTTTAATTTATTTATTTATTGCCAGTGCTAGTGTCGAGTTATTGGCTTAAAACACTATTATTCTGAAATGGAAGGCAAGGAAAATTACTGAAGTGTTGTTTAGAGACTACAGTGCGTTGTGACAGCATATGTAAGAAAGGCCTATGACAGTGTCAGAAATATTATACACCTTGCAGGGCTCTCAGTTAATTTTTTTTCTCTGTTGTCAGCCGGGCAACCTTGGCAGCTTTTTAAGTTGTCAAATGACAGTTTAGGTGGTCATTTAAGACGGCTTGCATGACACGTGCGATAATGTGCTCGGACGAAGTGCGTAGTTACCAGTCGGAATTATGCTCAATGAAGCATTCACATATTATTTCTGCTTCAAATAAAGTCACAAACTAAACATATTCACCAATCAAGACATGATATATACCACAATGACATGCAGCAAAACTTTAATACAGTATCTCAACTCTTTTTACAAGTTGCAATGAATGCAATTTCTATTATGTCTTTCCACTTCCAAACAAAAATGTGGTTGGATTATTCAGCGTATGATCAACCTCGGTGAGACCAAGCGCAGGCTTGGCGATTGCCTCGCACAACACCTCCACTCAGTTCGCAATAACCAACCTGATCTCCCGGTGGCTCAACACTGCAACTCCCCTTCCCATTCCGAATCCGACCTTTCTGTCCTGGGCCTCCTCCATGGCCAGAGTGAGGCCCACCGCATATTGGAGGAGCAGCACCTCATATTTGCTTGGGTAGTTTACACCCCAGCGGTATGAACATTGGCTGCTCTAATTTCCGGTAGTCCATGCTTTCTCCCTCCTTCCCCTCCCATTCCCAGCTCTCCCACAGCCTACTATCTCCGCCTCTTCCTTTCTTTTGTGTGTATCCCCCCCCCCCCCGACATCAATCTGAAGAAGGGTCTCGACCCGAAACGTCGTCTATCCCTTCGCTCCATAGATGCTGTCTTACCCGCTGATTTTCTCCAGCTTTTTTGTCTACCAATGGGATCCCACCACTGGCCACATCTTCCCATCTCCTCCCCTGTTGGCTTTCTGCAGAGACTGCTCCCTCCGTAACTCCCTGGTCAATTCGTCCCTCCCCACCCAAACCACCCCCTCTCCTTACACTTTCCCTTGCAACTGCAGGAAATGCTACACTTGTCGCTTTACCTCCCCCCTTGACTCCATTCTAGGACCCAAGCAGTCTTTCCAGGTGCGGCAGAGGTTCACCTGCACTTCCTCCAACCTCATATATCGCATCCATTGCTCTAGGTATCAGCTGCTCTACATCGGTGAGACCAAGCGTAGGCTTGGCGATCGCTTCGCCCAACACCACGGCTCGGTCCGCAATAACCAACCTGATCTCCCGGTGGCTCAGCACTTCAACTCCCCCTCCCATTCCGAATCCGACCTTTCTGTCCTGGGCCTCTTCCATGGCCAGGGTGAGGCCCACCGTAAATTGGAGGAGCAGCACCTCATATTTTGCTTGGGCAGTTTACACCCCAGCGGTATGAACATTGACTTCTTCAATTTCAGGTAATCCCTGGTTTCTCCTCCCCTTCCCAGCTCTCCCTCAGCCCACTGTCTCCGCCTCTTCCTTTCTTCTTCCCATCCCCCCCTCACATCAGTCTGTAGAAGGGTCTCGACCCGAAACATCGCCTATTTCCTTCGCTCCATAGATGCTGCCTCACCCGCTGAGTTTCGCCAGCATTTTTGTCTACCCATTCACACAAGTTCTGTTATCCCACTTTCCTCACCAACTCCCTACACATTAGGCGCAATTTTACAGAGACAAGTTAACCTACAAAGCCAATGCGTCTTTGGGATGTGGGAGGAAACCCACACGCTTGCAGGGAGAATGTGCAAATTCAACACAGACAGTGCCCGAGGACAGGATCAAACACAGATCTTTGGCATGTGAGGCAGCTGTGCCACTATATTTTGTTTTCCAACACACAAAAAATTATACGTTGATAACTTTGGTTACTAAAAAAATGAAAATATCCATTTTCAGTTTTAAATCTCCAAGTGACGCTACGTCCCCCTTTACAGCTACTGTATGTTTTAATTAAGTTCAAGACTATGGGGCAGTACATTGGCCATAAAGTTGCTGCCTAAAAGTGCCAGAGACCTGGAATTGATCCTGAATATGGGTGCTGTCTGTATGGAGTTTGCTCCTTTTCCCTTTGATCGCATGGTTTTCTCCGGGTGCTCTTGTTTCCTTCCACATTCCAAAGGTGTGCAGGAACCTATTTCAGACCCAACCCAAATATTTTCCTTTTGTCCAGAGATTCTGTCTGACCTGCTGAGTTACCCCAGCTTTTTGTGTCCATCTTCAGTTTAAACCAGCATCTGCAGTTCCTTCCTACACACAAGATACTATACGATAGAACTTTATTGATCCCAGGAGGAAAATTGTGTGTGTGTGTGTGTGGGTACATATATTTGTATAGTTATATATTCATATATAAATATACACCGTTTTGTTTTCTCGTTTATAACATTGTTTACAGAGTACTATGTTTACATATTCTGTTGTGCTGCTGCAAGTAAGGATTTCATTGTTCTAACTGGGATGTGAGAGAATAAAACATTCTTGACTTACTCCGCTAATGTGTGGGATAGAACTAGTGTACGGGTGATTGGTGGTCGGCGTGGACTGGGTGGGCCGAAGGGCCTGTTTCCACGCTGTATCTTTAAATTAAACTAAAAACACTAAAACCAGAGGGAGTCTAAAGAAGGGTCTCTACCCGAAATGTTACCCAATTTCTTCTATCCAGAGTTGCTGGCTGCTCCATGGAGTTCCCCCGCACAATTAAAGCATGGAATAGTCTTCACCCTACCATAGTTACCCAACCAGATGCAACTAAATTTAAGGTACCTCTTTTTTCCCCAAGAACCCTTTTTTGCTTAAGTCCAAGTCAAGAATCAAGAGAGTTTTATTGTCATGTGTCCCAGATAGGACAATGAAATTCTTGCTTGCTGCAGCACAACAGAATATGTAAACATAATACAGAACAGGAGATAAAAGTTCAGTGTGTTTATATACCATAGACCATATATATACACAATAAATAAACAGATAAAATGCAATAGGCTGTTATTGTTCAGCCCTCCACCACCTCCAGTTTAAATTCCATTTAGAATATTTATGGAGAACCAGGAAACCAGAAGCAAGAGTTACTCCAGGGAGTTACTACAGATCCATGGTCAGGGAGTGATTCTGCGTTGGTTTTCAGCGGTCGCGGCGAGGCGGCAACCGGACAGCAATGGCAGCCACAATTCAAAGATCTCCCACAATTCAAAGCGAGGGAGAAAGTGCCCAGCGCCGACCAGTTGCCGTGGCAGTGCGCGTGCACAGGGCGGCCGATGATGTGCTGGCCGTGGTTGTGCGCATGTGCAGGGGGAGGATGTGCTGGCCGTAGCAGTGCGCATGTGCAAGGTGACCGGCCGTGCCGGCGGATGAGGAGCGAACGGAGAGCGGACCCCGGCGGCCCGGACACGAATACGGATGGCGGGCGGAGACGGAGAGTGACAGACAGAGAGAGAGAGATAGAGAGGGGGGCCCACCCAGAGTTGAATGGTAGGTGGCCTTGGCCGGAGGCCGCCTAGATTTCGAAACCCTAGGCTTCAGCCTATGAAGCCTAGTGGTGAATCTGGCTCTGTGAGGCCCCCCAAGATCTCGAGGCCCTAAGCTTAAGCTTGTCAAGCTTATACGTAAATCCGGCCCTGCCCAAACATATACTGCTAAAGCAACAAAGGAGTTTTTCAGAGTGGCCAAGTCACTCACCCGATCTGAACCCAATTGAGCAAGCCTTTTATATGCTGAAGAGAAAACTGAAGGGGACTAGCCCCCAAAACAAGATGGCTGCAATACAGGCCTGGCAAAGCATCACCAGAGAAGACACCCAGCAACTGGTGATGTCCATGAATCGCAGACTTCAAGCAGTCATTGCATGCAAAGGATATGCATCAAAATGCTAAACATGACTATTTTCATTTACATGACATTGCTGTGTCCCAAACAATATGGTGCCCTGAAATGGGGGGGACTATGTATAAACATTGCTGCAATTTCTACATGGTGAAACCAAAATGTATAAAAATGGCCTTTATTAAAATCTGACAATGTGCACTTTAACCACATGTGATTTTTTTATATTACAAGTCTCAAATTGTGGAGTACAGAGGCAAACAAATAAATGATGGGTCTTTGTCACAAACATTATGGAGGGCACTGTATATATACTTGTGCAAACCTAGGAAAGCCGTCATTAAAGTTAACTGTGTTGCATGCCAAAGCAACATAGCTGACTGAAATTGTCATTCACCTACAAGAACAGCTAATTAGTTGTGGCTCCTGAGTGCTGCCTACAACATTGAACGGAGTAATTAACTATAAAAGGAATACAAGTGGATAAAACATCCAAATATTTTGAATAGACAATGTATTAATAAAATCCTGACAATATTGCTTTCAACATTAAGTTAATATTCATTGTATTAATGCCAAAAAGAAAGATCAGTATGATATTTGTACTGTAAGATTCATCTTCACTGGATTTAATATACTTTCAGAAAGGCTTTCAAAATCAAAGATGTAATGATTGAATACAAAAGACTTTTCATGTTTTTCGTGTTTTTTTAAAGCAGCCATTTTGCTATTTCTGCCCTAGCTTCATCTTCCACCAACAATGCTGGATTAATCTTCGTCTATCACTTCAAGGTTTGACTTGTCATAGAGTCATGCAGCACAGAAACAGGCCCTCCAGTCCAACTTATTCATGCCGACCAAGATGCCCCATCTACACTAGTCCCACCTGTCCACGTTTGGCCCATATCCCTCTAAATCTTTTCTATCCATGTACTTGCCTCAACTACCTCCTCTGGCAGCTCGTTCCATATACCCACCACCCTTTGTGTCTCATAACACTCAACTCCCAATGTCCATTTACAAATTGAGTACTGTCCGTCACATCACACAAAAGTGCCATAATCATATCCACAATCTAAGAATCCATTATAAATCTTCCATCCTCATGTTCAAATCAGATGCTTTGCTGTCCCTTATCTCCTTCAGTCAAACGTGCTTCCTCACATCTTTCATCCCTCTGGCTCAAAATTATTCCTCATTCCTTCAGCTACTGTGCTCCTGCGTTCTGAAATCTCATCTCAAAATCCATCATCTTTGTTATCCTAATGCGTTAAAAAGCAACCTTAAAATCCTTTTTTCTAAACTTTACATGCGCAACCCTGCTGTCTCTGTGGCCGTGCCTTAAACCCTGGAGAGCCTCCTTGTATTTTTGGGGGCTTTTTCTGGTCGGCT
>CM075978.1:43916728-44022882 GCA_038087875.1 Malacoraja senta
ACTTTAGAAAGAATGGCAGTTTTCATTGGTGGGCTGGCAGTAGAGAGATCAGCAGCTTCAGATTCCAGGGCTTTAACATCTCAGATGACCTGTCATAATGTAATCATGAAGAAGGCACGGCAGTGCCACTACTTTCTTGTGTAGAAAGGAACTACAGATGCTGGTTTAAACCAAAGAAAGACAAAAAGCTGGAGTGACTCAACAGGTCAGACAGCATCTTTGGAGAAAAGGAATAGTTGACGTTTCAGGTCATCTATTGCTTTTCTCCAGAGATGATGTCTGACCCACTGAGTTAGTTCAGTTTTTTGTGTCTATCTTCCACTACTTTCTTAGAAGTTTAAAGAGATTCGGCATGTCAACAAATGGTCTCACAAACTTCTACTGCTGCACTGTAGAAAGCATCCAGAAGGGTTGCATCATGGCAATTCCAATGCACAGCAATGCAAGTAGCCGGTGAGCATGGTGGACACAGCCCAATTCATTACAGATACAGCATTCCCTACCATTAAAAACCTACGAGAGGCTCTGCCTCAAGAAGGCAGCATCTATCACCAAGGAACCCCACCATCCGAGCCATGCCCTCTTCTCGCTGCCACCATCGGACAGGAGATACAGAAGCTTGAAGTTCCACACCACCAGGTTCAGGAACAGCTACTTCCCACAACAATCAGATTCTTGAACCAACCTGCACAATCCTCAAACTACCTCAGCAATAGAGCATCAGAAATCTCTTGTTTACTGCTTGTTTTCTAATTGTGTTTGCACTAATCTCTCATTCTTGTTTAAGAACAGTCTTTTTCCTTTCATTGGTTTGTATAATTTATGTTTTGTGTGTTGTCTGGTCTATGTACCTGTAATGCTGCTGCAAGCATGGTTTTGCAGTGTCCCCTTCCTTACTGTACTTGCATTTGACAATAAACTCGGTTTGACTTGGCTTTGTCCTTTAGGATTTGAAAAACAACAACAGTTCTCAAACTCCTACCCTCTTTTTCTACAGCTATCACATAATACTTTCAAACCTTTGACTTATTCTGAAAAAAAATTCTTGCACTCATTTTAAGTAGTCATGTCTTATGTTGCCTGAACTACAATAAGGATAATTTTTCCACATAAAAATACATTTGGTATTTATGCACAATTTTATTTTAATTTAACCTGAGTCATACAGCACATAAACAGGCTCTTCAGCCCAACATGCCCATGCCGACCACATAGCCCCATCTACATTCGTTCCACCTGCCCGCATATGGCCCGTATCCCACTAAACCTTTCCTATTCACGTACCTGTCCAAATGTCTTAAATATTGTTAATATACCTGACTCAACTACCTCCTCTGGCAACTGGTTCCATATACCTACCACCCTGTGTGTGAAACACTTGCCCCATAGGTTACAATTAAATCTTTCCCCTCTCACCTTAAACCTATGTACGTTAACAAAATCAATTTTTGATTTAAATATGTTTAGGACCATGATGCTGATTTGGCAATGGGACATTGTTTGCCCAGAAACCTGGTGAAAGAGGGGATTAGGCAGGTTGTGGCTATTCCAAAGGAGGCAATGATGGCAAAAAGAAAATTAAAATACATCAACACAGACTTGTTTCTTGCCCAAATTTCTTGCCCAAATTATCTGCCCATTGCATTGTACCATTCTAATTTTTTGCATTAAAATATAGAACATAGAACTACAGCACAGGTGCAGGCCCTTCAGCCTACAATGTCCAGACCGAACATGATGCCAAATTAAACTAATCTCTTCTGCCTGTAAATGATCCATATCCCTCCATTACTTGCTAATCTGTGTGCCTATCCAAAAGCCTCTTAAAAACCACAATTGTATCTGACACCGACACTAAAGGCTGTAATTCAAAAATATTTAAAAGAATTGCCATTTGTGGAAATTTATTAAGCATTAATCATGTTATATACACGAGGATCAATGTTTACCTACCTGCAGAACTGAGCAGCACATTGAAATCCGCACCTCGCAAGGATTCTCCAATATCACTGAGTTCTTTCTCTTCAGTTTTATATCTGTCCCAGTTCGAAACTATTTTCCTTCTCGAAAATTCATTTGGTTGATCAGACGGATCCTTTGTGTCCACATCCTCTTCAACCTTACAAAATAAAATAAACAACTGCTTAAGCAAAACGTGAATCTGCACTGAGGAAGCAGTTAATTTAGACTTTAGATTTTAGAGATACAGGCCCATCGGATCACCAAGTCAGCACCAACCAGCAATCACCCTGTACACTATTACTCTAGGGACAATTTACAGAAGCCAATTAATCTACAAACCTATACATTTTTGGTGTGGGAGGAAACCTGGAGCAAAAACCCACGCGATCACAGGGAGAATGTACAAACTCTGTACAGACAGCACCTGAAGTCAGGATTGAACCCGGGTCTCTGGCGCTGTAAGGCAGCAACTCTACCACTGCGTCACGGTTCTGCCCTGATTTGATTCTGCTTAAATCATGTAACACTTATGGTGTTAATATACACCATATCCAACATGAAATGTACTTTTGCATTTCTCAAAAAGTTGCCTAAACACATAAACAGTCAAATCAAGAGACAATCTTGTCAAGTTCATGATCCATGCTCTACGCAATGTGAAATGTGCATTGGCTTGTTCAATTCCTCGTGGCCAGTGGCTAGTCGCTATTATAGACCATTCTGAAAGTGTTTTTTTTAAATTATACAATACTTTTATTCAGAAACTAAAAATAAACAGAGTATTAACACTATCAAAGGCTGCCTATATTGACAGTTTACAAACAAACAGTCATCAGATTAATATATCGCCAACTTTATGCCGACTATATATTCAGTGTGAACTGTGAGGAGGATGCTATGAGAATGCAGGGTGACTTGGACAGGTTGGATGAGTGGGCAGATGCATGGCAGATGCAGTTTAATGTGGATAAATGTGAGGTTATCCACTTTGGTAGCAAAAACAGGAAGGAAGATTATTATCTAAATGGTATCGTTGGGAAAAGGGGAAGTACAAAGAGATCTGGGGGTCCTTGTTCATCACCCACTGAAAGTAAGCATGCAGGTACCGCAGGCAGTGAAGAAAGCAAATGGCATGTTGGCCTTCATAACAAGAGGAGTTGAGTATAGGAGCACAGAGGTCCTTCTGCAGTTGCACAGGGCTCTCGTGAGACAACACCTGGAGTATTATGTGCAGTTTTGGTCTCCAATTTGAGGAAGGACATTCTTGCTATTGAGGGAGTGCAGCGTAGGTTCACAAGGTTAATTCCCGGGATGGCGGGACTGTCATATGCTGAGAGAATGGAGCGGCTGGGCTTGTATACTCTGGAATTTAGAAGGATGAGAGAGGATCTTATTGAAACAGATAAGATTATTAAGGGTTTGGACACGCTAGAGGCAGGAAACATGTTCCCGATGTTGGGGAGTCCAGAACCAGGAACCACAGTTTAAGAATAAGGGGTAAGCCATTTAGAACGGACACACTTTTTCACACACAGATTTGTGAGTCTGTCGAGTTCTTTGGATACTTTCAAGAGAGAGCTCGATAGGGCTCTTGAAAATAGCGGAGTCAGGGGATATGGGGAGAAGGCAGGAACGGGGTACTGATTGTGGATGATCAGCCATGATCACATTGAATGGTGGTGCTGGCTTGAAGGGCCGAATGGCCTACTCCTGCACCTATTGTCTATTGTCTATTTATCAACAATACACTCGATCTCCTGCGGCGACCATCGTTCACGAAAGGTCTGTGGGAGGGTTAATTTGTAGACAGCAAACTTGAACGTTTATGTAACAACCACACACAGCTGAAGGGCAAGATCAGTTAAAAACAGAAACAAATTGCACAAACCATGAAAAGCAGAAGATCATGCTTGTCTCTATGCCATGACTCGATTTTCATATATTATTCCTTTGAGATTATATTCACTATTATGGAATGAACTTTAAGGCACTTACAGTGCCCTCCATTAAGTTTGGGACAAAGACCGATAATTGATTTATTTGCCTCTGAACTCCACAATTTGAGATTTGTAATAGAAAAAATCACATGTGGTTAAAGTGCACATTGTCAGATTTTGTTAAAGGGTATTTTTGTACATTTTGGTTTCTTTTCACTGTGTAGAAATTACAGCTGTGTTTATACATAGTCCCCCCATTTCAGGGCACCATAATGTTTGGAACACATGGTTTCACAGGTGTTTGTAATTGCTCAGGTGTGTTTAAATGCCTCCTTAATGCAGGTATAAGCGAACTCTCAGCACCTAGTCTTTCCATCACATTTGGAAACATTTATTGCTGTTTAACAACTTGAGGACCAAAGTTGTGCCAATGAAAGTCAAAGAAGCCATTATGAGACTGAGAAACAAGAATAAAACTGTTAGAGACATCAGCCAAACCTTTGGCTTACCAAAATCAACTCTTTGGAACATCATTAAGAAGAAAGAGAGCACTGGTGAGCTTACTAATCGCAAAGGGATGGCAGGCCAAGGAAGACCTCCACAGCTGATGACAAAAGAATTCTCTCTATAATAAAGAAAAATCCCCAAACACCTGTCCGACAGATCAGAAACACTCTTCAAGAGTCAGGTGTGGATTTGTCAATGACCGCTGTCCGCAGAAGACTTCATGAACAGAAATACAGAGGCTATACTGCAAGATGCAAACGGGGCTGCGGTGGCGTTCCGGCGGTGGCGACCGAGGACACTGGTGGCGGCCTGAATCCAGGGGCTCGGCCGCGGCTGGCCCAGTGGACGACATCTTCGGGAGCGCAAGGCTGGCCAACTTCGGGGCTGCGGTGGCGTTCCGGCGGTGGCGACCGAGGACACTGGTGGCGACCTGAATCCGGAGGCTCGGCCGCGGGCCCAGTGGACGACATCGTCGGGAGCGCGCAGGTCACAGGTTGGTGACCTGTTTTTCTGGGGATCCCGCAACTACAGCTGCGTCCGCTGGACTGGAGGGCGGCAGCTTCGGCAGCTTCGACCACCCCGGGCCGCGGAGTTTGAGCCGGCCCGTCGCGGAGCACGGATTCGGGCTGCAGAGTTTGAGCCGGCCCGTCGCGGAGCACGGATTCGGCCGCGGGACTGGCTTACCGTCGCCCAGCGGGGTCACAGCATCAGAAGCCTGGATCGCCTCAGCACAGAGGGAGAACAAAGCGGGAAGAGACAGAGACTTTAAGACTTTTGCCTCCATCACAGTGAGGAGGTGCCTGGTGAACTCACTGTGGTGGATGTTAATTTGTGTTTATTGTGTGTTTTGTCATTTATTATTATATGTATGACTGCAGGCAACGAAATTTCGTTCAGACCGAAAGGTCTGAATGACAAATAAAGGAATCTCTAATCTCTAATCTCTAATTGGTTAGCTGCAAAAATAGGATGGCCAGGCTACAGTTTGCCAAGAAGTACTTAAAAGAGCACCAACAGTTCTGGAAAAGTGTTTGTGGACAGATGAGATGAAGATTCACTTATATCAGTGATGGCAGGAGCAAAGTATGGAGCAGAGAAGGAACTGCCCAATATCCAAAGCATATCACCTCATCTGTGAAACATGGTGGTGGGGATGTTATGGCCTGGACTCGTAACTGATGGGGTCTTTTGTGACTGGAAGGTTGTTACCAGTAGAGACGTACAGCCTTAGTATGCAGTCCCTTGTCTTTTGTAATGTAGATCAATGATTTAAATGTGGTAGACATGATGAAGGAATTTGCACATTTGATGAAAATAAGCTACATATCTGCATATAACCATATATGGTTATATGCAGATGATCTGTTCAATTGGGCAGAAAAGTGGCAAATAGAACTTAATCCAGAGACTGGAGATGGTACTATTTGGGAAAGGTGTAACAAGATGAAGGAATATATAATAAATTGATTCGTGATCAGAAAACCGTGAAAATGGTGAACAGGAAGGGAGAGAGGACCGTCCCCTGTGGAGCCCTTTGGTGCTGACTACCATGTCCGAGACACAGTTCTATAGCCTAACATATCGATCATTGCTGATCTATTTTACCCCTCTCAATCCTATTCTCCTGTCTTCACCCGTAACCTTTGACACCCTTACAAATCAGTCTAGAACCAGAGAGCACCACCAGAAGGTAGTGAGTCTGTGGAATTCATTGGCAGACGGCTGTGGAGGCTGTCATTGACCCCCTTATTAATCAAGAACCTGTCAATTTCCATTGATTATATGGTGGAGGAAACGCGATGGGCCGAATGGCCTAATTCTGATCCTATGAATTATGAACTTTCATTACATATAGTTCAGTACAAATATTACTCTCAATAAGCACATCTTAGATACAATACAAGTGTATAGAAATAGTACACTGAGACAGTGTACAAGTCGCCAGATTTGGGGCGATTTTCAAGTCTGACAGACAGTCTACTGTTTCTGCACATCTCCCCAGCCTGGAGTATTCTGTACAGTACCAAGCTCATGGTAATTGATGACCATTGAGCTTGTTACCAAGGAAACTGAGGAGAGCTGGACAGACAGGGGCATCCATTACATTCAGCGGGAGGCAATGCAAGAGAACGCAGGCTCCTGGCAGCGCCTGAAGACATGGAGCAGTGGCTACTTGTCGCCAGCAGCGGCCAGCACTCTCTGTGCCAAACAGATTGCACCTGAGCCCCACATCCCAGCCACATCACCAGGCAACCTCCCCACGCCCAGTCGGACAGCGATGCAGACAATGGATCTGTACCAGGTTCCTGGCGCAGCAGAGTACAGCCACGAAGAGGGTAGGTGTTCACACCGTTTCTGACACATCAGTTCTGTCAGAAATGCACTTATGTAGAAACAAGGAACTGCCGATGCTGGTTAATATATAAAAGGACACGAGGTGCAGGAGTAACTCAGCGGGTCTGGTGGCATCGCTGGAGAAACCAGATAGGTGACGCTTCAGGTCGCGACCCATCTCAAATCTGAAGAAGGGTCCCAACCTGATACATTACCTATCCATGTTCTCCAGAAATACTGCCTGACCCGCAAAGTTACTCCAGCTCTGTGTCCGGTAATGCACTAATCTGTGTAAAATGCTGTAACGACACGTTTTATAGCTAATTCCATTAGAGAACATGAAGTGAGATGTCAATGTTTCGCATTCATTCCACTTCTCTGTGTTAAATTTTATCCTGCCCCATCTGGAAATTGTAACGTGTCCATCAGCCTGCCTGTGCTCGATTCAGCCCACCATCCATACTGTTCCCATACACTCACATTTTATGAACACAGGCTCCTGGCAGTGTCATGTCATGGAATGATGACTATTTGTCCCCAGCAGTGGTCAGCACTCACTATGCTGAACGGGGTGCAACCAAGCCCCACATCCCAGCCATACCACCAGGCAGTCTCTCCCCACCCACTCATACGACACTGCAGAGAATGGATCTGTACCAGGTTCCTGGCGCAGCAGAGCACAGCCTCGGAGAGGGTAAGTGTTGAATTGTCTGCAATATCTGGCTGCAACCGCGGCCTTGCACACCAACTGTAGACAGACCTTGGTCTTAAACTGACCACAACCTCAGTGCAGGTAGTTCTGTTATAATGCACATTTCTATCACATGAATTGGATACAACGTGATTGATGAATCAGGAAATACTACTTGCATTTTACGGCACAATTGGGTACAATGCAATTTAAATTGGGAACCAGAGAACCACTTAAAAATTTACTTTGGAAACTGACAAGCAGAAAAAAGGCTGCCATAGGGGGGAAAAAAATGCAATGTTGGAGGGAAAAACTTCTTTACATGTAACTTCCCTGCAATGATCAGACATCACTGACTCTCAAGGACACAGCAGCTACTGGCCTTTGAAATTGACAATCATTTCTACTGACACCTTGCAACCATACTCTATTCAACAATGGAACAGACAGCCTTTAGTATTTGTAGTTTGCAGTACCAAAAATTAACATAGCTCTTAAAAAAAAACGTTAGTTTTGAAAATTCTGCGGTATAAATAACTTTTTTATAGCGAGTCTGAAATTCTCCAGCCACTAAACCCCTTTTCTCATTGACAACTGTTTTTATAACACAATATTATTTAATCAGTGGGTCTTTATTAACACATGTACTGAGGTTCAGTGAAATTCTTTATTTTACATGCAGCTCAGTAAATTATCACTACTCATAAACAGTGTCAGATTAAGTACAAAGTGTATAGAAATAGTTCACTGGGACCAAGAGTCGCCATGTTTTTACGCCATTTTCAGTCATAGAGTCAGAGTCATACAGTACTCTAAATCTTTCATATCTATGTACCTGTCCAAGCATCTTTTAAATGGTGTTATATATTACACCTCAACAACCTCCTCTGGCAGCTCATTCCATATACCTGCCACCTTCGGTGTGAAAACGGTTCCCCTCAGATTACTATTAAATCTTTCCCCTCTCACCTTAAACTTATGTACTCTAGTTATTGATTCCCCTACTCTGGGTAAAAAACTCTGTGCCTGCACCCTATCTATTCCCCTTATGATCTTACACACCACGATAAGCTCACCGCTCATCCTCCTGCGGTCCAAGTAACTAAGGATTTGAGGTTTCTTAGAAACACTATCAGGTTATAGCAGAAACTCCTGTGCCTTATTTCGCCTTTATTCCAAATGTAGTCGGACAGAAAAATGGCAAAAGGGAATTTAATCCAAATGTGCAAGCTAATGTATTTGGGGAGAAGATAAGATAAAACAATGGATGGCAGCATTTTAAGTGGTGGAGTCAGAGGGATCATGGCGTGTGTCTGCAAATCCTGAAATGTTACGCATTGCTTGAACTCATGGCAGATCAGCTTGTTGAAAAGGCAAAGAATTGCCTTCACACCACAAGAGAGATACACAAGTCGTCCTTAAATACTGGAGAGGTGCCAGAGGATTAGAGGGTGGCAAATGTTGTGCCTCTTTTCAAGAAGGGCTGCAGGGAAAATGCTGGGAACTATAGGCCAGTGAGCTTAACATCTGTAGTTCGTAAGTTACTGGAGAGTATTCTGAGGGATAGGATATACAGGCATTTGGATGGGCAAGGGCTGATTAGGGACAGTCAGCATGGTTTTGTACATGGGAGGTCGTGTCTCACAAATCTGATTGATTTTTTTGACGACATGAGCAAAAAGGTCGATGAGGGCAGAGCTGTTGTGTACATGGCGTTCGACAAGGTGCATCATGGTCGGCTGCTCTGGAAGGTTAGATCTCATGGGATCCAAGGAGAGATAGATAGCTGAATGGGTAGCAAATTGGCTCCATGGAAGGAAGCAGATGGTGATGGTGGAAGGTTGCTTCTCAGAATGGAGGCTTGTGACTAGTGGTGTGCCACAGTGTTCGGTGCTGGGCCCGTTACTGTTTGTCATCTACATCAATGATTTGGATGAGAAAATACAGGGCAAGATTAGCAAGTTTGCTGATTATACAAAAGTTAGTGGTTTTGCAGATAGTGAAGAAGGTTGTGAACGATTGCAGCAGGATTTGGATCAATTGGCCAGGTGGGCAGAGGAATGGTTGATAGAATTTAATACAGAGAAGTGTGAGGTGTTGCATTTTAGGATGTCGAACAAGGGCAGGACCAAAGATCCTATAGCAAGCAAGATAGTGCACTCCTGGTAAAACCAATTGGCTGACGTGTAGTACGCAATGGAGCGGAACGTCGGCCTTTTCTTCAGCCATTTCAGTAACCCGACCCGACTTTGTATATCCCTCTCGCAGTGTAATCAGCGTTGCGGGGGAACAGTTTGTGTGTGTGATATAGTGTTAGATCCATGATTCATAATTATGTTACTTTTTGTTAATGATTAATATGTTAATAAATTATAATTCTGTTAATTTTCTTTTTTAATGTTTTGGATTCAAAGCCCCGGGATTGGGATGGAGGGGGCACTGTGCAAGGGTGGAGGGGGCACTGAGGGCAAAGAGGCTGTGCCCACACGGCAGTGTAAAAGGGGAGACCTTTCCAATCCACGCCTCCCCCTTTCTGTCTCCGCTGTGCCTTTTCAAAATTAGTTGTTTATTTTTTCCGCAAAAAGAGCAGACCGGTCCGGAGTTTGGGAGCCGTGCAGCGAGCGTGATAAGGGAAGAAACCGAAGGGCCGTCTGTTCTCAGCTTCGGATCTCATGCCCGCCCTCTTTCCCCCCCGTCAGTGAGTCTCTTTAACGGGGCAGTGAGGCAGAGAGAAAATGAGAAAATTTTTACAAAGATCTTTGATTTTTACGTGGATGTTTCCGTAAACGGCTTCCGTCTCCGTACTAGCATTTTTGCTCCGCTATGGCGGACAAAGATGGCGGAGACG
Organism: Malacoraja senta; assembly: GCA_038087875.1. Taxonomy (NCBI): domain Eukaryota; kingdom Metazoa; phylum Chordata; class Chondrichthyes; order Rajiformes; family Rajidae; genus Malacoraja; species Malacoraja senta. The sequence continues at coordinate 43,927,008 of CM075978.1, forward strand.
GAAGCCGGTTGCGGAAATGGGGCTGAAGATTTCCCATGAACCTACCCATGACCGTACTACGTCTTTTTCGTCGAGTGCACTATCTTGCTTGCTATAGGATCTTTGGGCAGGACCTACACGGTAAATGTTAGCCCTTGGATAGTGTTGTAGAGCAGAGGGATCTAGGAGTACAAGTGCATGGTTCCTTGAAGGTCGAGTCGCAGGTAGATAAGGTGGTCAAAAAGGCTTTTGGCACTTTGGCCTTCATCAGTCAGAGTATGGAGTCATGTTGCAGTTGTATAAGACGTTGGTGAGACTGCATTTAGAATATTGTGTTCAGTTCTGGGCACCATGTTATAGGAAAGATATTGTCAAGTTTGAAAGGGTTCAGAAAATATTTACGAGGATGTTGCCAGGACTAGAGGGTGTGAGCTATAGGGTGAGGTTAAGTAGGCTGGGTCTCTATTCCGTGGAGCGTAGGAGGATGAGGGAAGATCTTATAGAGGTATACAAAATCATGAGAGGAATAGATCGGGTAGATGCACAGAGTCTTTTACCCAGAGCAGGGTAATCGAGGACCAGAGGACATAGGTTAAAGGTGAAGGGGGAAAAGATTTAATAGGAATCCAAGGGGTAACTTTTTCACACAGAGGGTGGTGGGTGTATGGAACAAGCTGCCAGAGGAGGTAGTTGAGGCTGGGACTAGCCCATCGTTAAAGAAACAGTTGGACCGGTACAAGGATAGAACAGGTTTGGAGGGTTATGGACCAAGCGCAGGCAAGATGGACTAGTGTCGCTGGGACATTGTTGGCCGGCGTGGGCGATCTGGGCCGAAGGGCCTGTTTCCACACGGTATCACGTTATGACTCTATCTAGGACTCTATATGATGGTACTAGAGTGTGTTTAAAGAGCATCGACGAGGATGGTGACAGGATTGAAAGACTGCAATTGTGAGAGGGGTTGGTTAGGCAAGGGCTGTTTTTTGCAACGGCTAAGTTACATTAAATTATATAGTCATATCAATGATCAAATAATTGACAGATCATAATTCCTGAGGCTTGGAGCAATAATGCAATGGAGCCGAACTGCATAATATATGAGTGAGAGGAGAGGGTGTGAGTGAGGAGGCAGGATGGTGAGGGATGGAGGGGGTGAAGAGGTGACGGGAGGGTGGAGGGGAAGGGGACTAGCGGTCATAGTGATACAGCATGGAAACAGTTGGGTGTGATCCAACTTGCCCACACCGTCCCAGCTACACTCGTCTCATCTGCCCCCCGTTTGGCCCATATCCCTTCAAACCTGTCCTATACATATACCTATCCAACTGTTTCTTCAATATTGGGATTGTTCCTCAACTACCTCCTCTGGCAGCTTGTTCCATGCCCTTTGTGTGGAAAGGTTACACCTCAGATTCTTATTAAATCTTTTCCCCTTCACCTTAAACCTATGTCCTCTGGTCCTCGATTCACCTACTCTGGGCAAGAGACTCTGTACATCTACCCGATCTCTTCCTCTTATGATTTTATACATCTGGCTGATGTGTTGGAGGTGTGGGGGTTAGAAGAGTTAGGGCATTAGAGGGGGTATGGATTTGGGCGGGTTGGATGTTAGAGGGCGTTAAGGGGTTAGAGAGGGGGTGTAGGGCGTTATAGAGGGGGTGGGCTTTTGAAGGTGGGGTTGTAGGAGGCAGGACTGTGTAGGGGGGTTAGTGGCAGACAATGGGGTAGTGGCGGGATATGGGAGTTGGTAGTGGGGTTAGGGGTGGGGTAAGGGGGGTTAGTGGCGGGGTAGTGGGGTTAGTGGGGTTTGTGGCGGGGTAGTGGGGTTAGTGGCGGGGTAGTGGGGTTAGTGGCGGGGTAAGGGGGGTTAGTGGCGGGGTAAGGGGGGTTAGTGGCGGGGTAAGGGGGGTTAGTGGCGGGGTAAGGGGGGTTAGTGGCGGGGTAAGGGGGGTTAGTGGCGGGGTAAGGGGGGTTAGTGGCGGGGTAAGGGGGGTTAGTGGCGGGGTAGGGGGGTTAGTGGCGGGGTAGGGGGGTTAGTGGCGGGGTAGTGGGGTTAGGGGCGGGGTAAGGGGGGTTAGGGGCGGGGTAGGGGGTTAGGGGCGGGGTAGGGGGGTTAGGGGCGGGGTAGGGGGGTTAGGGGCGGGGTAGGGGGGTTAGGGGCGGGGTAGGGGGGTTAGGGGCGGGGTAGGGGGGTTAGGGGCGGGGTAGGGGGGTTAGTGGCGGGGTAGTGGGGTTAGTGGCGGGGTAGTGGGGTTAGTGGCGGGGTAGGGGGGTTAGTGGCGGGGTAGGGGGGTTAGTGGAGGGGTAGGGGGGTTAGTGGCGGGGTAGGGGGGTTAGTGGCGGGGTAGTGGGGTTAGTGGCGGGGTAGGGGGGTTAGTGGCGGGGTAGGGGGGTTAGTGGCGGGGTAGGGGGGTTAGTGGCGGGGTAGGGGGGTTAGTGGCGGGGTAGGGGGGTTAGTGGCGGGGTAGGGGGGTTAGTGGTGGGGTAGGGGGGTTAGGGGTGGGGTAGGGGGGTTAGGGGCGGGGTAGGGGGGTTAGGGGCGGGGTAGTGGGGTTAGTGGCGGGGTAGTGGGGTTAGTGGCGGGGTAGTGGGGTTAGTGGCGGGGTAGTGGGGTTAGTGGCGGGGTAGGGGGGTTAGTGGCGGGGTAGGGGGGTTAGTGGCGGGGTAGTGGGGTTAGTGGCGGGGTAGTGGGGTTAGTGGCGGGGTAGTGGGGTTAGTGGCGGGGTAGGGGGGTTAGTGGCGGGGTAGGGGGGTTAGTGGCGGGGTAGGGGGGTTAGTGGCGGGGTAGGGGGGTTAGTGGCGGGGTAGGGGGGTTAGGGGCGGGGTATTGGTGGTATGGGCCATTAGACGGGAGGTGGGGGTTGAGGGGCACAGCCTGGGGGGGGGGGCGGGTGTGGGGATGGGGAGGCAGTAGCTGCCGGCCTGGTCCAGCTGCCTGACACCCGCCTCCCCCGGCCTGGTGGCGGCCTTTGAACGAAGACCTACCTGCAGCTCCGGCGGCCTCGGGGGGAAGCCGCGACTTCGGGGCGGGCGGCAGCCGCGCTCCACTGGCCGCTGCTGCTGCTGCCGCTCGCCGGGCCCGCGCGCTCCTCGTCCCCCGCGGCCTCGCCCGCCTCCTCCTCCCCGGCGGCCGCGGCCTCGGCCCCGCGTCCGATCCGCCGCTTCCTCCATGGCCGGCGCGGACAGGGTGATGGTGGAAGGTTACTTCTCAAGACTTGGCCTGTGACTAGTGGTGTGCCCCAGGGTTCGGTGCTGTGGGGTTGCACGTAAGGTCATCAGGTCAAAGGGCGTGACGCACGGAGTAGCTCAATCCTTCAAGTTGTGGAAATAGGAGTAACCGTGACAGAAAACGGCCAAAATCACTGCTGCTCACTGACTTGCGAAAGAGCAGCATGCCGATGTATTGAGGGCAAGTCCCGGCCCACGACCGCCAGGGGCTGGAGGGTGACTGGGCGCTCTGAACCCGAGGTGTAAGTGGCCGAAGGAGCGCATCGCTCGGGACAGCCCCCACTCTCCTCCCGGGGTCAGCGCTGTCGGGCCACGGCCGCCCTCCGCCTCATCTCCCCATGTGTGGCCGCACTGTCACGGGCTGCTTTGGCAGCGCCCACACACGGGGCCGAAAACCCGGCAAAGTCCCCGTCAGCTGCAGCAGAATTGGGGACAATCTGGTCCCTCCGCCCACCCAGAGTCACTGACCGGGCTGCACCGGCACCCGACCCCCACACCGGGGTGATTCACTTCACCTCACCCCACCCCACCCCCCCAACCCACATACGGAGTGATTCACCCCGGACCCAGGACTGTGTTAGAAAATTTAAAAACTATTTATTTTGTCACATTTTTGATGTTTGGCAATCTAATGCTTTTCACAACCAATCAAGTTGTTGAAATGCTGTCATTATTTTAAGGTAGGAAACGCAACAGTCCCAATTTAAGTACTGATCAATGTGACATATAAAACAACATTTAACTAATAACTATTGGGTAGGTCACCCCAAGAATTCCTTTCAAGAACACCATGAGAACTTTCACATTCTTCTGATTGAATATGCAATTGGAAAGTTTAGTTTATTATTGTCACATGTACAGTGGTATAGCGAAAAGCTTTTTTTGTTACATGCTATCTAAGCCACAAATAGGCTATATGTGATTACAATCAGGCTGTCCACAGTGATAAAGGGTATATTATTTAGTGCAAGTAAAAGTCCAATTAAAGATAGTTCAAAGGTCTCCAATGAGGTAGATGGGAGGCCAACACCACACTCTAAGTGGGACGTCGGTTCAGCTGCCTGATTACAGCTGGCTCTCCGTAATGGCTTTTGAACCTTGCCTTTCTGATTTTCATGCTGAGTTAAATGAGGGACCAGTGTTGAGATGGATGCCATCAACTGCACATAGGCCCTTGGGAAGGCCTGCACTTTTATAAAAAATGTATGCTCTTATCTTGCTGCTAGTGCTGTTATGCGAGCTGGATTAATTCTCCAGCTTGACAGACTAGTGTTTTGGAACAACTGACAAATATATGCCTGGGTGGCAGCTTGAGTGATTTCATACAAATCCCTACGTCAGAATGAAATGTGATGTGGTGCCATAAAAATCGATAGTGACTTTGGCTTTCAGTCACCTACCAATGTTGATAGAGCAGAGAGTTGCTTCTGCAGATCTGCAGATGCAACAAAGATTTGCAGATGCAACGAAGATTTAAAAAAACAAGCTCTACTGTAAGTTCCTACTGGACTGCGTTTGTATGTTCTTTGGGGGCTTCCCTTTAATCTGAACTCTGCTTCTGTTACTTCCTTGGTAATAACATAGAAAAACATTCCTCCTGGGATTCTCAATGTGGAGCAAAATATCCTGCTGACTTGCACACTGCAGCAACTTCTCTCTCTAGGGTTAAAGCAAAATTGAAGCAAAAAGTTCACTCAGAGGGTGTTGGGTATATGGAATGAACTGACAGAGAAGGTTGTTGAGGCAAGTGCTAAAACAACATTTAAAAGACATTTGAGCAGTTACATGGATAGGAAAGGTTTAGAAGGTACGGGTTTATTGCAGGCAAATGGGACTAATTTAGATGGGGCATCTTGGATGAGTTGGGCCAAAGGGCCTGTTCCCATGCTGTATGACTCTAAATTGTTCCTGGCTGCAGAATGAATTTTGTAAATATATAATCTTAAACAAATATTTCACTTCCATCAATCTCAGCTGATATTAGCAAAATTCTGCTTCCCTCTACTAAATTGCAGCTCAAGAATTCATATAATAGCGAAGATAGACACAAAAAGCTGAAGTAACTCAGCGGGACAGGCAGCATCTCTGATGGATTCTGATAATGGTTTTGGGAATAATGTCAATCTGATAGAGGGGGGTTATTCATGCCCGTCACTAGATCATGCAAGTTGTGATTGTGAAATCTTAGCTATCAATTCTGGAGCAGAATTTTCTTCTGTCCCAACTTGTTGAGCGGTAAAATAAATAGGGCGGCACAGTGGCGCAGCAGTCGAGTTGCTGCGTTACAGCACCAGAGACCCGGGTTCGATCCTGACTACGGGTGCTGTATGCATGTTCTCCTTGTGACCATGTAGGTTTTCCCCAGGTGCATCGGTTTCTTCCCACATTCCTAAGACGTACAGGTTTGTAGGCTAATTGGCTTCTGTAAATTGTCCCTAGAGTGTAAGATAAAACTAGTGTACGGTGTGATTGGTGGGCAGAATGGCCTGTTTCCCCACCGTATTTCCCGGCAATAAATTATTTTACTCTAAAATAAGGCCCGAAAATTTACCTGCGTCTTGGAGGCCGAAGGTTAGTTTGTTAGCCTAGAAAGATAGACTTGTGCCAGATCGCTTTTAAAACATGGGGGGGGGGGGGGTCACAATGAGGCCTAACACAGGGGTCAGCAACCTACGGCCCGGATCCAGCCCGCAGACGTATTTTTTTTCAATTAGTTTTCGCGACCTGGGAACTGCAGCCAGTTCCGGGGCACTCAGGCGACCTGGGCGCTACAGCTAGACCTGCCAGCCGACCTGGGTGCTACAGCCAGTTCCGGGGCAGGCGAGCCAACCTGGGAACTGCAGCCAGTCCCGGAGCAGGCGACCTGGGAACTGCAGCCAGACCTGGGGAAAGCGAGCCGACCTGGGGCAAGCGAGTCAACCTGGGAACTGCAGCCATTCGTGGGGCACGCAGCCGACCTGGGCGCAACAGCCAGACCTGGGACAAGCGAGCCGACCTGGGCGCTACAGCCAGTCCCGTGGCACGCAGGCGGCCTGGGAACTGCAGCCATTCCCGGGGCACGCAGCCGACATGGGAACTGCAGGCAGACCTGGGGCAAGCGAGCCGACCTGGGAACTGCAGCCATTCGCGGGGCACGCAGCCGAACTGGGTGGCTGCGTGCGGCCGCCGGGACCGGACAGCGGAACCGGCCGCCACCTCAGCGCCTTCTGCCAGCCGGCCCGTCAGCCAGCCACGGTGTCCTTCGGCACAGGCGCAACCGGTGGAGGTGGTGGTTGGCGGGTAGCTACTGGGCAGAAGGCTGGCTGCTTCGTCCTGGGCTCTTTCTCTCCCCCCGATATGTGATCTCCCTGAGCCAGGAAGTCCCCGTCCCTCAGACCTGAACCGCACAACACATTGTGGGACAGGCAAAGATGGAGGCTCCCCGGTCCAGATTGCCTCCTTGAAGGAGTTTCACATTTTCCTTTCTACTGACTAAACCAAACCCTTGATCCTGTCCCGCCAGCCTTTTTTCAAAATTTAGCAACTCAAAATGGGGGTGCTTCTTCGACGCAGGTGCGTCTTCATTGCCGGGAAATACGGGTACATAATGATTTTCAGGCTCAGCAATGCTGGACATTCAGACCAGGGTCAGTAGTGATCTGCAAATCCAAAACTGAAATGTGCATCAACCTTTCTGCTAACTGAATAACTTTAGGAATGAACATTTGCAAACAGTCAGAAATCGACCACTGAAGATTGTGCATGACTGCCTCTGAGAACCAATATATGTTGTGACATAATCTATGTGTGCACGACAATGCAAATAACTAGGACACAGAATTAAATGGCCACAAAAATCATTTGCTGAAACAAAACCCAATTGACTTTGAATTTACCTTAAATTACATAAGACAAACGTAAAATTAAAAATAACCTTTATTCAACATTATGCCCCATATTCAAATATCTGAAAGAAATCATGTAATCAGCATTACAGTGAGAACTGTAATGTAAACAGAAATATCAACATAGTACGTCAAGCCTGATTAGGATTTTTAAAGAAGCAAGGGAGGAATTGCAAGGAAGGAACTGAACACCCATCCAGTTGTAGAGATCAGGCCACCAGCAATCCTAAGATGCAGGTAAAACATTTGTAACTACAATGGTGAGATGCAGCTAAAGGCAGCCCATAAACAGAGATAGGTTACTATATTTTTAAAAATGGATTCCTGCTATTTTTGTGAAAATATTAGCAAAAAAGGCTAGATTCCACCAACCCTTAAGTAATTCAGTGGGGAAAATAGTGCCTATAAAGAGTATCAGAGATATCAACATAGTCCATCAGAATCACTTTAAATCCATAAACAGTTAATATAGTACTGGTTTTATCATTGCCACGTACCGAGATAGTGAAAAACTTCTAGTTTGCAGATTATCCCAGTAGATCATGGCATACATGCATATAAAAGGTAGTGCAAAAGAGAAAATAGTGTGTAATATAGTGCTACAGCTTCAGAGAAAGTCAAAATTTTAAAAAGTGTAAATGCTGCAATGAGGTAGATTGGAAGATCAAGGATCCTTACAACATATAATCCTCTGACATTTTCGCCACCTCCAACGGGATCCTACCACTGGCCACATCTTCCCATCTCCTCTCCTTTCTGCTTTCCGCAGAGACCGTTCCCTCCGTAACTCCCTGGTCAATTCATCCCTTCCCACCCAAACCACCCCCTCCCCGGGTACTTTCCCTTGCAACCACAGGAAACGTTACACTTGTCGCTTTACCTCCCCCCTCGACTCCATCCAAGGACCCAATCAGTCTTTCCAGGTGAGGCAGAGGTTCACCAGCACCTCCTCCAACCTCATCTACTGCATCCGTTGTTCCAGGTGTCAACTTCTCTACATCGGTGAGACCAAGCGCAGGCTCGGCGATCGCTTCTCCCAACACCTCCGCTCAGTTCGTACTAACCAACCTGATCTCCCGGTTGCTCAGCACTTTAACTCCCCCTCCCATTCCCAATCTGACCTTTCTGTCCTCGGCCTCCTCCATTGCCAGAGTGAGGCCCAGTGCAAATTGGAGGAACAGCACTTCATATTTCACTTGGGTAGTTTACACCCCAGTGGTATGAACATTGACCTCTAATTTTCGATAGCCCTTGCTTTCTCCCTCCTCCCCCCCACCCCTTCCCAGCTCTCCCACATAGCCTACTGTCTCCGTCTCTTCCTTTCTTTTTCCCACCCCCCCCCGGACATTAGTCTGAAGAAGGGTCTCGACCCGAAACATCGCCTATTCCTTCTCTCCATAAATGCTGCCTCACCCGGAGTTTCTCCAGCATTTTTTGTCTACCTTAGCATCTGAGAGGTCAGTTCAAGAGTCTGATAAAGGCTGAAAAAAAGTTGTTCTTGATTCAAGCTTTTACCATTGATTCAATCTCCTGGCAATTGGGTGAGTAGAGAAGAATGTATGAGTGGTCGACAAAGGTGCATGAGAAACTCAGCGGGTGCAGCATCTACATCTTCCAGCATCTGCTGTTCCTTCTTAAAAACAATGTATGAGTGGTCTTTGATTATGCTGGCTGCTTTCCCAAGGCAGTATGAAACATAGATGCCTTGGTGCCTCAGCAAGGCCACCTGCATAATCAAGGATGAGTTTCTCCCCAGTCATTCCCTCTTCTTCCCAATCCCATCGAGCAAGAGGTACCAAATAGTGAAAACGCATACCTCCAGATTCAGGGACAGTTTCTTCCCAACTGTTATAAGGCAACTAAACCATTCTATCAACAACTAGAGAGTGGTCCTGAGCTACTATCTACCTCATTGGCGACCCTCGGACTATCATTACTTGGACTTTATCTTGCACTAAATGTAATTTCCTTTATCACGTATCTGTACACTGTGGACGGCTCAATTGTTATCATGTATTGGCTTTCCATTCACGCAACAAAAGCTTTTCACTGTACATAGGTACATGTGACAATAAACTAAACTAAACTAGATGGGGTCAATTGAAGCGGGGCGAATTTGGTGGAGGCGAGGGTGCTTTCTTGACTATATTGTCAATGTGGTTGGACCAGGTCAAATTGTTGGTGATATTTACATCCAGGAACTTGAAGCTACTAACCATCTCCAGCTCATCTCCATTGATACAGCCTGGGACATATACTCCTCCCCACTTCCTGAGGTCCTCGACCAGCTCCTTGATTTTGCTAGACCAACTTGCTGCAAAGCTCTCCATCTCCTTTCTGTACTCCATGTCGTCATTGTTTGAGACCAATGAAGTGGTGTCACTTACAAACTTGTCAATGCAGTTGGAGCAAAATTTGGCCAGAGTCGTGACTGTAAAGGGAGTATAGTAGGGGGCTGAGGATGCAGTCTTGCGGAATACTGGTATTGAGAATTATTGTGAAGGTTATTTTGTCACCTCTCTTTGCTGATTACAGTCTATGGGTCAGCAAGTCAACGATCCAGTTGTAGAAGTAAGGTGCTGAGTAATAGATCCAGGAGTTTGGGACTCGATTGTATAATTATCGAAAAGATGATAGGTGTGATAGTTCAGATAAAATAAACAGTAACAGCTTATGATTACCATGTGGAGCTTTGAGCATCAACCGTTCACATTGCTAGGGTGCAATATTCAAATAAAAGTTGAGCAACATTTAATTGACATTTAACAAACTCTTTATATGCCATGTTTCTTTTTGCAGAACAGTTCTCCCTGTGACCGTGTGGGTTTTCTCCGGGTGCTCTGATTTCCTGCGACATTCCAAAGGCATGCAGGTTTGAAGGTTAATTGGCTTCAGTAAATTGCCCCTAATGTGTACGATTAAAAAGTGGGATAACATAGAACTAGTGTAGGGTGATTGAAGATCGCTGTGGACTTGGTGGGCTGAAGGGCCTGTTTCCACACTGTATCTTTGTTTTTTTTTCTTCAAATATTTCAGAAATGAGTTGTACACATATTTATATAGGCCTGTGCTACATTTTATTTTATGACTATTATATTCATTTTGTGGTAAAATCCTAATCCTGTGGATTACTGCTGGTCATCCTAGGATTAGTTAACAAAATGGAACTAGAGTTGTAATCTTATGTGCAATCAGAAGATTGCAGTTCAAGTGTACAGGAAATTGTGCAAGTTACTCTGGTTCCTTTTCTTCAATCTGTCGTCATTCTGAATGATTAAATCATGTGAATTCAGTATTGATTACAGGAGGCCAACAGGCAAGATACTTAATGAGATAAAATTGGTAACTGCGTGTTTTCTTCTGCAGAAGAACCAGAGGAGCTAAGGGGAAGAATACCTACAGAAGCCACTACTCCAGCATCACCACTGGTTCATATCGTCAAACACCCATTGTCAAACACCCATTGCCCGTTGCTAACTCAGTATTTCTCCAGTTCCAGAAATCATGGGATCAGATCCTTTCCGGAATGGATCTCTGACTGGTAACAGCTCCAACCAAGAGGAAGCACACAGCCTTTTGAAAGTAGTATCAATTGCCACAATTACTGCTATAGTAAGCTTCATAACAATAATAGGCAATATTTTGGTAATTGTGTCATTTAAAGTGAACAGCCAGCTAAAAACTGTGAACAATTATTACCTGTTAAGTTTGGCCTGTGCTGATCTCATCATTGGAGTGTTTACAATGAACCTCTATGCTTCTTATATATTGATGGGTCACTGGTCACTGGGAAATTTGACGTGTGATTTGTGGCTTGCACTGGATTACGTGGCCAGTAATGCCTCCGTCATGAATTTGCTCCTTATTAGCTTTGATCGGTATTTCTCAATCACACGGCCATTAACTTACAGGGCTAAACGTACCCCAAAAAGGGCTGGTATCATGATTGGTCTGGCATGGTTAATATCCTTTATATTGTGGGCACCTGCTATTTTATGCTGGCAATACCTAGTTGGAAAAAGAACTGTCCCTTCAAATGAATGTCAGATACAATTTTTGTCTGAACCTATTATTACCTTTGGTACAGCGATAGCCGCTTTCTACGTCCCAGTGTCGGTGATGATGATACTGTACTATCGCATCTATAAAGAGACTGAAAGACGTACTAAGGATCTGGCGGAACTGCAAGCATCGAATCTCGCCTCGGAAGATGAAGTTAACGTTTCCAAAAGGATTCTATCTACATCTTGCTTCGGATGTGTAAGCCACAAACTTTCACGCAGGGAAAGGTCCCAGGTATCGTGGTCTTCAAACAGAAGCACAACAGTAACCCTAAGATCCACACAGGCCAAAAATGTCACAGACGAATGGTTAAAAAGCGACAACAAAGACTCCTTTGCAAATTACCCCATGTCTGAAGAAGATGGAAGGCTCACTCCAAAATCTACCTCTTCAGTGACTCAAGGGGAAGATCAGATTGACGAGTATACTGGGGAGGATGACACCAATATTTCCTTGGAAGAAGAGGCTTCCGCAATAAATAATTATGAAAATCAAAATCATTTGGTGATCCCTGTAAAAAAACAGAAGGATAAAAATTACATTTCTTACAAGGGTCATAAATTAGCTGTCAAAAATGGCAGTTCCTCGTCAACCTCAGACACGAGTAATGGGTGCACCGGACTTAAAGGAACACCCCCCGAACCAGAAGTTCCATGTATGAGAAATATGGATCAAAACCTGAGGCTGCAGATCACCAAGAGAAAACGGCTGGTTTTGATAAAGGAAAAAAAGGCAGCGCAGACACTTAGTGCCATTCTACTGGCGTTCATCATTACCTGGACACCGTACAATATTATGGTATTAGTCTCGACGTTTTGCTCAGACTGCATCCCACAATCACTGTGGCATTTGGGATACTGGTTGTGTTACGTTAACAGCACAGTCAACCCCATGTGCTATGCTCTGTGCAACAAAACCTTCCGCATCACCTTCAAAATGTTGTTACTATTTCAATGGAAGCGCAAATGAACTACCTAGCCGACAACAAGACACATCTTTTAACAAGTGGGTAGACAAAAATGTTGGAGAAACTCAGCGGGTGAGGCAGCATCTATGGAGATGCTCCTTCGCTCCATAGATGCTGCCTCACCCGCTGAGTTTCTCCAGCATTTTTGTCTACCTTCGATTTTCCAGCATCTGCAGTTCCTTCTTAAATATTTTAACGTGGGAGTAAAGTGGTTATTACATCGTTCTTTCTATACTTCATAATGTGATTATTGACTATCATTCAGCAATTGTCCGTTGCATATATGGGGATTGGAATGACATTCAAGAAATGGATCACCAACCACATCAAATAAAGGCCAAGAAGCAGAGCTAAATTCTCTCTGGGCCGCCCCTTCTGTCAATCATGTGGTACAGCTGATCAGGTCTCGTTATTTATCAACCCATGTTAAGTTTCCCTTTCGCAATGATAAACACGTTACTGTTGGAAAGTGAAAAAAAATTACACAAACCCAAAATCATAGCGTTAACAACCAGTGTTACAAATCAATTAATACTAGAGTGCACATCCCGTGTCATTAAAACGCTCCAGAGAAAGTTTTATTGAACTTATGCTGGGATACCTGACTTTTTTTCAGCAATGTGTTTCCCCCTCGTTGCTTTCCTTAAAAGTAGCAGCTAGCTATTGGCGGGTACAACTTCACAGGCATCCGACTTGCTTCAACGGCAATGGTGACTGAGTGGCAGCAGACTGCGGAGAAATGTGAACCCATCTCAACCTCATTTTACCAAATGTGCAAAGCTGGTCTCTCTCCAACAAGAGGCAGCCAGGAAAACAAAACCGTGGGTGAGTTTCCTTTCGCTGCACCGTTGTGCTTTCAATCACCCGTGACGGATGCCGTGGCTCAGAACTTGAACGTAAGTTAATTTAACCGCCCACAATTGGAAAACGCTGTGGGCCATTGGCTGGGGCGGGGACTGAAGGAGAGTCAGATTGGATTCGGAAATACCTTTAACATTTATTAAAAGTTATTGTTTTAAAATAGACCGCTTAAAACATTTTTGAATTGAAAGACAAATAATTAACACAAGCCTGACTTGTCCCCTTCTGCATTTTCTTCACTTGCAACTTCCCAATGGCCATTGAAACGGATGGGCGGGCGGACGGTGATCTTTGGTCTGACGGCGCAACATGGACTAGCAATGTTACAAAATTTTGAGATTTTAAAAATAAAGTCTGCAATTTATCCCATCAGATAAAGCATAAAAAGAAGTTTAATTTGATACTTAATTCACTTTCATATCTTCAGTATTAAAAAAGTTATGCCCATTATCATACTCAGAAATTAGCATCTAGTTCCCTATTGCTTTTCCATTGACTTAACACAAAAGCTGTGATCGAGGACAGTTAAAAGCCCATAACTTTCTTAAAAATTATGATAACTGAAAGAAATTTTCAGTTATTATAGATTGAAGCATTCTGAAACAAATATGAAACAATCTTACTTCGAAGAAATGAAAGTAAAGCATATAATTAGTTAGTTACCTAATTGTAGCTAATTACAAAATTCAATTACTAGATCTAAACATCTATCAATTTCTTAAGAATAGATTAACATTTTTAAATAGCCTAAGTGTCCAAATAACATTCACACAATAATTCACAATATAACATAATTTTTAAATCTAATTTTCATGAATTTACAGGCCAAATGGAAGGAATTGAATGTTTAATACCTGTAAATTAATGGGGATTTAAATCATCTTGTGAGTGAGGATTTCTGGAACGCGATCTTTTGGAACGTTCATTTGCGGTGAATTTAACCCCGTATTGGCATGAAAAATACTGCCGTTAATTCGGGGAATAAAATCACCGTGTCGCATGAAAAAATGTGAATTAAAGGCTTCTTAAGAAGCACTTTTATACATTTAAAGAAACCACTTTCGTTTACGTGTCCCATGTGTGAAATCCGTCACCGTTATCGGCGTTGACGCTTCAGGAGCTGATTTTAAAATTACTCTAGCGTTGACATTTACGATTTAATAAAAATAAAAAATACACAAATCGCCACTAGGAACGATTTGTCAGCCAAGGCTTGTACTCCAACAAAATATTAACCAGGACAAGGGAGGAGAAACCCCCGTTTTAACCCCGCCCCCCCTTAAAGGCGCCAAAATCGCGCACACGGCCAGTGACAGAATTAAAGCGCGACTGAAGGTAAGTTTTGTAACATACCTACATGGACGCAGCCTCGCCCGGGCGCTCCAGCTCCAGCTCCAGCTCCTCTACCGGACGCCATGAGGCTGTGGCTGGGGAATTCGGGTGGAAATCCGACAACTAGCGCTGGCGGCAGTTTGGTGCGTTCACCTGCAGAATGTGGGCTTTTACGTTTAAGGAATCCGCCCATAATGAAGCATAATCATCCTTGGCATGGTATATCCAACGCAACATCATATAGGTCTGAAGAAGGGTCTCGAAACGAAACATCACCTATCCATTCTCTCCAGAGATACTGCCTGGCCCGCTGAGTTACACCAGCACTTTGTGTCTATCTTTGGTATAAACCAGTGGTGCTTTATTGTCAGGGTACACAAAAATGCTGGAGAAACTCAGCGGGTGCAGCAGCATCTATGGAGCGAAGGAAATAGGTAACGTTTCGGGCCGAAACCCTTCTTCAGACTCACACCTTGTTCTGGACTTCCCCAACATCGGGAACAATCTTCCTGCATCTAGCCTGTCCAGTTTCTATAAGATCCCTCCTCAATCTTCTAAATTCTAGCGAGTACAAGCCGAGTCTATCTAGTCTTTCTTCATATGAAAGTCCTGCCATCCCAGGAATCAGTCTGTTGAACCTTCTCTGTACTCCCTCTATGGCAAGAATGTCTTTCCTCAGATTAGGAGACCAAACCTGTAAGCAATACTCGAGGTGTCGGATTTCGGCCCGAAACGTTACCTATTTCCTTCGCTCCATAGATGCTGCTGCACCCGCTGAGTTTCTCCAGCATTTTTGTGTACCTTCGATTTTCCAGCATCTGCAGTTCCTTCTTTAACACTTAGTGCTTTATTGTCATGTGTGCAAACGCACAATGACATTCTTTCTTGCATACAGTCCAGTAAAATATTGCCATGCCTAAATATCATCTGCAGTTCCTTTTTATTTTATTGTAATATCGATGGTTGTATTTGTTGAGCTCCATCGTGTTCGCTCGTTGTGAAATAAAGCACTTTATTTTGTATATGTACACATCTTACTTTAGATTTCTTGAGCGTAAAGATTTGGAGAGGCATGGAAAAAGTGGTGGGATTGAAGGTTGTGCAAGACACATGTCTATGATGCTGATTGCAATGCTCCAACGTTGCTGTGCCTGGGTTACGTTGGTTCATATTTGGGAAAGTGAGAGCAGAGAATCTCACAGTGTGGAAACTGGTCCTTCGACCTATTGTATCCCCACGGACCATCAAGCGCCCATTTATGTCTCCCCAGAGTCTACCACTCACTCATGCACCAGGGGGCATTTACCATGTCCAATTTACCAACCAACCAGAATAGAAACATAGAAAATAGGTGCATGAGTAGGCCATTCGGCCCTTCGAGCCTGCACCGCCATTCAATATGATCATGGCTGATAATCCAACTCAGTATCCTGAACCTGCCTTCTCTCCATACCCCCTGATCCCTTTAGTCACAAGGGCCACATCTAACTCCCTCTTAAATATAGCCAATGAACTGGCCTCAACTACCTTCTGTGGCAGAGAATTCCACAGATTCACCACTCTCTGTGAAAAATGTTTTTCTCATCTCGGTCCTAATAGACTTCCCCCTTATCCTTAAACTGTGACCCCTTGTTCTGGACTTCCCCAACATCGGGAACAATCTTCCTGCATCTAGCCTGTCCAGTTTCTATAAGATCCCTCCTCAATCTTCTAAATTCTAGCGAGTACAAGCCGAGTCTATCTAGTCTTTCTCCATATGAAAGTCCTGCCATCCCAGGAATCAGTCTGTTGAACGTTCTCTGTACTCCCTCTATGGCAAGAATGTCTTTCCTCAGATTAGGAGACCAAACCTGTAAGCAATACTCGAGGTGTGGTCTCACCAAGACCCTGTACAACTGCAGTAGAACCTCCCTGCTCGTATACTCAAATCCTTTTGCTATGAATGCTAACATACCATTCGCTTTCTTCACTGCCTGCTGCACCTGCATGCCTACTTTCAATGACTGGTGTACCATGACACCCAGGTCTCGTTGCATCTCCCCTTTTTCTAATCGGCCACCATTCAGATAATAGTCTACTTTCCTGTTTTTGCCACCAAAGTGGATAACCTCACATTTATCCACATTATACTGCATCTGCCATGCATTTGCCCACTCACCCAACCTATCCAAGTCACCTTGCAGCCTCCTAGCATCCTCCTCACAGCTAACACTGCCCCCCAGCTTTGTGTCATCTGCAAACTTGGAGATGTTGCATTCAATTCCCTCATCCAGATCATTAATATATATTGTAAATAGCTGGGGTCCCAGCACTGAGCCTTGCGGTACCCCACTAGTCACTGCCTGCCATTCTGAAAACGACCCGTTTACTCCTACTCTTTGCTTCCTGTCTGCCAGCCAGTTCTCTATCCACATCAATACTGAACCCCCAATACCGTGTGCTTTATGTTTACATACTGATCTCTTATGTGGGACCTTGTCGAAAGCCTTCTGAAAGTCCAGATATAACACATCCACTGGTTCTCCCTTATCCACTCTACTAGTTACATCCTCGAAAAATTCTAGAAGATTCGTCAGACATGATTTACCTTTCATAAATCCATGCTGACTTTGTCCAATGATTTCACCACTTTCCAAATGTGCTGCTATCCCATCTTTAATAACTGACTCTAACATTTTCCCCACTACCGATGTTAGACTAACTGTCTGTAATTCCCCGTTTTCTCTCTCCCTCCCTTTTTAAAAAGTGGGGTTACATTAGCTACCGTCCAATCCTCAGGAACTACTCCAGAATCTAAAGAGTTTTGAAAAATTATCACTAATGCATCCACTATTTCTGGGGCTACTTCCTTAAGTACTCTGGGATGCAGCCTATCTGGCCCTGGTGATTTATCGGCCTTTAATCCATTCAATTTACCTTACACCACTTCCCGGCTAACCTGGATTTCACTCAGTTCCTCCATCTCATTTGACCCCCGGTCCCCTGCTATTTCCGGCAGATTATTTATGTTTTCCTTAGTGAAGCCAGAACCAAAGTAGTTATTCAATTGGTCTGCCATGTCCTTGTTCCCCATGATCAATTCACCTGTTTCTGACTGCAAAGGACCTACATTTGTTTTAACTAATCTTTTTCTCTTCACATATCTATAAAAACTTTTGCAGTCAGTTTTTATGTTCCCTGCCAGTTTTCTTTCATAATCTATTTTCCCTTTCCTAATTAAGTCCTTTGTCCCCCTCTGCTGGACTCTCTGAATTTCTCCCAGTCCTCTGGTAGGCTGCTTTTTCTGGCTAATTTGTACGCAACATCTTTTGCTTTGATACTATCCCTGATTTCCCTTGTTATCCACGGATGCACTACCTTCCCTGATTTATTCTTTTGCCAAACTGGGATGAGCAATTGTTGTAGTTCATCCATGCAGTCTTTAAATGCCTTCCATTGCATATCCACCGTCAACCCTTTAAGAATCAATTGCCAGTCTATCTTGGCCAATTCACGTCTCATACCCTCAAAGTTACCTTTCTTTAAGTTCAGAACCCTTGTTTCTGAATTAACAATGTCACTCTCCATCCTAATGAAGAACTCAACCATATACCCAGACAACACCAAGGACCTCACTGTGGATTGAACCCACACCGCTGGAGCTGCGGAGCAGCAGCTCTATCAGTTCTATGAGGAACAACATTACCTTAAAATGTTGTTCCTCAAAATGTTCTTCCCCATACATTAGCTAAATGCAATGTAACCTTGATAATTAAAATTATATTTCCGCTCAATTATGGATTTAGAGGTCACAATTGTTTGCAATTGGCATGTCCCACTGGAAATTCTCAAGGACGGATGGTGTGGAATGTGTAGAGGATTGCTTTGAAACTAAATGCAATGGTTTCCGCTACCAGGGTGGTTGAGACACATGAGCATTTTCTTTTAAACCTGCTCTCGACATGTGGTCTTGTTCACGTCATGTAGATTAAGATTGGATATTAAAGTACAATATGTTCAATTTTCCACTTCTGTGAGCACAAATCAATTAAGTCAATAATGATTGAAATGGGAATGTGCAATATGTTCAGACACTGACTGACCATCCTGCTTAGAAGGCCCCCCCTCGGTCATGACTGACCATGGGTGATGCACCCTAGTTTGCAGGTGATGTGTGGTCGGATGCAAGCCTGGGCGATGTCATATGGAGGACAGGCTGTTGCCCATGCAGCACGCCCACCCCCCCTCCATGTCGCTGATCGATCCAAAGGAACAGCAGGGCCGTTACAGTTTGGCACCAGCGCCGTTGCAGGAGCTGCCAGAGCGAGGTTGTAGACAACGACGAACTACCTTAGGGGCTCTGACTCCGGATTTTCTTGAGGTTTACTCCAGGAGCTTTTTCCATGACTGGATATGGCCACAAGGCAGTGGAGGTTATAAATCAGAGTTTTCCCTCTCCTAGATGGACCGCCTTCCCTGGCTGACGAGCCCCATCTGCCCGAGACTCATGGGGGTGGGAGCGTCTACCTTCCCGTGCAGGTTTATAGCACCTGCCCACTGCCCATCCTGCTTACAAATTAGTTTTAAAAATGCCCTACAACATGCTGTTCCCATCAAGATCTTAGTTAAGGTGCTAGTTATATTTTGTTGCTCAGTCCTGAAAGTAGAATGTTTTTAGTTATCTTTGTTAAAATACATTTGCATTTATAGATTTTACTAAACATAAACATATTTTAAAGGGCAGCATGGAGTGTTGTACTGTCATGTCTGTTGAAGTACTGGCTTCTTTCAGTTTGAGCATGTCAGTCATTGTCATACTTACTCCTGGTCTCGTGGATGGTGTATTTTGCTTGGCATGGTTGTTTTGTACTTAAAATACATCCTCCACAAGACCAGGAGGAAGTACAATGACGACTGATGCTCAAACTGAAGGAAGCCAGTACAGGCAAAAGGAATAGAAGTGTGAAAACACACATCACCAGATTCGGGGACAGTTTCTTCCCAGCTGTTATCAGAATAGAATAGAATAGAATAGAAACTTTATTTGCCACACGACCAGGGTTGGTGGTAATTGGGTTCGGTACATGATGGTACTGCTTTAGCACATTAACACTAACAACAATAATAATAAAGCACATCACAAATCACAAATCTCACCAACAATATAGTGCAAAAGAACAGACAAAAACCATAGACAAGACACTGTATACATCAAAGTCAAAAAGTTATTGGAGGGAATTAAGTGTTCTTATTGCTGAGGGGAAGAAACTGTTTTTAAAACGGGTGGATTTTGTAGCAAGTGACCTAAGGCGCCTCCCTGAAGGGAGAGACTGGAAAAGGTGGTTTGCTGGATGGGAGGGGTCCGAGATGATCTTTGTTGCCCGTTTTGAGGTACGTTGGAGGTAAATGGAATGGATTGAGGGGAGGGGAGAGTTGATGATCCTAGAGGCCTTGGAGACAATGCGCTGTATTCTGTGTAGTGAGTGACTATCAGTGTTTCCGTACCAGACTGTGATTGAGGAGGTGATGATGCTTTCAATGATGGATTGATAGAAGCGTACCAGGAGGTGTTTGTGGACTCTGAACTTCTTGAGCTGTCTGAGGAAGTATAGGCGTTGTTGTCCTTTCTTAATGATGTGGTCAGCATTGATGTGCCATTTTAGATTATTGCAGATATAGGTGCCCAGGAACTTAAATAAGTTCGTGGAGGTTATGGGATGGGAGTTGACATGGACCGCGGGTTTGAGGTTTTGTTTGCGTCTGAAATCTATGATGGTTTCTAAGGTTTTTGAGGTGTTAAGCTGGAGGTTGTTTTCTGCGCACCATTTGAATGCGCTGTCCACTGTTTGATGGTATTGTGATTCATTGTTGTCTGAGATGAGGCCAATTATTGTCGTGTCATCTGCTTATTTGAAAATTTTAACTGAGCTGTATTGGGATGTGAGGTTGTTGGTGTAAAGTGAGAAGAGCTGAGGTGACAGAACGCACCCTTGAGGGGCTCCTGCATTGATAGTCAGAGGGCTGGAGAGTTTTTCACCCACCTTGACTCTTTGTTGTCTGTTTGTAAGAAAATGTAAAATCCAATGGCACATGGCTAGGTGAATGCCCATGTCCAACAGTTTATTGTAGAGTTTAATTGGGTGTATAGTATTAAAGGCCGAGCTAAAATCTATAAACAGGATGCGTGCATAAGTGTTCGGTGATTCCAAATGATGTAGGGAGTAGTGAAGAGCTAGGTTGATAGCATCCTCCACAGACCGGTTGGCGCTGTATGCAAATTGAAAAGGGTCCATGATGGGGACAGTGTATGTTTTCAGATGGGTGAGGACTATGTGCTCAAAGGCCTTCATGGCAACTGATGTTAGTGCAACAGGTCTAAAGTCGTTCAGACAGCTCACCTTGGAGGACTTGGGCACAGGGATGATAATGGATGCCTTAAAACACTGCGGGACTCTACATTGGCTGAGGGAAGTGTTAAAGATGGAGGTGAACACAGGAGCCAGCTGAGCTGCACAGTGGTTAAGAGCAGCGGGGCTGAGGTCGTCTGGCCCTGCCGCTTTTCTTTTATTAAGATTTTTGAAGGCCGCCCTCACCACCTCCTCAGAGATGGTGAATGGTGCTGAGTTAGGTGGGGGGGGAGGCATGGATGGCGGGGTGACATTATCAAAGCGTGCATAAAAAGTGTTCAATTTTTCCGGTAAGTCCGGATCCTCATCTGAGATGGGAACAGGACGTTTTTTGTAGTCCGTCATCTTCTGTAGATTTTTCCAGACCTCTCTTGAATTATGAGTTTTAAATTGTTGTTCCAATTTCTTTGAATAAGCTAATTTTGCCTTCCGTATTGCAGACCTGAGATCATATTTTGCTATTTTGTATTGATCAATGTTTCCATTGGTGTAGGCTGCATTTTTCTTTTTGCGAAGAAGTTGTATGTCCTTGTTGAACCAGGGTTTTCCATTACTGGGTATTGTGACAGTTTTGTAGGGGACGCACAGTTCTTCACAGTAGCGGACGTATGACGTCACCACGTCAGTGTACACGTCGATGTTGTTGCCGGATGCGTCGAGGAAGAGGTCCCAGTCAGTACATTCAAAACATCCCCTTAACGTTTCGATGGCATCCTCTGACCAGGACTTAACGGTTATTGTTTTGGGCTTGATGGATTTCAGTTTTTGTTTTGTATGCGGGGATGAGCAGCAGCATTACATGATCTGATTTGCCCAATGGAGCACGAGGAAAGGCACGGTACGCGCCAGTGATGTTAGTGTAACACTGATCCAAAATATTGTTTCCTCTGCTCGGGCATGTAACTTGCTGAGTGTAGTTAGGGAGTTCTTTAGTTAGACAGCTGTGGTTGAAATCGCCCAAGGCTATAATGATGGAATCAGAACGTGAGCTTTCCATGGAGGAAATGTGCTGTGCTAACATATCCATAGCGTCGGGTGGAACGTAGACGCCAATTAACACAACAGATGAGAATTCCCTGGGTAGATAGAACGGTCTGATGTTCAGACAGAGGAATTCAATATCAGGGGAGCAGGCAACCTAATCATCCTACCACAACCAGAAAGCAGTGCTGAACTACTATCTACCTCTTTGATGACCCTCGGACTATCCTTGATCGGACTTTGCTGGCTTTACTTTGCACTAAACGTTATCCCCTTATCATGCATCTATAAATGGTTCAATTGTAATCATGTATTGTCTTTCAACTGACTGGTTAGCACGCAACTAACGTTTTTCATTATACCTCAGTACACATGGCAATAAACTAAACTGAACTTCAACAAACATGATAATGCAACACAGTGGCACAGTTGGTAGAGCTGCTGCCTGACAGCACCAGAGACACAGGTTTGATCCTGACCTCGGATGCTGTCTGTGGAGTTTGCAGATTCTCCCTGTGACCGCGGGGGTTTCCTCCGGGTGCTTCGGTTTCTTCTCACACTCCAAAGACATGGATTTGCAGCTTAAATGTGTCGGAAGGAACTACAGATGCTGGTTTATACCGAAGATATACTCAAAGTGTTGGAGTAACTCAGCTGGTCAGGCAGTATCTCTAGAGGAATAGGCGACGTTTTAGGTTGGGACCCTTCTTCAAACACAAAGAAGAGTCCTCAGTCTAAAGAAAGGTTCCAACCCAAAACATCACATATTCCTTTTCTCCAGAGATGCTGCCTGACCCACTAAGTTACTTCAGCACTTTGTGTCTGTCTTTGATTTTTAGTTTAATTGGGCCTCTGTAAATTGTCCCTGGTCTATAAGGAGTGGAAGAAAAAGTGGAATAACATAGAATTAGTGTGAACAGGTGAATGACGGTCGGTGTGGATTTGACGGGTCAAAGGACCTGTTTTCACTGTATTTCTAAACGTATAACTAAAACATTTATAATGAATTGTATAAAATTTTGACATTCACATTTCTTGCAAAGCAAAAGCTTTATTTCCATACTCGCTTTGATAACTGTTTTCTAAAAAAACAAAAAACTTGTCCAATGGAACATCTAATGATTTTGATAATTAAGAGAATCATACGATTCATAAGACATAGGAGCAGAATTAGGCCATTTGATCTATCGAGTCTACTCTGCCATTAAATCATGGCTGAGCTATCTTTCCCTCTCAACCCCATTCTCCTGCCTTCTCTCCGTAACCTTTGACACGGTTACTTATCCTATCAATCTCTGCTTTAAAAATGCCCAGACTTGGCCTCCATAGCCGTCTGTGGTGATGAATTCCACAGATTCTCCACCATGTGTTATGCACATACATAAAAAGTAGTAAGACCTGGGTTTCTCGTGGCTGATCTGATCAGTAGTGGTGGTGTCAGTGATAAATCAGTATTGTTGTAATTTAAATAATCCTTTCTCTGCCATGACTTAAAAAGCTCAGTGACAATGTGCGTTGATTGTGGTTTGCTTACATGCTAACTATTGCCATGGCCTTTAGGCCTTGTATGAAGATTGTTGAACATTTTTTTAAAAATGATTCATAATTTGACAAATTGAATGAAAAGGCTTTGTTACTAAAATGTTGGCATTGCAGATGTGCAGCAGGTTTGTAAATGTTTGTACAACTATTGTATTGGTTCAGCATTATTTTACCACAAATGTTTCATATTTCTTGACAATAAAGTTTGACAGTTTGCAGCCATATGTGCATAATCTTCAAATACATGTGTTTTCAAGATTCATGTATTTTTTCATTTAAATTTGAAAAAAAAGAGTAATTCAATTGGTTTTCTTTTTATGGTAACAACTTACCAGGATATATGGTCCAAGAATGTTTTTGGTCCAAGAGGTCAGTCACCCGAAAAAGACAATTCTACTGTTGACTAGCCACTGGAACTCTCACAATGGAGTCTCACATCCCACAAAGATATTCATTTAAAAATAGGAGCTGAATCCCACCGATTTACCACTTTGAAAAGCTTGGGAACAGAATCAATTTGATTTTATTGCAAAACTGAATTGAATGGAGACCTCCTCAATATCCATGATAAACGTTTAAAAATAATTGAAATCAAATAATGCTTGACTAAAATTAAACAAGATTATTTGAATCAAAATCAACAAAAACACTTAAGTTTTAAATCTTTAAAAGTATTGAACAAACCACAAATAAAAGAATCCTACCACTTTATAATTTTTCCACGCTATCCTCCATTTCACGGCTTGTACACGTTGGAATTCAGAAGACGGAGGGGGTATCTTATAGAAACTTACAAAATTCTTAAGGGGTTGGACAGGCTAGATGCAGGAAGATTATTCCCGATGTTGGGAAAGTCCAGAACTAGGGGTCACAGTTTAAGGATAAGAGGGAAGACTTTTAGGACCGAGATGTGGAAATCATTTTTTACACAGAGAGTGGTGAATCTGTGGAATTCTCTGCCACAGAAGGTAGTTGAGGCCAGTTCATTGGCTATATTTAAGAGGGAGTTAGATGTGGCCCTTGTGGCTAAAGGGATCAGGGGGTATGGAGAGAAGGCAGGGATGGGATACTGAGTTGGATGATCAGCCATGATCATATCAAATGGCGGTGCAGGCTCGAAGGGCCGAATGGCCTACTCCTGCACCTATTTTCTATGTTTCTATGTTTCACACCAGTGGGTGATGGGATAAACCTGGACTCCAGTGGTAGATCTTAGTGAAAGACATGGTAATTTATGTGTAGGAAAGAACTGCAGATGCTGGTTTAAATCCAAGGTAGACACAAAATGCTGGAGTAACTCAGCAGGGACAGGCAGCATCTCTGGAGAGAAGGAATGGGTGACGTTTCAGGTCAGTCTGAAGAAGGTCTTGACCCAAAACATCACACATTCCTTCTCTCCAGAGATGTTGCCTGTCCCACATGTACTGCACTGATGTGCACATTTGTGACTTCCATGTTTGACAACTGTGGAAGTCCTAGACTTGATGCCATTTAAACAAGCAAATGCTGGTGGCTCCATTAAGAACGTGATATGCAAGGGTGTCAAAGGTTATGGGGAGAAGGCAGGAGAATGGGTTTGAGAGGGAAAAATACATCAGCCATGATGGAATGGCGGAGTAGACTCGATGGGCCAAATAGCCTAATTTGGCTCCAATGACTTCGGAATTTATGAGAACTGTGGTATTTGACAACAAAATGGGAACTGAAGCAGATACTCTTTAGCCAAATCACAAATTTTATAACCAAAGTATATATTTTATTGGTAAAGAAAAGTAAATAATTAGATTTTATCTACATTTTAAACCAAATCTATGTTGCATAAAAAATACTTCCTCTGAGAATAATCAAATTTATAGTACAGGTTATAAATTGAGGACAATTAATTTGTCAATCTAAAGAGGACAAAGAATCCATATGATATTATATAGGCCATCTTGAATTTATTGTTTTAATTTGCTTTATCTGCACCTCACATTGTCAGTGGGATTCTTGATCAGATTTTTTTAGTTGGCAGATTATTTGTCCTGACAAGAGATATTCTCCTTGAACCCAGCATCAATATTGTATACTCGATTCATCTGCAGATAAGATTTATTTATTCAGCTTCATACACCAGCCCAAAGCCAGTCTGAATACATTTTCTCAGATATTTCATTCACTGAACAAATGACAGCGCGATGGCAAATTTTGAATATTTCTACATTATAATTAAATTTCAAGCATTAACACCCATCATACCAAAAATATCTTACTTCCATCTGGAAGAGATTTGGGCACAAATCTCAAAGGGAAATATTGGCGTTCCAAACAACTGAGACACCCAACATTAATCATGACTTGAATATTTAACAATTTTTCCACATAACATTTTGTTCATGCAGACTGTACCAAGTAGTACAACAAATAACTAATTTGTTCATTTGCATCAGATATGTTCCTGTAACTGCACTTTCTGGTAAATAAGTCCAGAACGTATATAAGCATAAAAATTTAAAGAAGTATTTGAACTTACAAATAAACTATTAGATTTATTTCCAGTTCTTTTTGCGCCATTATTATAACTCATCACGCAAGATTTTCTGGCATTTGGTTACCTTACTATTAGGTTTTATCATCATCCATGCATACTTGCACATATTTTCTTTATTACAATCATTTTGCCAATAAACAACATTTCTTCTGTTCAGATTAGCTCCAGCACAGGCATTATACCACCATCCACCACCTGGGACCCCATTAAGTTCCAATTTGGCACAGTTCTGAGAATAGTTGTCATTATCACTATCCTTTGTGGTGAATTTTTGGTTGTCATGAACATAAGCCTCTGTATCTTTTGTCAAAGCATCAGTTGCAGTTCCATGATAAAGACCAAGTCTGATTTTATATCTAGATTCTTCATTTTCAATGAGAAAGGGGTCATATTCTCCCCACTTCATATCACCATTCATGTTGATTAGTTTAATTCCCAACTTATATTCATTCGGTTTACTTGTGATTCTATGCATGAACTCATTGCCCAACCAGTGATCACCATTAACAAAGCCAAATCCTTGCTTGTAGTCCTGCCATGTTCTATCAAAGTCCAAGGAGCTGTTAACAGTGATGTGCTGGATTATTGTCCATCCACCTTCTGCACTTTGCATGTCACAGTAAACAACTATAAGAACCTTCATCAATTGGATGACATACAGACCATCTTTAGCCTTGCCCTCTGACTGCTGAAAAATTTCATAACAGTTACTCAGAAAACCTGCACAACATAAAGGAAGAATTAATACAACATTACAACCAGTTTAGACATTTTACATTTTTGCATCTAGCTAAAACTCATTGGAAGAAAAATTATCAAGTTCACTGTGAATCAAAAGGTCAAGTATGCAATCCAATGTCAAATTGCTTTTAATTTTTATCTAATGGCCAATGTTTGTGGTTTAATAAATGTTAAATTAATATTACTAATATTGCAACAGCAGTATTTTGTTATGTCATATTTTACCACTGTAAAATCGAGAACCAGAGGTCGTAGGTTTAAAATAAGGGGGAAAAGATTTAATAGGAACCTGAGGGGTAATCTTTTCACACAGAGGGTGGTGGGTGGATGGAACGAGCTACCAGAGGAGTTAGTTGAGGCAGGTAGTATCGCAACATTTAAGAAGCATTTTTACAGGTACATGGATACGACAGGTTTAGAGGGATATGGGCCAAATGCAGGCAGATGGGACTAGTGGGGAGGGGACATTGGTCGGTGTGGGCAAGTTGGGCCGAAGGGCCTGTTTCCACACTGTATGACTATGACTTTATGGAAGACTGCATAGTAATAGGGATACAGTGATATAGAGATCAATATAAGTATTGTCACATCTATAATTATCGATTCACAAGGAAGTACACAATATCCAAACTAAAGTTAATTGAAACTCACCATCTTGCCATCTCAAATTGATTATATGAACATAATCTCCTGGGGATAGAAGATGCGCATTCTTCAGTTCCACTGACGATTCAGTGCTTATCAAAATGGTACATTTCAGCAACATTAGAAGGGTAACGCTGAAAAGGTTCCTCAAATTCATCACTACTGTTGTGTTGAAATTCATCAAGGAAATTAAAACTACAATAAAAGTTACATAAATCTTGTGTCAAAAATATGGATTCAACTATTTCCTGTTTCTGCAACTTTCTTGGCCCACATAACATTCTCATTATAAATTTGAGCAGACTGGCTGGCAACGCAAAGGTAACAGCTTCAGCCTCATCACCAGATGGTGACAAATGGAGTCTAGAAGCTAACCGTCGGTCGAAATTAACTGCTACAGGTATGATGAGTCTTTTGTTCTGGCAAGCGTTCTATGCAAAATGCTTTATAGAGTGGCACACCGAGATTGGGAAGAAACAAACCAATTGATATCTCTCTATGAGACAGTGTCCAAGCTATTGGCTGATAATAATCAATTTCTGGTTGATTGTGAATTTAGCGATGAATACTGAGAAATCAGAGTGAACCAACCTAGCCATTTAATGGGATTTTAAAAAAGTAAAGACAATTAAACTATGCATAATTCTTAACTCACTTATTCTAAGATATCAACTAGTAAACCAATCAAGTGGTTGATTAGTTCCAGTTAAAATTATAAAGCAGTGTTAATTTAACCACCCAGATCCAATCACCTTTATAAATCATACATCTGTGGGCTTTCTGCATCTAATATCTAAAGCATTAAGCAGGGAGCAAACTAATTTAAACTGGCTCTTCAATCTCAACTATAATAATGATAACAATGGGAACCATACAAATGTATCAGAACTTACCTTTCAATATGAAATAATTCAATTATACAAACATAGCAAATCTCAGCACAGCTTAAAGAAAGCGCATGAAGCAGCTTGTCAGTATCCTTTCATATCTAACTGTACTTTAACAAATTATGACATTAAGGTTCAATGTACTACTAGTTCTCGATAATGAAGGTGCTACCACTAACCAAAGTCTAACATGACAGGTTTGTAGGATTTCAAATGTTATCTGTGCTCTTTGAACTATTTTCGAGGAAGACAAAAGCCATGTATAATATAACAGCTTTCACACCCTTTGAACACCATAATGCCAATCAAGTTCTTTCAAAGTATGGTCACTGCTGTGACAAGGGAGGTATAACAGTCAATTTGTGGAAAGCAAAGATCCTACAAACCACAAAGTGATAATGAATAGATCATCTGTATTGTGATAACAGAGAACGTATTATATATACTCAGAAAGTTGTGCAGAACCTCTGGAGACTGAGAGTTAACATTTAATGTTGGAGGAACTGGCAGGAATTTCTGGGCATAATCCCGGAGACGCAGGATCATTTCATTCCAAAAGGGAAGAAAGATTCTAAGGGAAGTAGGAGGCAACCGTGGCTGACAAGAGAAGTTAGGGATAGAATAAAACTAAAAGAAAAGATGTATAACACAGCAAAGAGTAGCCGG
The DNA here is from genome assembly GCA_038087875.1 of Malacoraja senta. Lineage (NCBI taxonomy): Eukaryota > Metazoa > Chordata > Chondrichthyes > Rajiformes > Rajidae > Malacoraja > Malacoraja senta. The sequence continues at coordinate 43,955,699 of CM075978.1, forward strand.
AAGCCAGAGGATTGGGAAACTTTCATAGGACAACAGAAGGAAACAAAACGGGCAATACGGGCTGAAAAGATGAAGTACGAGGGGAAGCTGGCTAGGAATATAAAGAAGGACAGTAAAAGCGTCTTTAGATATGTTAAGGGAAAAAGAGTAGCAAAGTCAATGTGGGTCCCTTGAAGGCAGACACGGGTGAAATTATTATGGGCAACAAAGAAATGGCAGAAGAGTTGAATAGGTACTTCGGATCTGTCTTCACTAAGGAAGACACAAACAATCTCCCAGATGTACTGGAGGACAGAGGATCTAAGGGGGTAGAGGAACTGAAATTTTTTCATTAGATGAGAAAAAGTATTGGGTAGGCTAATGGGACTGAAGGATGATAAATCCCCTGGGCCTGATGATAAATCCCCTGAGCATCCCAGGGTCCTCAGGGAGGTGGCTCTAGAAATAGTGGACGCATTGGTGATCATTTTCCAATGTTCAATAGATTCAGGAGCAGTTCCTGTGGATTGGAAGATAGCTAATGTTATCCCACTTTTCAAGAAAGGAGAGAGAGAGAAAACGGGGAATTACAGACCAGTTAGCCTGACCGGTGGTGGGAAAGATGCTGGAGTCAATTATTAAAGAGGTAATAATGGGGCATTTGGATAGCAGTAAAAGGATTAGTCCAAGTCAACATGGATTTATGAAAGGGAAATCATGCTTGACTAATCTTCTGGAATTTTTTGAGGATGTGACAAGTAAAATGGATGAAGGGGTGCCAATGGATGTAGTGTATCTAGACTTTCAGAAAGCCTTTGATAAGGTCCCGCACGGGAGACTGGTGACTAAAATTAGAGCACATGGTATTGGGGGTAGGGTGTTGACATGGATAGAAAATTGGTTGGCAGACCGGAAGCAAAGAGTAGGAGTGAACGGATCCTTTTCAGAATGGCAGGCAGTGGCGAGTGGAGTGCCGCAAGGCTCGGTGTTGGGGCTGCAACTGTTAACCATATATATTAATGATTTGGAAGAGGGAATTAGGAGCAACACTAGCAAGTTTGCGGATGACACAAAGCCGGGTGGCAGTGTGAACTGTGAAGAGGATGTTAGGAGGTTGCAGGGTGACCTGGACAGGTTGAGTGAGTGGGCAGATGCGTGGCAGATGCAGTATAATATAGATAAATGTGAGGTTATCCACTTTGGCGGCAAAAACAAGGGGGCAGATTATTATCTCAATGGGGTTAGGTTAGGTAAGGGGGAGGTACAGCGAGACCTGGGTGTCCTTGTACACCGGTCACTGAAGGTTGGCGTGCAGGTACAGCAGGCAGTGAAGAAAGCTAATGGAATGTTGGCCTTCATAACAAGAGGATTTCAGTATAGCAGTAAAGAGGTTCTTCTGCAGTTGTATAGTCCTCTGGTGAGACCACATCTGGAGTATTGTGTACAATTTTGGTCTCCTAATTTGAGGAAGGACATCCTTGTGATTGAGGCAGTGCAGCGTAGGTTCACGAGATTGATCCCTGGGATGGAGGGACTGTCATATGAGGAAAGATTGAAAAGACTAGGCTTGTATTCACTGGAGTTTAGAAGGATGAGGGGTTATCTTATAGAAACATATAAATTATAAAAGGACTGGACAAGCTAGATGCAGGAAAAATGTTCCCAATGTTGGGCGAGTCCAGAACCAGGGACCACAGTCTTAGAATAAAGGGGAGGTCATTTAAGACTGAGGTGAGAAAAAACGTTTTCACCCAGAGAGTTGTGAATTTATGGAATTCCCTGCCACAGAAGGCAGTGGAGGCCAAATCACTGGATGGATTTAAGAGAGAGTTAGATAGAGCTCCAGGGGCTAGCGGAGTCAAGGGATATGGGGAGAAGACAGGCATGGGTTATTGATAGGGGACGATCAGCCATGATCACAATGAATGGTGGTGCTGGCTCGAAGGGCCGAATGGCCTCCTCCTGCACCTATTTTCTATGTTTCTAACTCAGTGGGTTGTGCAGCATCCCCTGAGGAAAAAAGTGCATGATGACATTTTGGCTCGAGACCCAGCATCAGTTCTGACATACAGTTTTCGCCTCCACAGATGCTGAATGACTGAATGTTTTTCTAGTAATTTGCAATTCATTCCTGTATACAGCATCTGCAATCCTTTGTTCAATGATTCTTTGTTGTCACGTATGTACAACACAGTGAAATTCTTTTGCACCACAAATGCAGTTGCAACAATTTTGCACTATTTAGAAAAAGATAGAAAACAGAAAAACACCAACAGTCCAAAGTGCAAAGTCCAGTCCACGTCTTGGAAGTCCTAGAGCGCCCCTGATCTAGGTAAACCTAGGTAAGCCCAACATCTTTCTCCTCTGCTGACCGCCTCTGTGTCCCGGGAATCACCACTGCAGCTGACCTTGAAGGCACGCTGGAGGCAATACCCTGGCCCCTCTCCAACTGGCCCACTATGAAATAGGTATAATGGCCAGTGAATAATAAAACTGCCGGTGAAAGTGTAAATTGTCTGGTGATTGGAATGTGAAGTTACAGGAGAGGAAAGATATTAGGAAATGTGAAACAAGTCTGAAACAGTTGATTATCTCAAAATGTTGAAGTCAGTGTTAGGTTTATAACACTATGGATCAAATGCAATTTAATGGGACTAACTTAAATGGGCATCTTGGTAGACATAGACAAGTTGGGCTGAAGGGCCTGTTTCCATGTTCAATAATCAATGACTGTATGAGTCGGGAATACTATACTGGTTTCAGACAAGGTGCCATCATTGAACTTGCATTCAGATTTCATGGAAAAGTGCAGAGGCCACAAACAGAGAAGTCACAGTGGGAGTGGGATAGGCAACTGGAAACTTAAAATTGCATCTGTGCACTGAAGAGATGTGCTGTAAAATGATTACCCGATCTGCCTATTACATGCCCTCTTACCTCCTCCTGTCACAGTGTTTCCACTTTGAAGGAAATTACCCGAAATTCGGAAAATTCTGGCTATCTTCGGGTAATTTTAGGGGAATTAAATAATTTCGGGATATTTCCTGGCCCGGTAAGCCTTCCCCAACCGCGCATGCGCGGGGAGACGCCAAAGGGTCCAATCAGACCCGCGGGATGATTTGCGGAAAAAAGGTATGTACCGTTATATTTATGACCATCCGCGCCTGCGCAGTTGGAGGGAGGCCCTTCAGCCGCATCACAATTGAAAATGGCGCCGGTGATGCGGTAGGGACGCCGACTCTCCGCACATGCGCAGTGGGCCCGGTTGCACATGCGCAGTTGGGGAAGGCTGGGAAATAGCATCAAATTCCAGGTAATTTAGTATTCTATTTCAGGAAAAACAAATTTGAGGTGTGGAAGCAGTGTCCTGTCATGCTGTTTAGTACCCAAGCACATTTTCTAAGTAAAGCAGCATTCTTTTGTGCTTTTTAATTTAGTATTCTGCACTTCCCGCTTGCAATGTGGTCATCTCCAGTGTGGAAACCGAATATCTTTTTCTGTTCTTACAATCTGCTTTTTTGATTTCTTATAATAATAATAATACATTTTATTTATATAGCGCTTTTCAAGGACTCAAAGTCGCTTTACATTGAGAGTCAAAAAAAAATAAAAAAAATAGAGCAGTAAGACAAAGATGCAAAGGGGAGAGGGACATGGGACTAAGGGTATGCAGAGGTGAAGAGATGGGTCTTGAGGTGGGACTGGAAGATGGCGAGGGACTCAGAATTTTGGATCAGTTGTGGGAGGGAATTCCAGAGCCTGGGAGCTGCCCTGGAGAAGGCTCTGCCTCCAAAAGTGCAGAGGTTTGATTTCGGAGTGGAGATGTGGATCTGAGGGACCGTGAGGGTTGGTAGGGGGAGAGGAGGTCAGTGAGATAAGGGGGGGCCAAGTGGTTGAGGGCTTTGTAGGTGAGGACCAGGATTTTGTAGATGATCCGGTGGGAAATGGGAAGCCAGTGAAGTTCTTTGAGAACTGGGGTGATGTGGTGCCAGGATTTGGTGTGGGTGATGAGTCGGGCGGCTGCATTCTGGACCAGTTGGAGTCGGTTGATGTTGCTGGAATTAATGCCAAAGAGAAGAGAGTTGCAGTAGTTCAGTCGGGAGGAGATGAAGGCATGGATGAGTCTTTCAGCAGCGGGAGGTGTGAGAGAGGATCTGATTTTGGCAATGTTGCGGAGGTGAAAAAATGATGTTTTGACATGGCGGATGTGAGGCTCAAGGGAGAGAGTTGAGTCAAAGATCACGCCAAGGTTGCGGGCCTGAGGAGATGGGGAGACAGTGGTGCCGTCAATAGTGAGAGTACGGTTGTTAATTTTAGTGAGTGTTGATTTGGAGCCAATGAGGAGAAATTCTGTTTTGTTACTGTTTAATTTAAGGAAGTTGAGTTGCATCCAAGATTTGATGGCTGACAGGCAGGAGTTGATATGGGAGAGAGGGGGGTGGTGGGGGGACGTGTATTTGTGTATTTCTTGTTCCTCTCCCTCTTTCCTTTCCATGGAACTTAAAACTTGCTTTCTCCCAATTTTCCTTGTGCTAATGAAAAGCCACTAAACAAATATTAAATGTTTTCTGGCCTGCTGAATATCTGCAGCATTTTCAACTTGAATTTCAGGATTCAAACAACCATTGTATTTTGTTTTTATTCATGATCTTGGTTACCAAGTTAAAAAAATTGGCCATATTACCACCAAAAATCTTCCACCGGAGAACATAGATACACACTGACTTGCTGAATATTCCCAGCATTTTCTTTTTTTATATTTATTTGTATGGTGGAGCCCTTTGACCCACCAAATCTACATTATCAAAACGAATCCAATTTTTGTTATTCTCCCCACATTCCCATCAACTCCACACCATCTCTACCCCTCCGTAAGATTCTACCCAAGGTAGAACGTAGAGTTAATTAACCTACCAACTTGGTATCTTTTACCTCCAAGAGAAATAGGGTTTTGATTTAATGCACCTCTAAAAACCCCCAGCATCTCTGAAGGCCAGCACAACCGCAACACTGCACTGAAGTATATTTCAGGCTTAGACAAATTGCTGCAGCTTACTGTATATTTCATGATAAGTTTCAAGGGTGGCATTAAACCACTTCAGCGAGTATTCCTCAGAAAAGGACACAAAGTGCTGGATTAACAGAGGGTCAGACAGCATCTTTGGAGAACATGGATAGGTGATGCTTTTGGTCAGGACCCTTTGTTTCTCCGGACCTGAAACATCACCGAAAACATCCTCCAGGGATGCTGTCTGACCCGCAGTTACTCCAGCAATTTGTATCCTTCTTTGTAAACCAGCATCTGCAGTTCCTCGTTTCTACCAAGAATCATCCTCATCTGCATTTAGGTTTTCTCGACTCTTTAAAGGACAGACCAAATGTCAAGAGGGTCACTTTGAGGTTGTATTGTATGCACATCTGGATACATTCCAATTGGGGAGGAGACTTTACTTACTTACAAATGGGAATATTAATCTCAAGGTCCGTATACAGTAAGGGTGTGTTTGAAAACAATGTAGCACTATCAGGTTTATATGCATCATAAAGATACCTCCGACTGGATCTCAAGGTAATGATATGGTCTGCAACATGTTTTTCCTGTTAGTGGGAGATGGCAGTCGTTGGACTTTTACACTAGAATATCATGCCAGCTATTAAATGCATCACACTACCACTGGGATAGAGGGCTCATGTACAAGGGTTCAGTACAAGGAACTTAAGCGATCAGATTGGAAAATCTGTACACCTGGATAGAATCTCAACCAGGAAGTGTCACCCAAAATATTTAACATCAAATCAAGTACAGAATGCAAAATAAACAAAGATTGCAGTGAGAGGGATAAGTGGGATGCAGGGTGGAACAACAGTTGGTGCTGCTGCGTGATAGCTCTAGGGATTGCAGTTTGATCCTAACCTTGGGTGTTGTCTCTGTGGCATTTTCAATCTCTTCCAACAATCACATGTGATTCCATCACGTGCTCTACAGTAAATGACTCTTTAACCGACGTCTGAGGCAAGCTAATTGAAGGAATGCGAATGGGATTGAGAGAATACGCTGTAGGGGTAAAGAAAATTAAACTAATGGAACTACTTTACCAAGAGTCACCATGGGTTGCTTAAATGGGTTCCTCTTTATCGTAATCCCAAAGTTTATATTCACTGCACGTAAGAATTTCACTGTTCAGTTTCAGAACATATGACAATAAAACACTCTCGGTTCTTGACTCAAAAGAATTCCAGGAGCAATTAAAATCTGACGGATTGAGTCAACAGATGAAAGTTAATTTCAGTGCCACAGATGTTATTTAGCAATAAAGTCCAAAGGTTATTGCAATACTGATCCCTGGCCTGATGTTTCACAATTACTATATTTATTTCAGGCAAAGACAAAATCTGAGCCTTTCAGTGAGATACCAATGGAGACAAGAAACTGCAGATTCAAAGTGCTGGAGGGAATTGACAGATGTCTTTTCAGGTCAGGATACTCCTTTAAAGTGATTATGGTCAGCATGAAAGGTGAGAAACAGAGGTTGGGATAAAGAAAGGCATAGATCAGGCAACCATTTCACCGGACACTTGCCAAGGCCTGCTGGAGTATCTGGTTGCTAACCATTTTACCTCCCCTTCCACACTGCCAGAGTGAAGCCGCAGGCACATCATATTCCACTGGGTAGATTACAACCCAACAGTTTGAAGAGTTAATTTTCCAATTTCAATAGACAATAGTCAATTTTATTCGTCACATACACCCGAAGGTGCAGTGAAATGAATTTGCCAGCAGCTGTACAATTAAAAAAGAACACACAATACACAATAAGATTCAACACAAACATCCACCACAGAATTCTTCACTGTGGTGGAAGGCACAAAGTTCAGTCAGTCCTCCTCCTTTGTTCACCCGTGGTCGGGGCCATAAAACCCTCCGCAGTCGCCGCTACGGACGGCCGGATGTATAGGCCCTCTCGTTAGGACGGTCGAACACACTCCGCAGCTTGGAGGTCCCGAATCGGCACTTTCTTACCGGAGACCGCGGCTTCAGGATGTTGTAGGCCGCAGGCTGGCGGACGGAGCACTTCTCTGGCTATCCCCGGCGAGGGATACCAGGCTCCGGATGGTAAGTCCACGCCGCGCCCGCGGCTAGAAGCTCCGCAGACCGCGGCTTCAGGATGTAACAAACCGCGGGCCAGCGATCGGAGCACTCCCTTCTGGCGACCCCCGGCAAGGGCTCGCCCGCTCCGCGATGAAAAGTCCATGCTGCGCCCGCTGCTGAAACTCCGGGCCCGACTCCGGGAAAGGCCGCTCCAATCCATGCTGTTAGACCGCGAGGGAGGCGACATGGAAAAAGTCGCCTCTCCGTCGAGGAGGCGACCAAATGCGGTTCCCCCCTTCCCCCCCTCACAAGACACACCGAGAGACACTAAAACAAACATTTGGACACACTAAAAAAAAAAAAAAAAGTCGAAATAACAAACACGCTGCTGGCAGGGCAGCCATCTCGCAGCGCCCACAGATTTACAAGTGATAGACAATAGGTGCAGGAGTAGGCCATTTGGCCCTTCGAGCCAGCACCGCCATTCAATGTGATCATGGCTGATCATCCCCAATCAGTACCCCGTTCCTGCCTTCTCCCCATATCCCCTGACTCTGCTATTTTTAAGAGCCCTATCTAGCTCTCTCTTGAAAGCATCCAGAGAACCTGCCTCCACCGCCCTCTGAGGCAGAGAATTCCAGACTCACCACTCTCTGTGAGAAAAAGTGTTTCCTTGTCTCCGTTCTAAATGGCTTACTCCTTATTCTTAAACTGTGGCCCCTGGTTCTGGACTCCCCCAACATTGGGAACATGTTCCTGCCTCTAGCGTGTCCAAGCCCTTAACAATCTTATATGTTTCAATCTTATATGTTTCATCCTTCTAAACTCCAGAGTGTACAAGCCCAACTGCTCCATTCTCTCAGCATATGACAGTCCCGCCATCCCGGGAATTAACCTTGTAAACGTACGCTGCACTCCCTCAATAGCAAGAAAGTCCATCCTCAAATTAGGGGACCAAAACTGCACACAATACTCCAGGTGTGGTCTCACTAGGGCACTGTACAACTGCAGAAGGACCTCTTTGCTCCTATATTCGATTCCTCTTGTTATAAAGGCCAACATGTCATTCGCTTTCTTCACTGCTTACTTTCATAGACTGATGTACAAGGACCCCCAGATCCCGTTGTACTTCCCCTTTTCCCAACTTGACGCCATTTAGATAGTAATTTGGACACATTTGGATACAAACCTGCACTTCCAGGATTTATGACGTCCTCTCAGGTAACAGTTTAGCGGATGCAGAAACGATAGCCATTTGGATACATCCAATCTTTTTCTTACTCCCCCACATTCCATGTGCACCCATCTTTCCCACCAGCCTAGAGCCTTGTTCCTATCCCACCACCCTGTAAGCTCCTCTTCCGCCACCTAGTCCCTTATTTGATTTTATCTCTTTTTGTCCTCTTCCACTCATATCCCTCCCTCTGGCCTTACATTTCACTCCTCTTCTACTTTCCTTCTCAGACACCCCTTTGTCTCCCAGTCACTTCTAGCCGTTGCCACTATCTGCCAATCAATATCTTCACCTATCACTTGCCAGGCTTTGTCCCAGTCCATACCTTTCTTTGCCAGATTTCTTACCCCCATACTCCATCAGTTGAAGAAGGGTTCCGACCAGATGCTTCCTCAAGAAGTGTGTGTGTGTTTTTTTTACCACTATTGTACAGCTTCTTGAACATCAACTTCTCCATTTCTGCGATTAACTGAGCACATGTTGTAATCACTTATATTTAATATACAGTTTTATTATAACAAACTCATCACACAATTTGGTAAACTGCATCCTTGTCATAGAAAACAAAGCCACAGTGCCACATAGAGGTGTAAGTGGTACTATGACAGATATAAATATCAGTGCTGGAACTCCACCTACTGATATTAATTACATGCGGTCAATGACAGATAAAAAAGGTATGGAAAAATGTAAAGCACATTTAAAGGCCAAGCGGACAAAATTAATGCACAATCTTTTCATGATGATTCACTAATGCAAATGCATAATCACACTGGATGATGTTGACAATTCACAATCAAAATAAAAGAATTTAGTAACTCAATGAAATAATTTAGCAAATAAGGCTATCTCACCCCCAAAAAGCATAGCTTTCTATTCACATTTTGGCAAAATATCTCCTGCTAAATGCACTACAGTTAATTTCCTGAAACCTGCCATTTAGATAGTAATTTGATTACATTTGGATACAAACCTGCACTTCCTGGATTTATGACGTCCTCTCAGGTAACAGTTTAGCGGATGCAGAAATGACAAACAAGTTTTCTGAACTGTGTCGCGAAAGCGAAACCGCGCGAAAACAGCCGCCCCTCCTGAGTCACGTGACCGCGGCTTCCGAACGCCGGGTTCAATATCTGCGTGCACCGCTACATGCCCCCCCCCCAGAATCCGCGGTACGGAAACGCAGGGTAACCGGACGGTTCGACCGGAACGTGTAGTCCGAGGTCGCGGGGCGAGCGTAACATTCGGGGCTGGCAAAACAGAACTGGAGGGACGCGACAAACACGAACGAGGGATGGGCGTAACAGAGGGGACCGGTGAAACATAACTGGGGGTAACAGGTGCAGAGGGCAGCAAAACGGCCGGTGGACGCTATCATAGAAACATAGAAAATAGGTGCAGGAGTAGGCCATTCGGCCCTTTGAGCCTGCACCGCCATTCAATATGATCATGGCTGATCATCCAACTCGGTATCCTGTACCTGCTTTCTCTCCATACCCCCTGATCCCTTTAGCCACAAGGGCCACATCTAATTCCCTCTTAAATATAGCCAATGAACTGGCCTCAACTACATTCTGTGGCAGAGAATTCCAGAGATTCACCACTCTCTGTGTAAAAAATATTTTTCTCATCTCAGTCCTAAAAGATTTCCCCTTTATCCTTAAACTGTGACCCCTTGTTCTGGACATCCCCAACATCGGGAACAATCTTCCTGCATCTAGCCTTTCCAACCCCTCAAGAATTTTGTAAGTTTCTATAAGATCCCCCGTCAATCTTCTAAATTTTAGCGAGTACAAGCCAAGTCTATCCAGTCTTTCTTCATATGAAAGTCCCGACATCCCAGGAATCAGTCTGGTGAACCTTCTCTGTACTCCCTCTATGGCAAGAATGTCCTTCCTCAGATTAGGAGACCAAAACTGTACGCAATACTCCAGGTGTGGTCTCACCAAGACCTTGTACAACTGCAGTAGAACCTCCCTGCTCCTATACTCAAATCCTTTTGCTATGAATGCTAACATACCATTCGCTTTCTTCACTGCCTGCTGCACCTGCATGCCTACATTCAATGACTGGTGTACCATGACACCCAGGTCTCGTTGCATCTCCCCTTTTCCTAATCGGCCACCATTCAGGTAATAGTCTACTTTCCTGTTTTTTGCCACCAAAGTGGATAACCTCACATTTATGCACATTATACTGCATCTGCCATGCATTTGCCCACTCACCCAGCCTATCCAAGTCATCTTGCAGCCTCCTAGCACCCTCCTCACAGCTAACACTGTCCCCCAGCTTCGTGTCATCCGCAAACTTGGAGATGTTGCATTCAATTCCCTCGTCCAAATCATTAATATATATTGTAAATAGCTGGGGTCCCAGCACTGAGCCTTGCGGTACCCCACTAGTCACTGCCTGCCATTCTGAAAAGGACCCGTTAACTCCTACTCTTTGCTTCCTGTCTGCCAGCCAGTTCTCTATCCACATCAATAGTGAACCCCCAATACCGTGTGCTTTAAGTTTGTATACTAATCCCTTATGTGGGACCTTGTCGAAAGCATTCTGAAAGTCCAGGTATAACACATCCACTGGTTCTCCCTTATCCACTCTACTAGTTACATCCTCGAAAAATTCTATAAGATTCGTCAGACATGATTTACCTTTCATAAATCCATGCTGACTTTGTCCAATGATTTCACCATCTTTAAGAACTAGCAGTTTCCCCACTACCGATGTTAGACTAACTGGTCTGTAATTCCACATATTCTCTCTCCCTCCCTTTGTAAAAAGTGGGCTGGCTTAAGGTGGCTGACGGAGACGAACTCCTCCCTGCCACCCATGTCCAACGTGAAAGTCGAGGTACCAGTCTCTAGCACCTTGTACGGACCTTCGTACACCCGCAGTAACGGCGAGCGGTGAGCATCCCTACGAAGGAAAACATAAGCACAATCCCGTAACATAGTAGGCACATGCACCGTGGACGACCCGTGTCGGGAAGTGGGAACCGGGACCAACGCGCACGCCCGCTCACGAAGGTCAGCTGGCACCGCTGAATCCGGGACCTCCTGATCGCGGGTGGTGGGCAGAAAATCCCCAGGTACCCGCAAAACCGAGCCGTAAACCAGCTCGGCTGAGGAGGCGTTGAGGTCTTCCTTAGGCGCAGTTCTGATGCCTAGGAGAACCCAGGGCAACTGGTCAACCCAATCGGGGCCGGTGAGCCGGGCCTTCAACGCCGACTTAAGGTGTCTGTGAAACCGCTCGACTAAACCGTTCGACTCCGGATGATACGCGGTGGTCTGCTGCAGCTTCGCGCCGTACAGTTGCGCCATACCACACCACAGGGAGGACGTGAACTGGGCCCCACGATCGGTAGTGATATCTGAAGGGACCCCGAAACGAGCGATTCAATTGGAGACAATAGCGCAGGCACAAGCCTCAGCTGAGGTATCAGTTAATGTATTGCCTCCGCCCACCTGGTGAACCTATCCACGATAGTTAGTGAGTGGCCTCACACGAACACGGCAAGGACCCACCAGGTCGACATGGATGTGCAGGAACCTGCCGTCTGGAACAGCAAAATCCTGCACGGGCGGGCGCACATGCCTCTGCACCTTGGAAGTCTGACAGGGGATACAAGAGCAGGCCTATGCTGCGACCTGCTTTCGTAACCTGTGCCAGACGAACTTGGAAGCAACCAGGGCAGAGGTGGCGCTGATGGACGGGTGAGCTAGGCTGTGGATGGTGTCGAAAATCCGACGCCTCCAGGCAATCTGGACGATCGGGCGATCTTTACCCGTTGAGACATCGCAAATGACTCGCACGCCTGCGGCGCCACAAGGCTCCTCAGTAAGGTTGAGACCCGATTCAGCATTGCGGTAATCCTCCATGCCGGCGTCGGCCCGTTGGGCCGCTGCCAGCTCCGCATAATCCACACCTAGGTTTAAAATGGAAACCTCAGGGACCGCCGGACGGGATAGCGTGTCGGCCACAACGTTCAGCTTCCCCGCCGAATGTCAGACGTGAACTCGGAATTTTCAGGCGAGGTGCCGCTGTTGCCTGGCAGACCAGGGGTCAGACTGGATCTCAAGGTAATGATATGGTCTGCAACATGTTTTTCCTGTTAGTGGGAGATGGCAGTCGTTGGACTTTTACACTAGAATATCATGCCAGCTATTAAATGCATCACACTACCACTGGGATAGAGGGCTCATGTACAAGGGTTCAGTACAAGGAACTTAAGCGATCAGATTGGAAAATCTGTACACCTGGATAGAATCTCAACCAGGAAGTGTCACCCAAAATATTTAACATCAAATCAAGTACAGAATGCAAAATAAACAAAGATTGCAGTGAGAGGGATAAGTGGGATGCAGGGTGGAACAACAGTTGGTGCTGCTGCGTGATAGCTCTAGGGATTGCAGTTTGATCCTAACCTTGGGTGTTGTCTCTGTGGCATTTTCAATCTCTTCCAACAATCACATGTGATTCCATCACGTGCTCTACAGTAAATGACTCTTTAACCGACGTCTGAGGCAAGCTAATTGAAGGAATGCGAATGGGATTGAGAGAATACGCTGTAGGGGTAAAGAAAATTAAACTAATGGAACTACTTTACCAAGAGTCACCATGGGTTGCTTAAATGGGTTCCTCTTTATCGTAATCCCAAAGTTTATATTCACTGCACGTAAGAATTTCACTGTTCAGTTTCAGAACATATGACAATAAAACACTCTCGGTTCTTGACTCAAAAGAATTCCAGGAGCAATTAAAATCTGACGGATTGAGTCAACAGATGAAAGTTAATTTCAGTGCCACAGATGTTATTTAGCAATAAAGTCCAAAGGTTATTGCAATACTGATCCCTGGCCTGATGTTTCACAATTACTATATTTATTTCAGGCAAAGACAAAATCTGAGCCTTTCAGTGAGATACCAATGGAGACAAGAAACTGCAGATTCAAAGTGCTGGAGGGAATTGACAGATGTCTTTTCAGGTCAGGATACTCCTTTAAAGTGATTATGGTCAGCATGAAAGGTGAGAAACAGAGGTTGGGATAAAGAAAGGCATAGATCAGGCAACCATTTCACCGGACACTTGCCAAGGCCTGCTGGAGTATCTGGTTGCTAACCATTTTACCTCCCCTTCCACACTGCCAGAGTGAAGCCGCAGGCACATCATATTCCACTGGGTAGATTACAACCCAACAGTTTGAAGAGTTAATTTTCCAATTTCAATAGACAATAGTCAATTTTATTCGTCACATACACCCGAAGGTGCAGTGAAATGAATTTGCCAGCAGCTGTACAATTAAAAAAGAACACACAATACACAATAAGATTCAACACAAACATCCACCACAGAATTCTTCACTGTGGTGGAAGGCACAAAGTTCAGTCAGTCCTCCTCCTTTGTTCACCCGTGGTCGGGGCCATAAAACCCTCCGCAGTCGCCGCTACGGACGGCCGGATGTATAGGCCCTCTCGTTAGGACGGTCGAACACACTCCGCAGCTTGGAGGTCCCGAATCGGCACTTTCTTACCGGAGACCGCGGCTTCAGGATGTTGTAGGCCGCAGGCTGGCGGACGGAGCACTTCTCTGGCTATCCCCGGCGAGGGATACCAGGCTCCGGATGGTAAGTCCACGCCGCGCCCGCGGCTAGAAGCTCCGCAGACCGCGGCTTCAGGATGTAACAAACCGCGGGCCAGCGATCGGAGCACTCCCTTCTGGCGACCCCCGGCAAGGGCTCGCCCGCTCCGCGATGAAAAGTCCATGCTGCGCCCGCTGCTGAAACTCCGGGCCCGACTCCGGGAAAGGCCGCTCCAATCCATGCTGTTAGACCGCGAGGGAGGCGACATGGAAAAAGTCGCCTCTCCGTCGAGGAGGCGACCAAATGCGGTTCCCCCCTTCCCCCCCTCACAAGACACACCGAGAGACACTAAAACAAACATTTGGACACACTAAAAAAAAAAAAAAAAGTCGAAATAACAAACACGCTGCTGGCAGGGCAGCCATCTCGCAGCGCCCACAGATTTACAAGTGATAGACAATAGGTGCAGGAGTAGGCCATTTGGCCCTTCGAGCCAGCACCGCCATTCAATGTGATCATGGCTGATCATCCCCAATCAGTACCCCGTTCCTGCCTTCTCCCCATATCCCCTGACTCTGCTATTTTTAAGAGCCCTATCTAGCTCTCTCTTGAAAGCATCCAGAGAACCTGCCTCCACCGCCCTCTGAGGCAGAGAATTCCAGACTCACCACTCTCTGTGAGAAAAAGTGTTTCCTTGTCTCCGTTCTAAATGGCTTACTCCTTATTCTTAAACTGTGGCCCCTGGTTCTGGACTCCCCCAACATTGGGAACATGTTCCTGCCTCTAGCGTGTCCAAGCCCTTAACAATCTTATATGTTTCAATCTTATATGTTTCATCCTTCTAAACTCCAGAGTGTACAAGCCCAACTGCTCCATTCTCTCAGCATATGACAGTCCCGCCATCCCGGGAATTAACCTTGTAAACGTACGCTGCACTCCCTCAATAGCAAGAAAGTCCATCCTCAAATTAGGGGACCAAAACTGCACACAATACTCCAGGTGTGGTCTCACTAGGGCACTGTACAACTGCAGAAGGACCTCTTTGCTCCTATATTCGATTCCTCTTGTTATAAAGGCCAACATGTCATTCGCTTTCTTCACTGCTTACTTTCATAGACTGATGTACAAGGACCCCCAGATCCCGTTGTACTTCCCCTTTTCCCAACTTGACGCCATTTAGATAGTAATTTGGACACATTTGGATACAAACCTGCACTTCCAGGATTTATGACGTCCTCTCAGGTAACAGTTTAGCGGATGCAGAAACGATAGCCATTTGGATACATCCAATCTTTTTCTTACTCCCCCACATTCCATGTGCACCCATCTTTCCCACCAGCCTAGAGCCTTGTTCCTATCCCACCACCCTGTAAGCTCCTCTTCCGCCACCTAGTCCCTTATTTGATTTTATCTCTTTTTGTCCTCTTCCACTCATATCCCTCCCTCTGGCCTTACATTTCACTCCTCTTCTACTTTCCTTCTCAGACACCCCTTTGTCTCCCAGTCACTTCTAGCCGTTGCCACTATCTGCCAATCAATATCTTCACCTATCACTTGCCAGGCTTTGTCCCAGTCCATACCTTTCTTTGCCAGATTTCTTACCCCCATACTCCATCAGTTGAAGAAGGGTTCCGACCAGATGCTTCCTCAAGAAGTGTGTGTGTGTTTTTTTTACCACTATTGTACAGCTTCTTGAACATCAACTTCTCCATTTCTGCGATTAACTGAGCACATGTTGTAATCACTTATATTTAATATACAGTTTTATTATAACAAACTCATCACACAATTTGGTAAACTGCATCCTTGTCATAGAAAACAAAGCCACAGTGCCACATAGAGGTGTAAGTGGTACTATGACAGATATAAATATCAGTGCTGGAACTCCACCTACTGATATTAATTACATGCGGTCAATGACAGATAAAAAAGGTATGGAAAAATGTAAAGCACATTTAAAGGCCAAGCGGACAAAATTAATGCACAATCTTTTCATGATGATTCACTAATGCAAATGCATAATCACACTGGATGATGTTGACAATTCACAATCAAAATAAAAGAATTTAGTAACTCAATGAAATAATTTAGCAAATAAGGCTATCTCACCCCCAAAAAGCATAGCTTTCTATTCACATTTTGGCAAAATATCTCCTGCTAAATGCACTACAGTTAATTTCCTGAAACCTGCCATTTAGATAGTAATTTGATTACATTTGGATACAAACCTGCACTTCCTGGATTTATGACGTCCTCTCAGGTAACAGTTTAGCGGATGCAGAAATGACAAACAAGTTTTCTGAACTGTGTCGCGAAAGCGAAACCGCGCGAAAACAGCCGCCCCTCCTGAGTCACGTGACCGCGGCTTCCGAACGCCGGGTTCAATATCTGCGTGCACCGCTACATGCCCCCCCCCCAGAATCCGCGGTACGGAAACGCAGGGTAACCGGACGGTTCGACCGGAACGTGTAGTCCGAGGTCGCGGGGCGAGCGTAACATTCGGGGCTGGCAAAACAGAACTGGAGGGACGCGACAAACACGAACGAGGGATGGGCGTAACAGAGGGGACCGGTGAAACATAACTGGGGGTAACAGGTGCAGAGGGCAGCAAAACGGCCGGTGGACGCTATCATAGAAACATAGAAAATAGGTGCAGGAGTAGGCCATTCGGCCCTTTGAGCCTGCACCGCCATTCAATATGATCATGGCTGATCATCCAACTCGGTATCCTGTACCTGCTTTCTCTCCATACCCCCTGATCCCTTTAGCCACAAGGGCCACATCTAATTCCCTCTTAAATATAGCCAATGAACTGGCCTCAACTACATTCTGTGGCAGAGAATTCCAGAGATTCACCACTCTCTGTGTAAAAAATATTTTTCTCATCTCAGTCCTAAAAGATTTCCCCTTTATCCTTAAACTGTGACCCCTTGTTCTGGACATCCCCAACATCGGGAACAATCTTCCTGCATCTAGCCTTTCCAACCCCTCAAGAATTTTGTAAGTTTCTATAAGATCCCCCGTCAATCTTCTAAATTTTAGCGAGTACAAGCCAAGTCTATCCAGTCTTTCTTCATATGAAAGTCCCGACATCCCAGGAATCAGTCTGGTGAACCTTCTCTGTACTCCCTCTATGGCAAGAATGTCCTTCCTCAGATTAGGAGACCAAAACTGTACGCAATACTCCAGGTGTGGTCTCACCAAGACCTTGTACAACTGCAGTAGAACCTCCCTGCTCCTATACTCAAATCCTTTTGCTATGAATGCTAACATACCATTCGCTTTCTTCACTGCCTGCTGCACCTGCATGCCTACATTCAATGACTGGTGTACCATGACACCCAGGTCTCGTTGCATCTCCCCTTTTCCTAATCGGCCACCATTCAGGTAATAGTCTACTTTCCTGTTTTTTGCCACCAAAGTGGATAACCTCACATTTATGCACATTATACTGCATCTGCCATGCATTTGCCCACTCACCCAGCCTATCCAAGTCATCTTGCAGCCTCCTAGCACCCTCCTCACAGCTAACACTGTCCCCCAGCTTCGTGTCATCCGCAAACTTGGAGATGTTGCATTCAATTCCCTCGTCCAAATCATTAATATATATTGTAAATAGCTGGGGTCCCAGCACTGAGCCTTGCGGTACCCCACTAGTCACTGCCTGCCATTCTGAAAAGGACCCGTTAACTCCTACTCTTTGCTTCCTGTCTGCCAGCCAGTTCTCTATCCACATCAATAGTGAACCCCCAATACCGTGTGCTTTAAGTTTGTATACTAATCCCTTATGTGGGACCTTGTCGAAAGCATTCTGAAAGTCCAGGTATAACACATCCACTGGTTCTCCCTTATCCACTCTACTAGTTACATCCTCGAAAAATTCTATAAGATTCGTCAGACATGATTTACCTTTCATAAATCCATGCTGACTTTGTCCAATGATTTCACCATCTTTAAGAACTAGCAGTTTCCCCACTACCGATGTTAGACTAACTGGTCTGTAATTCCACATATTCTCTCTCCCTCCCTTTGTAAAAAGTGGGCTGGCTTAAGGTGGCTGACGGAGACGAACTCCTCCCTGCCACCCATGTCCAACGTGAAAGTCGAGGTACCAGTCTCTAGCACCTTGTACGGACCTTCGTACACCCGCAGTAACGGCGAGCGGTGAGCATCCCTACGAAGGAAAACATAAGCACAATCCCGTAACATAGTAGGCACATGCACCGTGGACGACCCGTGTCGGGAAGTGGGAACCGGGACCAACGCGCACGCCCGCTCACGAAGGTCAGCTGGCACCGCTGAATCCGGGACCTCCTGATCGCGGGTGGTGGGCAGAAAATCCCCAGGTACCCGCAAAACCGAGCCGTAAACCAGCTCGGCTGAGGAGGCGTTGAGGTCTTCCTTAGGCGCAGTTCTGATGCCTAGGAGAACCCAGGGCAACTGGTCAACCCAATCGGGGCCGGTGAGCCGGGCCTTCAACGCCGACTTAAGGTGTCTGTGAAACCGCTCGACTAAACCGTTCGACTCCGGATGATACGCGGTGGTCTGCTGCAGCTTCGCGCCGTACAGTTGCGCCATACCACACCACAGGGAGGACGTGAACTGGGCCCCACGATCGGTAGTGATATCTGAAGGGACCCCGAAACGAGCGATTCAATTGGAGACAATAGCGCAGGCACAAGCCTCAGCTGAGGTATCAGTTAATGTATTGCCTCCGCCCACCTGGTGAACCTATCCACGATAGTTAGTGAGTGGCCTCACACGAACACGGCAAGGACCCACCAGGTCGACATGGATGTGCAGGAACCTGCCGTCTGGAACAGCAAAATCCTGCACGGGCGGGCGCACATGCCTCTGCACCTTGGAAGTCTGACAGGGGATACAAGAGCAGGCCTATGCTGCGACCTGCTTTCGTAACCTGTGCCAGACGAACTTGGAAGCAACCAGGGCAGAGGTGGCGCTGATGGACGGGTGAGCTAGGCTGTGGATGGTGTCGAAAATCCGACGCCTCCAGGCAATCTGGACGATCGGGCGATCTTTACCCGTTGAGACATCGCAAATGACTCGCACGCCTGCGGCGCCACAAGGCTCCTCAGTAAGGTTGAGACCCGATTCAGCATTGCGGTAATCCTCCATGCCGGCGTCGGCCCGTTGGGCCGCTGCCAGCTCCGCATAATCCACACCTAGGTTTAAAATGGAAACCTCAGGGACCGCCGGACGGGATAGCGTGTCGGCCACAACGTTCAGCTTCCCCGCCGAATGTCAGACGTGAACTCGGAATTTTCAGGCGAGGTGCCGCTGTTGCCTGGCAGACCAGGGGTCAGACACCTTATTTAAAGCAAACGTGACCGGCTTGTGGTCCGTGAATGCGGTAAACACGCGGCCCTCTAGGAAATAACGGATATGACGGATCGCTAGGTAAAGCGCGAGGATTTCCCGATCGAAAGCACTGTACTTGATCTCCGGGACCCGCAGCTGCCTGCTGAAAAACGGCAGCGCCAGCCAGCGGTTATCTACCCGCTGCTCGAGGACAGCACCCACCGTGACGTCCGACGCGTCCATGGTGAGAGCCGATGCCCTAGTGTGTACCAGCATGGTGGCGTTGGCCAGCGCTGTCTTAGCCCCCTCGAAAGCTATCCCTGCCTCCTTGGACCAAACCAGATCCTTGGGCTTGCCTGCCAGACATTGGAACAGCGGCCGCATGATGGCGGCCGCTGACGGGACAAATTGGTGGTAGAAATTGACCATTCTGATGAATTCCTGCAGGCCCTTGACGGATAGTGGCCGCGGGAAGCGACGGATTGCGTCAACCTTCTCAGGCAGCGGTTGTGCGCCATGGCAGGTTATCCTGTGACCTAAAAAGGAGATGGATCGCAATCCGAACTGGCACTTCGCGGGGTTGATCACCAACCCGTGCTTACGCAGCCGTTCGAAGACCAGGCGGAGGTGTCTAACGTGTTCAGCCTGCGAGCTGCTGGCCACCAGAATATCATCGAGATAGATGAATATGAGCGACAAACCCCGCCCGACCTGATCCATTAGCCTTTGAAACGCTTGAGCGGCGTTCTTCGGGCCAAAAGGCATTCTTAGGCATTAGAAAAGGCCGAAAGGGGTGAAGGTTGCCGTCTTAGGGACGTCATCGGGATGGACCGTGATCTGATTATACCCGCGGACCAGGTCGACCTTTGAGAAGAAGGCGGCGCCCTCCAAATGAGCCGAAAAATCATGGATGTTCGGGACTGGGTACCGATCTGCTGTTGTTAAACTGGGTTCTTTTGTCAATCTAAAGTCAAGAAAACTTGAGTCAAACGCTTGTAGCTGTTGAAATCGATTCTTTATTCAGCTGAGACTAGTCTCTGAACCTTCCAACACAGAGCTGAAAGCTCTGGGGCAAGTCCAGATAATTAGTGACTTTGATACAAACTCATGGCATTTATATAGGTATTAGACATTTCTGATACAGAGCGTATGACAAACTAGTAACCAATCATCGGAGTCCTTCTGGTGATTTATAACAGCAGTCACATGATCCCCCCTTCTCTGGCCTCATTTTACAACCTTTGTTTGCCTGTGGTTTAACTTTGTTTAGAATTATTTTATTTCAACAAAGCAAAACCCCAGTGGGCTCAATTATCAAAGACCACTCCTCAAAATATAAGATACATATGTAATACAATGATCACACAAGTCATACAAACAAAACACACTTTCCATACCAAGGAGAAAGATATTTCTATAAATCTAAACAAGGTCTAATATTTACAATCCTGCATAGACACAATACATTTCATAATTGGTTTCACTACAATTTTACAGAGTTTAAAATACTATTACCTATGTATTAGTTCGCCGAATTACACAGCTTCTAAGTTAAATTCAAAACCCACACACACCTCCCAACCAAGCATACATGGGTCATAAATCTGTCAACAATTGATAAGTGTTTTGTGCCAGGATACAGCTTCATTCTTAACTTACAGCCTCCCCTTTTCCTGCTATCTCTGGGAGATGGATTTTCAATCTCTCTGCAAGGCCTTTTACAAATATTACAGAACACAGGGTAAATTTACATCTTCAGACCATTACCTCAAAAGTACAGCTTCTCGATCCCTTATCTCAACCTCATTATAATTTAACATAGCCAAAGCTAACCACAGAGTCTATTATCTCTCAGCCTTGAATTCTGTCTCGAACTCAGCATAAACAGCCATAACTCTTCATCTTTATGCTACATTCAGAGCTCAGGAATGTGCCATAGACAAAGAGCAGATGACCTCTGGCCTAAGAAGAGGCCCTATTCAGCTATCCATTGTTCAACACAAAATCATATCAAATACAATTTTCTCCAGCGTTATAATTGCCTCAAAGCAATAAACTAAGCTATGCAGGTTCAGATTAGCGTTTCTATGTTTTGATTCATCTGTTCCCTGTAAGTTTTTCTTTGTACTTTATTTCTGTAGGAGACATGTGTTTCTGAAAACCTTAAGCTTTCTCTTATATAAAAGTCACTATCCAAGCGGTTCTATTATATACTATTTCCTCACTGGGGTTACCGCGTTTAAACGCCTGTAATCACCGCAAGGTCTCCATCCCTCGGACGCTTTGGGCACCATATGCAGAGTGGAAACCCAAGGGCTATCCAACTGCCGGATAATTCCCATGTCTTCCATAAGCTGGAACTCGTCTCGTGCGATGCGCAGTTTATTGGGTGGGAGGCGGCGCGCGCGGGCGTGAACCGGTGGGCCCTCAGTGGGAATGTGGTGGACCATGCAATGACGGGGCACGGCCCCGTCGAACCGGGGAGTGAGCAACCCTGGGAATTCAGTGAGAAGGGCTGCAAAAGGTTGCTGGATCTCCTGAAATTTAAGTCCAGGGTCCGCGCACCGTAAGTTCGAATGTCGCTCCCGTTTACGGCCAAGAGGACAGGTCCTACCTTACCGACGCGGGTATCTCGGGTGGTCGGTGGCAGGATGCTGGCTATGGTACCGGAGTCGACCAGGAAACGGTGGTCGGAGTGGCGATTATGGACGTAGAGGCGTTCGTTCGGGCCGATCGCGTTCGCCTCTATGGGCGATCGGCAGAGGCATTTCCCTGAAACGAGCAGGGGCTTCGACATCTTCGGGCTTCCATACCGTAACGGAGATGGTAGTAGCACCAACGGCGTCGGCTGTACACCTCTAGCTGCGGCGATGCTTCTTCGGCGCTGGGCGGATCCTGACCTTCGTCCCGATGTCGTCTCGGTTGCACCCGCGCCGTGGCAGTGGGGCGGGTGAAAAAACAAACGTCCCGCCGTCTGTTGCTCCACAGCTCGTCGGCCCTCTCCGCGAGGTGCTGGGGATCGCTGAAATTGGCCCCGGCGAGCATCAAACGGACCTCGTCTGGCATCTGCTCCAACGCCTGTTCGAAAAGCAGACACGGGCGATGCCCGTCCATCAGGGCCAGCATCTTCGCCATGATGGTGGATGGACGCCGATCGCCGACGCTGTCCATGTGCAGGATCTTCGCCGCCCTGTCTCTACGGCTGAGACCAAAGGTGTGTAACAGCAGAGCCTTCAAACCTTCGTACTTTGCAATCGTCGGCGGGTCTCTGATATACGGCAACAGCCTTGAGGCACAGTCCTGTGGCAGAGCTCCCACCACGTGAAAATACATCGTGTCACCCGCTATTATACGATGCAGATGGAACTGTGCCTCTACGTGGGCGAACCACACCTGAGGTTGATCTGGCCAAAAGTAAGGTAGCTTGAAGCCCGTTGAGCCCTGCCTCATGCCGGCAGATTCTGCGGGGACGTAGTCCTCCTGCATGATCTCTTGTCTAACGACGGCTAGACAGGTCGGGGTCACCAATTTAGCGGATGCAGAAACGACAACCAAGTTTTCTGAACTGATTTATTTACACAATTGCTCCTTGGCAAACAGGTCTCTGCAAACACGTCTGATCACAACGGTGGGCAGCAAAACAACTGCGGCGCGAAAGCGAAACCGCGCGAAAACAGCAGCCCCTCCCGAGTCATGTGACTTCCGAACGCCGGGTTCGATATCTGCGTGCGCCAGCAGGTGCCGCTACAACAGCTTTAAATATCTTCCTGGAAAATAATCAACAGTTCCATTAATTTACAGTTGATTTTTCAAGCAACCTTAATGAGGCTTGGAACTATAAAGGGCATTAAGCGACTTTGAGTCCTGAAAAGCGCTATATAAATAAAATCTATTATTATTATTATTATTATTTTAAAGTACATTTCCTCCAATACCTCAGCTATGACAATGAGTGCATCATTCCACACGGTACAAAACAGTATGGATCAGAAAAGTAGAAACAAGGAACTGCAGATGCTGGCTTACAAAGTGCTAGAGTAACTCAGCGTGTCAGATAGCATCGCTGGAGAACATGAATAGGTGATGTTTCGGGACGGGACTTCCACTGGGTGGCGGCGTCAGCGATGGCAGCCTCGCCTAGTCTTTTCGTCTTTTTTGTTCTTTTTTGTGCTTTTTTAAAAAGTATGTGTTAATGTTCTCTGGTTTGTTTTATTGGGGGGGGGGGGGGGGAATCGAGCAAAACTTTTTTTCCAATCTCTTACCTTGCCGGTGATGCGATTCTTTTCCGGATCATATCTCCGGTCGCTCTGTGGCCTAACATCATGGAGCTAGAGGCCTTGCTCGAGATTGACTTTGAGCTCCACTGTGGACTTGCCATCGGAAACTGCGATCGATCCCTTGCCTGGGATCGCCGCCTCAACCGTGGCCTGTGGATTTCAACAACTAGAAGCTCACAGTCTCGGGTAGAGGCTGATGTCGGGAAGCTCCAAGCCGCAGGAGGTTCGACCAGCCCCAACTCGGGAGTCCGATCGCCTGGCTCGAGAGCTTGATCACCCCGATGCGAAGGGCTCGACCGTCGGTTGCGGGAGCCAAAATCGCCCTGACAATGGAAAGTTCGAGTGCCTCGACCGCGAGAGAACAAAGAAGGGAAAAAGATTGAACTTTTTTTGCCTTCCATCAGTGAGGAATGTTGGGGAGTCGCTGTGGTGGATGTTCATGTTAGAAATTTATTTGGTGTTTTGTTGCTCTTTATTGGTATGACTTTATGGCAATCTGAATTTCACTGTACCTAAATTGGTACATGTGACAATAAACTGACCTTGACATCCTGACCTTTCTCCAGACTGTTTGCCATTATTCAAGTGTCTGAAGAAGAGTCCAGGCCCGAAACCTCACCTATCCATGATCTCCAGGAATGCTGCCTGACCCGCTGAGTTACTCCAGCACTTTGCGTCTTTCACGAATCAGTAAAGTCCTGGCCCAAACCCTGACTTAGCCAATAATAAGATGGAATAAACAGGCATCATTTGATGTCCACTAGCCTGTTTCAAATTCTACAAGCCCATATCTAGCAAAGTTTATACTAAAATTGCCAGCACTCATTGAGACAAGTCTGCACGGTCACTGTTTATACAAGTCTTGATGGCTGCCAGTATCCATAATCTATACCCCTTTCTTTAGACATGGTAAGTAACTAACCACGTGGAGGAAAGAGAAAAAAAGTTATTAAGTTGGAACCACAAAATCCATTTGCAAAATTACAAAATTACTCAAAAAGTAAACAAGCAAAACTTTAAAAAAAAGATTAAAGTATCATAGAAAACAAGACCTACATTTATAAAATTGGTATCAGAAAGTTAGTTTTATTCTCCATTGGTTGAAATATCATCAATTAGCAATGATACTTTGATAGCTACAAATCAGCCATAAAAGTGACGTATATTCCATGAGATACATTGACATTTGAGAGCATGAGATACAAATGTTACAAGCAAATATATAATGAACTGATACCACCCAAATTACACTATCAGTCAACATTTGTCCAAACAACCAACATTATATTGTTTATATCATTGTTGAAAATTTATTTTACATATTACATAGCATTTCTTTGCATTGTTTTTCCTAATTTGCCTTTGCCAATCCAGCATCTTCTATAGATTATACTCTTAAATTGGGATTTTCGGTAAGCAACCAAACGTGTGTGGAACCAGAGCCACACATTAAGTACTATGAGCAAAATTACAAGTAAACTTATTTTAGACTGGTCAGAAGTGGCAAATAGAAATCATGCCATTCTTGTGCAAACTAATTTGTTTGGGATGGGCATACGAGGTGAGCGGAAAAGTGTAGACAATCAGACAGACTTTCGATTAGCCTCCCAACAGATCTCAGGAGGTACTGGAACAGGGAAGGCATAACTTAGCAGAGAGGTTATAAAATGCTAGTTAGGTCAAGGTATTTATGCATTTATGGTGACATTACAGGGCAGGTTGCAAGTACGCTAGAGTTCAGGATACTTGGTGCCAGGAAAGATATCTTGGCTTATTTTTGATCTTTAAGCGATAGTGAAGACTACGGAAGGTTTAATTGAAATGTGTATTATAAGGTCTTCAGAAAGTGGGTAGGAATACCGAAGCACGGAGGTCAATAACTTGGGCATACAGATTTAAAATTAATTAAGGAGAATTACCAATACCCAAGTGGTGACAGAGGGTCTCAAATTTAATTTGACAGGGGAGCAGGGGATAAAGCTGGAAACATAGTAATTGCAAGTGCACTTGATTTGAAACTTACATGTCTATATGGACCAAGAAATGGGAAGTTTGCAGCTAACGCAATGGCCAAAATTATAAATTTTCATTTCAAGAGAAGACTGATTTCTGCTAGTTAGGATCGGAGCGACAAGGCATGTGTCAATATTTGTTTTACTCTATGAACTGAAAACATCTTTCATTATTTTTATTTAGATCTGCTGCTTGCCAGAAAGTTATGCCATGCAGGTTGACTGTGGATTATAAGACAATTCAAGAACATCTACATTACATTTTTAAAACCTTGTATTAAGGATGATCATTTTGATGTGTTGCATTGGAAGTCAGTCACATTTGTATCTGATTTGCTACTGTTTCATGAGTAGCCATTATAACACAAAAATTCAGAAATAAAAAAAACCTAATAGTTTAAAGAGCCATAGAGCTATACAGCATGGAGACAATCCCTTCAGCCCACCTTGTCCATGCCAACGAATTTGGCATTCTGGGCTAGTCCCATTAGTCTGTATTTGGCCCATATCCATTTAAACCCTTCCCATCCATAGATCAGATATTAAAATTAGGTTCAAATAACTATAAATATAGCACAAAATGATAAAACTACATTACTAAAAATAGATTTGCTGTCACAGAGGCAAGTAGCTTATTGGCAGGTTTACAATCTGAAAAAGTTTGCAAAATTGTGCAAGATAATTCATCTGCAAATGCTGGAATTTTAAGCAAAATGCAAGCTGTTGGGAGGAACTATGGGTCAGGCAGCGACCGTGGAGGGAAAAGGACAGACGACATTTCAGTTTGGGGGGAAAAGGACACAAAGTGCTGGAGTAACTCAATGGGTCAGGCAGCATCTCTGGAGAACATGGAGAGGTAACATTTCAGGTCAGGACGCTTCTTCAAACAGGGTCTTTCATCAGACTGACCTATACATAATTGCTTTTAGTTGGGATTTAAAACCACTGTCAATCATACACAGCTGCAAGTTCTATAGAGGAAGAGGGGCTCCTCATTAACTTCACATCAAACACTCTTATCTGCAATTAAATATGTGAAATATAGTACTTCTATTAAACTGAAGTAAAATAGCACCATGGAATCAGGAGAATGCACTCCTAATTATTATTGAAAGTGCTTATTAATGCTCCTATATGGTCACATCAAAAGTCAGAGCCAAGGTCTATTTGTATTATTTTATTTTGTGCACTTGAAATATACATATCTCTGAAACAAAGTTATCTTGAATATACTTTCATTAATTTTGGACCTTCTTGTACAACAGAAAATGAACAGGGATTTGAAATATTTCACTTTTATATTACTTTCATTTCTCGCACAAAGTTTGAATGTATTAAAAATACTTACCAAAAGTTGCAGTAAATAAACTAGGATATTATTTTGCATTACACCTTAATTAAATTATAATAAATCTTCAGAATGTACCAGTCACTGCAAGCACACAGAATTTTTGATGTGTCAAAATATACATAAACACCAAAGCCTTGTCTTCAAGAAGTCATATGCAGTTTTCAAATTGTATTTTGCCTTGCAAGCAGCCCAGTATTCTACTAGTGATTTTTCTTTAGAGCACACATAGGCAGTGTATTAACCTTGAACGAAATTCCGAGGGACTACCTCCTTTTTACCGCACCACTCTTGCCAGCCTTATTGCCACTTCCAGATTTAGATGATTTGGAAGTGAAAAGACGAGTCATAAACTCAGAAACATCCGGTAACTCGTGATTCGGGTTCAACATGTTCATGGACTGCTCCATCTCCTGAAATAGAAAATTACATCACATGCTGTAATAATGCAGGTAACCTATTACTCCCAAGAACCAGCATACAATTTACAGAAATAAAGTACACTTTCATGTTTATTGGTTCTTTTAACAATGCTTCATTTTTGTCCTTATACAGGACATTAACCATTAACCACAAGAATGTATGTTCTGATTCAACAAGGACAGACAGGTACCATGAGACCAAACAAAATAGGTTAATTTTCATTTTGGAAATAGAGTATTTTTATTTAATCATGCTTCGATAACTGACTGGCAGCACAAAACACATTAAATAATTAAATTAGAATATAAACTAAAGCTAGGTGTGCAAGGAGCAAATGTTCAAATGGATCTTAAAAACGTAACCTTGAACAACCAACCTCAATAAAGTCGATATACCAACATTGTAATGTCTATTTGTATAAATCAACAATTATTCAGGTTTAATGTTCAAACTTTAAGAATCTCGTAGCCAAGAACTTTGGGCATCAGTAAGCATATTAGTCAAAGCCTTTCAACAACACATTACAAAATAAACAAATTGGGGAAAAATATTCATTTTTTCAAATTTACCCTTTTGCTGAATAACACGAATTGTACAATTAAACCCGATTATACATAGATCTATAAAATAGTTCTTGGAAAATCACATGAATTTATCAACTAAATTAGCTAACAAAAGATTTTCTGATGAACATCGCCGTGAATCCACTATTCATATACACTTCAATACTTCACTCACATTGCATACCAATTATTCACCATCATTCGTCAAGTGTCCAGTTCTTTGCAATTTATCATTGACACATACTTTGTGGAATCCTGTACTAACCAGTTTTAACTGCTTACTCACCCGTCGCATTTCAGGATCATTAGTGTTGACCCACTTTTGGCAACAAGAGGATGATCAACAATGGAAGAACCATCATCATTACCTGTGAGGTGCAACAAGTACACATTTTAAAAGGTTACTGTAAACAATGCTGCCATGAGTTTTCAGCACAATGTGAAGGAAATCATCAGGTACAACACTAACATTTAGTTTGAAATAACTTTATATAACTTTGTAAAAGTCAAGGTAAGCACACTGCAGCAGAAAGATAGAAAAGGAAATTATCAAGGAAAGGCACGTGTATAATTTCCCTTTACATTATTTCTTGTCCTACCAGTTCAACAAAAGTGGCCCTTGCCAAAACTATTTTAGTTGGATCTTTTGTGCTCTGATCAAAGAAAATATAGGCATTTTCCACACCTAATCTGAGGAACTTGAAACTATGTGTTTATTCTCATGTTTAAGAAAAAAAGAACCCACACACAAGCCACTCTTCAAATAAAACCAACTTGAATCTTACCATACAGTTAAGTATGTAAAAAAAATCAAAAGCACTTTGCCCTCACATAATTTATAAATCGTTCCCCCCAAAATGTAGATAGAAATAGAATTCACTCACATATAATGTGTGTCAAAAATAGTAAATAAATCAACAGATTTTTTCAACTTTTCTTTCGTGACACGTGTAGATGACCTGGCTCAGCCCATCTTCTAGGAACACACCCACCCCCTCCCACTAATTACACATGGGTCATCTGACTAAGCATATAAAAAATCTACATATCATGGCAATCGGAAATAAAAACAGAAAATGCTGGAAATCCTCTTTCCAATTCGGTTTAAAGGTCTCACACTAAAAAATGTTAGTGTTTCTCTATCTGCTTTGCCTGCTTCACAAACACTCCTAAGCTCAATACCTGATCTGTAACTGATGGAAGAATTGGAAGGCAGTCGTGGTACACATAATTGGCTTGTTTTATACAAAGTGTAGCCTGCAATTGCTTTTGTAGAAAGAGATCTGCTTTATAAATGGACAATTAAACTAGGTATGCACCGATGAACCCCCCCCCCCCCCTGTTATTCTTCCTCAATTAGAATACAAATAAGACTTCAAAAAAGTAATATATTCCAGAATATTTAACACCACATTCTAAAAATAGTCGCTGTCTAGTATTACAGAAAAAAACATTTTAAAACAGTTGGTAGCATCCGTGGAGGGAAATGAACAGGTGACTCTTCGGGTCGCGATCCCACTTTAGTCTGAAGGACTTCCTCCAGCAATTTGTTTTTGCTGCTCAAGATTTCAGAATCTGCAGACTTCTATATCTATCTTAAAATGTTCCATTTAAATTATTTTTGACACATAGTCACTGTGTCATTGAAGACAATCTCAATTAATTGGTAAAGTAGCAACTTCCCTTAAATAGCCCGGAACTAAATGACAGGTTACTTTGTTCCAACAATGTTGAGTGAAGCCCAATTATTTGTTGGGAAGCTTTCCCATCTTTTTCTTGAAAAGTATCCCAAGGTCTTTGTTATTATCTAACTGGCAAAGCGAAGGATGCCTTGTTAAAGGTCACATGAACAAAATACTCTACCTATTTGGGTTTAAAGCCATTTAATAACAAGTAATGCAATTCCAAGTAAAATATGTTGAGTATTTTTTCCTACTGTTAATGTAAAGATTTGCATGATATTATTCACTTACCATAGGATTCATGAGGAAGTCTGTCCAACCCCATGTTTCTCGTTTCATAAAGTACGGAGGAGGACCAGAAGATTTGATCTGAATTGGATAAGGCAGTCTAATGACTTCGGATGCCTTTAAATAATTCACCTGCCTTGCTCTGTTAAGAAAAACAAATAATAAAGAACTACTGTTTGTCTAAAAGGCAGTAACTATTTTCTTCACCTTCATTTTAGGAATTGTTAGAATCTTTAAAAATGCTGATTTTACTTATTTCATGTATAATATTGACCACTGAATGGCAATATACCCGGCAAAGGCTTTGAGCGATTAAAAATAGACAGACTCAATCTCAACTAAACGGTTTGTTTTGGATCTTATGCACAGCCCAGTATCAACAATATAAAATATTAAAAACCTAACAAAATACATTATGTCATATTGCAATACCAAGACAATCAAACTTTTATAAGTTGGAGTATTCTTACCTGATTTTACCTTTGGATGTAATGTCAACTCTCACAGGTTCAAAACGGTATGCTGGTGAAACAACTTCCACGACATATGATCCAGAAGGGACATCATTCACAGTGAATGTTCCATCTGTTCTATAAAGCAAATTATATTGTATGATATACCTAAACGTATACAATTAAACAGTATAATGTTCCCAAATGACACTATAACAAAGAGCAAAATATCTGTTTAATATTGAAGCCATGCTTTCCAACCACTGCACAACACAAGGGAAACATTGTTCTGAAGGAGAAGGTAACAATGAAGATATCATTGCTATGAGGAAATTTAAAGTGGTGTTCAAAGACTAAACAATGGTAATAAAATAAATTCCAACTAAAAAAAATACGTCCTCATGCAGAGCATGGGCATTTCACAGGTGGGAGGCAAATATCCTAGAAGTCACGATTTCACTTCACTCTCAGCCTCTTTGCTCATTAACAAGGTTTTTTTTTTAGTAATCTTAAATAAAAATACACCAAAACAAAATATTAATGTAAAAAAAAAATTAAGCTCACTCCCAAGAGTTATTCTCTACATTATAGCCCAGAAATAAACATCATAAAAAGTACACAAGGGAATTCAAACAAGCAAACAACCTACAAATCAACAAGCCACCTGGAGCCAAATTTACACAACTGAAGATACAGGGCCTATATATCCCAAGGAATTTTCAACATGCCTCCGGCAACATTTGACACCATGGCTTAAATAATTGTTAGGGCATTGATCAGAAAAATATGTTAAAGGGAAAAGAGAACTGTAAAGAGTTAAAGGGGAAATTACAGTCCCCAAGTCAGATGAAGTTATAGACATCAATAGTGTCATAACTGGAGGATTCGCAAAATGCCAGGAAAAATAGAGCTGATATCGTAGAGGTCTGTAGGAGCAGAAAAGGCGATTGATGCTACTGGAGGGATTGGAAAACAAATAAACTTATAATCAAGGCGTTGCTAAACCAGGAATCAACAGGCAAGTGCGGAAAGAGAGCATGGCATCTGGAGCCATGGTTCCAGTGCTCCCTTTCCACTCATCCAGGCGTCGATTCCTGCGTTCCTTTTTGCACTCAGCTAGGCCCTGGTTCCCATGCTCCCTTTCAGTTTACCATGATCATTTAAATATTGGCATTACTACATAATTTACTGAAAATGAAAAGTAAAAGTGTGCTGAGGTATGGTCAGAAATAACATGCAGTCGCCCTGAAAATCTGTCATGCTGAATTGTTGGGAGTTTTATTGTAAACGAGAAGCCAGTCATCAGTGCATTGGAAAAATCTGGAAGAATTAGAACAATACAGCCTCAATTGGGAGAAAACTGCCACAATTTAACACAATAGGTTTAGACACATAATTTCATATCAAATTATGTATCGAATACACCTTTCCCAACTTTGGTCTCTCAATCACTTAAGCAAATTTACTGTAGTTATTTCAGCAAGCAATGTTCTGTCAAAATGGACAGTTTGGTTGCAATGAGGAAATCCTTCCGGTGGCTTGGTGGCATCTCATGCTGACCATCCAAGTCCAGGATCTAATTTCTGGTTGTATTGAGTTTCACAGGGGTTAAGTTGGGAAGCAATAATTAAACTCTGGATTCCACACCCTCTCCAGAGTGATGATCTAGGGGTCCACACCAGTGCAGTGTCAATTGGCATTACAAATCAGATCTTTTGGATTGGTATGGAATCAAGACATTATTCTCGCAGGTGAATGCAAGGCGTCTGATGGTAGACCCAGATCCCAATCTCCTGCCTATAGTTATATAAACAGTATAAATCAGATTATAAGGACACTATTACATTGTTCTTTGTGGGAGCCTACCCTGGAAAATTTGGCAGCTGTGTTTTCAACACTATAACACCAAAGTAAAACTACGTAAAAAGGCCATTATGAGTTTCAAAGCTTTGTTTTTTATGTCCGAAATTTGAGAAACAAGTGCAATGGTTTTAATTTACTGAGCCAGTTAAAGAGGCAAGAGAAACTATAGAAACTCCAAGCAGTACCTCCACCACCATGTTCCGCCCGCTGCACAAACCAGCTGTTTCCCGTTTATGTCAAGCCCACAACCTTTTAGCCACAGGCCCTAACTCTCAGGAATCCTGCTTGGCAGGTTAACCTGCGGCTGAAATGTGGCTCCGACCGCCCCCAAACTCTTCTCTCTCCATACTTCCAGCCCCTCAGTCCTGGGGCAGGCTGTAATCGCAGACTCCATCCCCAACATCCTGGACAACCCCCCCCCCCCCCCTCCTCCTCCTCTACCTGGGGGCTACTGATTCATAAATTCTAGGTGCAGAATTAGGCCATTTGGCCCATCAATTCTACTCCGCGACTTTAATCATGGCTGATCTATCTTTCCCTCAACCCCATTCTCCTGTCTTCATCCCATAGCCCCCAACACTTTTACTAATCAAGAATCTGTCAATCTCCGCCTTTAAAATATCCATTGACTTGGCCTCCACAGCTGACTGTGCAATGAATTCCACAGGAGTTGAGGAAGCCATTGGGCGCCTCTCCCAACACACCCTAAGAAGATGGGCACTGACGCCCCCCCTCTTCTCATCCCACCCCCAGTACCTCTCCCTGGCCTCCCCCTGTCCCCGTATCTCTCCCCAGCGGTTACTTGAAAAAGCCGACGTGCTCCTCTCCCTCCACCAACACCCTGGCCGTGTGGATCCAGTCCTGCGGCTTGATTCCCGGCACCACCGCCCGGCCCTCGATCTTAAACCTCTCCCCGCCGGCGACCTCGACCTCGGAACCAGCGCACAGCCAGCAGCGCG
The DNA here is from genome assembly GCA_038087875.1 of Malacoraja senta. NCBI lineage: Eukaryota > Metazoa > Chordata > Chondrichthyes > Rajiformes > Rajidae > Malacoraja > Malacoraja senta. Next base: position 43,988,770 of record CM075978.1, read on the forward strand.
CCGCCAGCAGCAGACACGACACGAGCTGAGAGCAGCGGTGAAAACCTCCTCCTCCTCCTCGTCCTCGTCCTGCTACTGCTGCCACCGCCGCCGCCATCATGACGCCTCTGCTGAGCAAACACGCGCAGCCGCACTGTCGCCCTCAACTCTGACCCCGACCAGCCGTGCGCTCCCCGGACCAGCTGTCAATCAGCCCGCGGGGGTGGGGAGATAGTTGAGGAGAGTCAGGAGTTTTATGGGGAGGTTGCACGGCAGTCGAGGTCACGACCCGTGACCCGTACTGTTGCCACGCAACGCCTTCTGGAGTACACGCGTCAGGTAAGCACTTACTAGGGAGGGAGGGGGTCTGGGGCAGTCACGGTAGAGTTGTCGCCTTACAGCAAAGATTTAGCGCCAGAGCCCCGGGTTCGATCCCGACTACGGGTACTGTGTGTATGGAGTTTGTATGTTCTCCCCGTGATCTGCGTGTTTTTTTCCGAGATCTTCAGTTTCCTCCCACACTACAAAGACGTACAGGTTTGTAGGTTAATTGGCTTGATAAAATGTAAAAATTGTCCAGTAAAAAATTGTCCAACTTCCAGTGCTGAGTGATGCTCTACCTCGAGCTTTTCAGCGTACTCCATCCAGATCCATGGGGGCGAATCACCCCATGTGTGGGTCGGAGTCCGGGGGTCGGGAAGCACCCCGGTGTGGGGGTCGAGTTCCGGTGCAGCGCGATGAGTGACTCTGGGTGGGCGGAGGCACCAGACTGTCCCCAACTCTGCTGGAGCTGACGGGGACGTTGCCGTGTTTATGGCCCCGTGTCCGCTGCCCGGAGCTGCAGCCCCGCTCCACCCGACCCCATGACAGTGCGGCCGCACAGTGGGAGACGGGGCAGAGGGCGGCCGTGGACAGACAGAGGCGGCCGGGGGGGGGGGGGGGGGAGAATGGGGCCTGTCCAGAGGGATCCGCTCCTTCGGCCACTTACACCTTGGTGCTCGGGTTCAGAGCGCCCAGTCACCCTCCAGCCCCGGGTGGTCGTGTGCCGGGACATGCCCTCAATCCGCCGGCATGCTGCTCTTTCGCATGTCAGTGTTTTTGGCAGTTTTCTCTCACGGTTACCCCTATTTCCACATTTTTTACAGCGCAAAAATTAACAATTTTAACGGTTTTTAACAGGTAAAAACGTACGTTTCGTGTGTCACTAGTGTATGCCGGAAGCTGCCTTGTACTCCAGAAGGATTGAGCTACTCCGTGTGTCACGCCCTTTGACCTTACATGCAACCTCCCTATTGTCATATACGTCTCAAATAGAGCAATGACATTCTTACTTGCAGCAGCACAACAGAATATGTAAACAGTACACTGTAAACAATATAATAAATGGGGAAAAAACAGTTCAGTGTGGTATACACATTGTTGCTGAAGCCCACTTAACCGCTGCAAACTGCTTACAAAAGTCAACTTTATTAAAAACTGGAAAGCAAACGGTGAAGTAGCAGTATTCTGATGATCCCAGAGACAAAGTTAATCCACCTCTTGCATTAAATGTCACTTGATTTCAAGTGTTTTATTGCCATGTACCAAAAGAGAACGATAAAATCAGTCTGACGGGTCTTGACACGAAACGTCACCCATTACATCTCTCCAGAGATGTTGCCTGTCCCCGAGTTACTCCAGCATTTTGTATCTACCTTCGATTTAAACCAGCATCTGCAGTTCTTTCCTATACAATGAAATTCTTACATGCAGCGGCAAAACAGAAATGTTAACATATCACTCTAAAACCCAAAATAATTTTAAAGTTCAGTATACATATTAAACAAAAACAAATAGTTGTGCAAGGTGGTAGAAAATTCCGCCGTTTTATCATCCTCACCCATGTGAAGAAAATTAACCCTCTTTTCAATATAATTGTTTTTTATATTGGCCAGGAACTCGAGACTGTGATCCCCTCAATCAGACGGGAGAAATGTTCACTTTCATTCTGTGTAGCTCTGTCATAATTTCACATCATATTGCAATTCCACTATACGGGGAATATAGTTTAGTTCCACTAAACATGTGAACTTTTGCTGCAAAATTAATATCAGGTATAAACCTTTTTAAAATTAGGAGAGCAAAACTGCATTTTGTATTCTAGGTGTGGTCTGACCAAAGCCCTGTGTAAATGCAGCAAGGTATTTTGCTATGGACCCAAATATATTTATTTGCCTTCATATTTGCTTGCTGTGCCTGCATATTTACTTTCAGTAACTGGTATATCAAGTCTTTCTTTTATTTGTAGCATAGAAACAAGCCCTTCGACACACCAAATCCACACCGACCATTGATCACCCATTCACACTAGTTTTGTTATCCCACTTTCTCATCCATTCCCTACACACTAGGGGAAATTTACAGAGGACAACTATCTTGCAAATTTGCACATTTGGGATGTGGGAAGAAACCAGAGCACCCAGAGGAAACCCATGAGCCATAGGGAGAACGTGCCAACTCCACACAGACAGCACCCAAGGCTAGAATTGAACCCGTCTCTGGCACTGTGAGGCAGCAGGTCTACCGGCTGCATCACTGTGCCACCCCAAGTCTTCACAACTTAACATCATTTAAATGGGGCACCTCTTGTTTTTCCTAGAAAAGTGGATAACTTTACATTTCAGGACTTTGGGAAGAGGGGTGGAATGCATGCCTGTCTGTATCAATGGTGCTGAAATGCAGATGGACAAGAATATCAAGTTGCTAGGATTAATATCACCAATAATTTGTCTTGGTCCAACCAGTGGCATTACGATGAAGGAAGCACACCAATGGCTCTGCTTCCTCAGAAGGCTAAGGAAATTCAGCATGTTTTGGACTACTCCTCCTAATTTCAGCAAATGCAACACAAAAAGCTTCCTCTGTGCATCACAGTTTAGCATGGCAACCAAAGTGATGGCAACTGTTCTACCCAAGTCCACAATAAATTGGAGACAGTTGTGAAACTGCATCTATACTTCACACTGCCTCAGGTAAACAGCCAACATGATTAAAAGCCCCTCACACGCTGGTTACTCACTTTTCTCTCATCGGGCAGAAGATACAAAAGCTTAAAACCATATACACCAGATTCCAGGACCGTTTCTTTCCTGCTGTTATCAAATGCTTCAATGGACCTTTCATATGCCAAAGATGAATTTCTGCTCAAATTCTTCATAAAATTGCAGAGAATTATGAAAGTGGAATCAAGAACCAATCAGCAGTTCTGATAAAAGGTCATCCAACAATGTTAACTGTTTTGCTCTTCACGTACAGCATTAAGCAAAGCAGGTACCTGGTGCAGGCAAGTACAATATTAACCAGTTCATTTTGGAGCAAACAGCTGGTTATCAGTGATATTCATGATTGGCTTCCATCTGTGGTCTGCAGTTGTTTCCAGTATTCAGCAGCCAATTTTAGCAGGAAATATTTAACTCCCCTCAATCCATAATCATCTTTTAATCCATTTCTTTCTTTTTTTTTATTGTGGAAGTGCAGACAGCTAATCAGAATTGTAATGTTCATGCTCAGCCAAATAACAGGTTTTTATAATTTTACCAAGCCTTGAGCACTTGTTGGCTTTTCATTTTCACAGTACAGCTGGCAGCTGCTGCCTCAGTGCCAGATGTCCAGGTTTGATTCTGACCTTGATCGATTATCATTGACTCCAGCCCAGCTGTTTCAAATTTTAAATCCTCATTTACTGTCCCTCTGCCACACCCTACCCTATCTCCAAGGGGTCTTCCAACTCTGATTAGGTTCCAGATGTTCACCAGCCTCCTGCACATTTCTGATTTTAGTCGTTTCATCATTCGTTATATATTCAACTTGCCTGCCCCCCTCTCCCCTAGATCTGGAATTCAGCCCTCAACCCTTTTCTTTTAGTCAGAATCATGCTGCATTGAAGCAGGCCATCTGCAGTGACCAGTGGGCACCCATTATATTAAACCCATCTTCCAGCACTTGGCCTGTAGCCTTCTACGCCTAAATGATTAAAGCACGTGTCTGGACATTTAAATGCTTTCAGCAAGTTTCTACCACTCTCACAGCAGTTTATTCGTGCTTACTCACCATTTCTGCCTGAAAAAGTACTTTTACAGAAATATAATTGAGGGTATTCATTTAAAATATACACTTCATTGAGGTTAAACCTCAATGAAACTAACAGTATCAATGGATATGGGGAAAAAGCAGGAACAGGGTACTAATTCTGGATGCTCAAAGGGCCGAATGACCTACTCCTGCACCTACTTTCTATGTTTCTATGTAATACTAATTGAGGCATGTCAGTAATAGGGAAAGTAAATTGTTGGATAGCAGGACATGACACACTATAATCGGAGGAAGAGCGAGATCTTATTGGGTTGTGAACCTGGAGATGAGAGATAAAGCCCTGTCCCACTGTACGAGTTCATTCAGAGTTCTCCCGAGTTTGCCCTGATTCGAACTGAGATTTACGGTAATGGCCGCTCGTCGGTACTCTGGTCTCCCGTGGACATTTTTCAACATGTTGAAAAATCTTCACGAGTCTTCCCGAGTTTACCGAGTGCCTGCCGTTAGCGTTACAAGCCGCTAAGAGACGTCCCCGAGCTCCGATGTACCCGCTACGTTCATTCTACGTGCTTACCATGAGTTTGATTTTTTTTAAACTCGGGAGAGCACTTGAATGAACTCGTACAGTGGAACAGGGCTTATAGTAAGGAACAGGGAAAGATTTGGATCAAGCATGGGAATTTTAGAGTTGAGGCAATACTGGTTATTGTGTGCAGGCGAAAGGGGTTTAGAATGAATTAACAGTGGCAATAGAGTTTCAATTCAGCACAAGGCTATGGTAGAAACTTAAAGCTCCCCAGGATTGGAGCAATTATTCAAACTGGATCAACTGTTGGCAATGTAATAAAATCCAGAAATAGTGTACCATTAAAGGGCCTGTCCCACTTTGGCGTCATTTGCGTGTCATTTACGCGTCATGACGCGCACGTGATGCGCGCATGGCGTGCATTATGCGCCTATGGTGCATGGGAACGTAGGCAGTGACGCGCGGTGCCCCAGAATTTTGGGATTCACAAAATCTTCGCTCGCCACCTGCTTGACGCGTAAATGACGCCCAAGTGAGACAGGCCCTTAACTTTCACTTGGTTGCACGGATATATATTTATCCAAATTTAATTTTCTCTGTAGTAGAAAGCAAATGGAAAAGGATCACTGAATAACCTTTTAAAAGATATCTATGCACATGTTTTGAATGAATACTAAGCAAAGACGGAGCATTTTTTATTTAAGTGCAAATTCACATGAATTGTCTACTTTAATGGTTCAATTAAAATAATACAGTACTATGCACATTTTGTTAAGGTCACCTTGCTGACATGATTCGTAATCGTAAACAACTGCATGCTCAACTATGGAACTTTACTGAAATTATAACTTACTGCTGTGCTGCTATTTGCAAACTTTACAACGCTGATTCAAATATACAGAAAATACATTCATAGTGTCCAAGTGCACTGAAGCAGCATTTCAGTGGCAGCTGATTGGCACTGGTGTGACAATATTGATGAACACAGACCTCCTGTCCAAGTTAGACCATACAAATCAGGAACGCAAAACAGTGTCACTTTGTCAGCTCATGGAGTCGAGTTACGTGCCTCTTGGCTAATAAACCCCTTCAATGTGAAGTAGCTTCATCTGGTTCAATAGTGGTTCTAGAACATTCTTAGCAACGAATGTAGTGCCGAGCCTACTGTTAACCACTCGCAGTCCTGGTCTCCCAAATATTTTAATAAACAAGGAGGTTTGTGTGGTGCTGTAAAGCAGACACTACTGCCGATAGTCCTGGAATATGAAGTCCCCTGGATGCTGCATATACTTAGTATAACTGCTCCAGGTATGTTCCCACACTCTGTAGAAACAAAAAAAAATTACATTCATTAAACTATTCCTTGCATGACCCTTGGGAAACATTTTATAAACAAATATGACAGCAAAAATTAAATGGCTGTAAGATGGCTTTGCAGAACAGCATTAACAAGGTCACATGTAATTTGATTTTGTGCATTTATTCCAGTCTATGTGCCTGTACGGATCAAGATATTCTTTGTACTTGTACCTCACTGTATTTGGGCATATGAAAGTAAACATTCAACTTGACATTGTTAATACATTCACAGTAGCGGCAATTTACAAGTGTAATCTATATTCTAAAAAGGTGCTATCGTAATTTGTTTATTTAAGTACAGGTAGTTTGAGCAAAAGCTTCCCATATTTGACAACTACTTGTACAAATGCTGAATAATGTATCTAACTGATATAAATCATAATGAGATAATTGAAAATTAACATTCATGGTGTCATAAATAGGGATTACGGAGGGAAATAGAATGATTGATAGATTTTCTGACTTTATTTGCTAATTGATAACACAAAAAGCAAGTTGTCAAAAGTAATGAACAGGTAAAACTAACAAAACATACTGAGGAGTTAAATGATACACTTTCTTTGGAAAGTTGCACACTTCCTAACAACTGTTTTAAGAATAAAACTGATAAACAACATTTAATTTTTATTGAAGTGGTCAAGATGCAAGTGGATGTACAATTAGAAAGCTTATTTTCAAGGCGTATACATTCAGTGGAAAGAGGGGATTAGTGACCTCAAATTTGGAATGGCTTTAATGTGCAAATCCAGGTAAAAGCCATAAAATAACATTTTAAAATCTAATTGGTTAGATATAAAAGGCGCGTTTGGTAATGAAAATACTGGAGAAAGGACGAAGTACGATTCACTTTGTATTGTATTTGCAATAAGTAAACAACCAACTGTTTTCCTTCTATATACTCCCAAATAAGCTATCAGAGATATTTAGTGCCATTTTGATTGTCAAAAGGGAGGGAACATAATTTATTCTGTATTTTACCTTTCAAAAAGGTAACGTATTGTGGAAACAAAATGTGATGACTGCAGAGATGTAGAAAGCACAATCTTATAGATTCAGAGGTTACTACTGGGTCCATGTGAGCTCCAAGGTTAGCAATCCCATTAATCTCTTTCCCCTTTTATTATTTCCCTACCATGCAGCAACCTACCCTCACTCAAATATTCCCATCAACTCCCTACAGAGAGTTAGTTACTATTTGTCTTTCAGGTGTTTCAGACGTGGGAGAAAACTACTGCAGTTAGGGTTGAAGCTGGGCTGTTTGACTGGCATAAGAATCTTTGATTTTATAGAGGTTTATAAAATCATGAGGGGATTAGATAGGGTGAATGCAGGGAGTATTTTACCTAAAATAATCTGGGAATCAGAGTACCCAGAAATCAAGCACCAAAGGACATGGGTTTAAGATGAGAAGAACAAGATGTAATACAAACCAGATGGACACATTTTTCACTCAGAGGGTGGTGGCTCAGAGGGAGCAGCTAGTGGAGGTAGTTGAGGCAAGTACTATAACAGCATTTAAAAGGCACTTGGACAGGTACATGGATAGGAAAGGTTTAGAGGGCCCAACATGAGTAAATATGACTAACATATGGGGCATTCTGGTCGGCAGTGTCTTCCTAACAGAAGACTGCATCCCAGGAGCCAGCCAGGTAAGTGCTGGTTTCAAGAGCAAACGAGTAACAAGCTTACATAGTTCGACGATCATTGGAAAATCTGCACCATTTCCCCTTTACTCAGGAATATTAAATTTTGTGTATACATTTATAAAACATAGAAAAATAGGTGCAGTAGGCCATTCGGCCCTTCGAGCCAGCACCTCCATTCAATATGATCATGCCTGATTATCTAAAATCAGTACCCCCTTCCAGCTTTTTCCCCATATCCCTTGATTCCTTTAGCCCCAAGAGCTAAATCTAATTCTCTTAAACATCCTGTGAATTGGCCTCCACTGCCTTCTGTGGCAAAGAATTCCAGATTCACAACTCTCTGGGTGAAAAAGTTTTTCCTAATTTCAGTCCTAAATGGCCTACCCCTTATTCTTAAACTGTGACCCCCTGGTTCTGGACTCCCCCTATATAGGGAATATGTTTTATTGCATCTAGCCTGTCCAATCCTTTAAGAATTTTATATGTTTCTATAAGATCCCCTCTTATCCTTCTAAATTCCAGTGAATATGAGCCCAGTCAAACCATTCTTTCATGTCAGTCCCGCCATCCTGGGAATTAACCTGGTGAACCTACGCAGCACTCTCTCAATAGCAATTCTGAGAAGAACTCGTTAATGCCTACTCTTTGCTTCCCGTCTGCCAACAAGTTCTCTATCCACGTCAATACTCTACCCCCAATACCATGTGCTCTAATTTTGCACACTAATCTCTTGTGAGGGACCTTGTCAAAGGCTTTTTGAAACTCCAGATACACATCCACTGGCTCATCAGGCATAAGACATGCAAAAACTGGAAAAAGGAAGAGAGATAGGGTGCAGGGGAGAATTTTTTTGATAATTGTACCTTGAAATTAGTTTTCTTGCCTGTTTACCCTTAATCTCTCGCAGGGTCATCCCCACTCACTCACAAGGAACCCTTCACTGCTCACACTCACAGGGAACCCCCCTTACCTTTGCTCACACTCACAGGAAATTCCGCACCTTTGCTCATACTCTCAGGAAACCCCTCACCTTTGCTCATTCACAGGGACCCCTCACTGCTCACAGGAAACCCCTCACCATTGCTCACACTCACCGGGACGTCTCCTCACCTTTACTCACACTCACAGGGACTCCCCCCTCCGCTCACCAGGGCTCACACACACTCCCTCCACTTGCTTTAAAACGCTTATTGACACCAACAAGTCCCGGCCTTTCCCAGCCCAGTGCCCACTCTGCCGCTCCACCAGGCCTTGCCTTGTACCACCCCTGGACATCTCCCTCCTCCAATCACCGTGCTGAATCATCATGCCCCCCCCCGCCTGCTGACCGACGTCTTTCTCGTCCAATCGGCGTCCTCGATCATCAGTCCCACTGTTTCGCGGAAAGTCATTTATAGATTTAGACATATTTTCTTTTTTAACGAATTTTAAAATCCGCAGGTCCGCGGAGAAATCTCATGCCTGCTCATCCATTCTACTTGTTACATCCTCAAAAACTTTAAATGCCATCAGAATTTAATTAGGATTAAATATATTTTTAAAAGTATTGTTATATATTTAAAGTTTGTATGATCTCACAATCTTATCTTTCCCAACCTTTAGTTTCCTTTTAATACATGGGTTAAACTCCCCAATTTACTGTACACGCTTCACATTTTTTAGATAAACCCATCTCAGTGGAGCCTTCAATTTAATTGGCGAGAGTATGATTTTGGTCACATATCTCAGGCCCCAAGAGGGCAATGCATTGGATTGAAATCTTTAACTAATAGCAAGCTGCCCATCAAAATCTCAGAATAGGTTTGAATTGAATGGGTGGCTCCACAGTGACCAGTGGTTAAAACTGAATAAAGCAAAATATACAATTAGCAAACAGTTCTTACCTGAGCTACTTTTCCAGTGTACCCTGGAGCTGAAGATAGGTGATAGTCCTGTTCCCGCAATTGTCTTAACCGATCTTTCATTATCACAATGTTTCTAGAAAAAAATATTACAATTCTAAGTTTTCAAACTGCTTTGATTAACATGTCAATAGATTTTGTTTTAGTAACTTTGCACTTTTTAATGTATTAAATATACCAATTCGTGGAGAAGCATTTAACTAAATATTTTAATAGGCACCATACAACAGGACAGAAATTGGCTGAAAGGCCACAGTATACTTCCATCAGTCACTGTCCATTGACAAATTCTTCAGAGGGTAGCAGTGAAGTATTATCAATTAGTACAATAAACAAGTCTGTGGAAGGAATTTAGTACAATATAGACTCAATGCAACAATAGCTAACCAAAGGGTTGTAAGTGTTTTATGCACTGCTAATTGCAGTCTGAAATTCAACAGAAATTTGGTTAAAATTATCAAAATGCCTTTTTCTTGGTTGTGGGTAAACTATCATCATTTAGAAACTAAAGTTCGATTTTCTGGAGTGTTGGTTAGGAGAGAATCTTTAAGAGAAATATTTATACATTTATTTAAAAGACAAAATGAGTTTTTGCTTACCGGTCTTCTGTACGAGTTGCATCACAATTTTTTGCATCTGTGGATAGCTCTGGCCACCATCGCTTAAGGACAGCCCGGAGCCAGTTCAAACCAACAATCAGGTACCTGCAAAATGGTTGAAAGTTTTTTTTTTTTTTTTTTTTAACAGATCACAAATAAAGATTTCTTCATAAAATTAGAGAGAAAATAGATTAACTTTGCTTCAGTGAACATTTGGTACATATGGAATGGTTAAAAGTAAGGAAAGCTTCCTTAAAATTTCTGTGGAATTCTAATTTCCTGGGACAAAATAGACCAGGACCTGATTTAATCAGATACAACCATATCATTATAAACCTTGTGGGAATATCTAGATAAGGAGATCAAGATCTTTATGAATAAAATGCAGCACAAGATCATTAATATAAATTACCACTTACTAACAAGCCCCACTAGATTAAAGATAGACACAAAGTGCTGGAGTAACTCAGGTCAGACAGCATCTACTTCTCTTTCAACCCGAAACATTAAACATTACCCATCCTTTTTCTCCAGAGATGCTGCCTGGCCCAGTTACTCCAGCACTTTGTGTCTTTCTTCAGTATAAATCAGCATCTGCAGTTCCTTTCTACCCACTAAACTACTCACCTCATAATTGAGGTGAGTAGTTTAGTGGTTGGTTATTGCGAACATAATGGAATTTCTAGTGATCTTTAAACTCACTACCCCTGATCCCCTGACTCAATCTCACTTGATGGATTCTTGATGCACCATATAGCCACATCAAAAATGGCTGACGTTGTCACAATGTGCTCAAGAACAGGGCTCGAAATTAACGGTGACCCGGTTGCCAATGGCCACCTAAAGTCCTGCCGGGCAACCTAAATCAGTGTCACAGATCACAAATAAAGATTTCTTCATAAAATTAGAGAGAAAATAGATTAACTTTGCTTCAGTGAACATTTGGTACATATGGAATGGTTAAAAGTAAGGAAAGCTTCCTTAAAATTTCTGTGGAATTCTAATTTCCTGGGACAAAATAGACCAGGACCTGATTTAATCAGATACAACCATATCATTATAAACCTTGTGGGAATATCTAGATAAGGAGATCAAGATCTTTATGAATAAAATGCAGCACAAGATCATTAATATAAATTACCACTTACTAACAAGCCCCACTAGATTAAAGATAGACACAAAGTGCTGGAGTAACTCAGGTCAGACAGCATCTACTTCTCTTTCAACCCGAAACATTAAACATTACCCATCCTTTTTCTCCAGAGATGCTGCCTGGCCCAGTTACTCCAGCACTTTGTGTCTTTCTTCAGTATAAATCAGCATCTGCAGTTCCTTTCTACCCACTAAACTACTCACCTCATAATTGAGGCGAGTAGTTTAGTGGTTGGTTATTGCGAACATAATGGAATTTCTAGTGATCTTTAAACTCACTACCCCTGATCCCCTGACTCAATCTCACTTGATGGATTCTTGATGCACCATATAGCCACATCAAAAATGGCTGACGTTGTCACAATGTGCTCAAGAACAGGGCTCGAAATTAACGGTGACCCGGTTGCCAATGGCCACCTAAAGTCCCGCCGGGCAACCTAAAACAGTGTCATTTTGCCCAGCTTGGCCCCCCTCTCTATCACTCTCTGTCTCCGCCCGCCATCAGTATCCTGGCCGCCGGGTCTCCGATCTCCGGCCACTCCTCATCTGCCGGCACGGCCGGCTGCCTTGCACATGCGCACTGCCACGGCCACCACATCATCGGCCACCCTGCCAAGGCCACTGGTCGGGGCCGGGCACTTTCTCCCTCCCTTTGCATTGTGGGAGATCTGGCTACCATTGCTGTCCGGTCGCCGCCACCGCTGAAACCCATCGCAGAATCACTCCCTGAAGCAACTCCCTAGAGTAACTCTTGATTCTTGGTTTCCTGGTCCTCCAAAAATATTCCAAATGGAATTTAAACTGGAGGTGGCAGAGGGTGCACTTAAGCAAAAAAGGGTTCCTGGGAAAAAGATCTACTTTAAATTTAGTTGCGTCTGGTTGGGTAACTATGGTAGGGTGAAGACTATTCCCTGCTTTAATTGTGCGGGGGAACTCCATGGAGCAGCCAGCATCTCTTGCTAGAAGAAATTGGGTGACATTTCGGGAAGAGATCCTTCTTTAGACTCCCTCTGGTTTTAGTGGTTTTAGTTTAATTTAAAGATACAGCGCGGAAACAGGCCCTTTAGCCCACCGAGTCCACGCCGACCACCGATCACCCGTACATTAGTTCTACCCCACACATTAGAGACGCAAGTCAAGAGTGATTTATTCTCTCATGTCCCAGTTAGCATAATGAAATCCTTACTTGCAGCAGCACAACAGAATATGTAAACATAGTACTCTGTAAACAATGTTATAAACGAGAAAAAAAAATATGAATGTGTGTGTAATATATATACCCACACACACAAATTCCCTCCTGGGATTAATAAAGTTCTATCGTATAGTATCGTGTGTGTAGGAAGGAAGTGCAGATGCTGGTTTAAACTGAAGATAGACACAAAAAGCTGGAGTAACTCAACAGGTCAGACAGAATCTCTGGACAAAAGGAAAATATTACGTTTTGGGTTGGGTCAGAAAAAGGTTCCTGCACACCTTTGGAACGTGGAAGGAAACAAGAGCACCCAGAGAAAACCCATGTGATCAAAGGGAAAAAGAGCAAACGCCATACAGACAGCACCCATATTCAGGATCAATTCCGGGTCTCTGGCACTTTTAGGCAGCAACTTTATGCCCAATGTACTGCCCCACAGTCTTGAACTGAATTAAACCACACAGTAAAGGGGGACATAGCTGGACTTAGATTTAAGACTGAAAATGGATAGTTTATTTTTTTTAGTAACCATAGTTATCAACATATAATATTTTGTGTTGGAAAACAAAATATAGTGGTACAGCTGGTAGACTTACTGCCTCACACGCCAGAGATCTGTGTTCGATCCTGTCCTCGGGCACTGTCTGTGTTGATTTGGACATTCTCCCTGCAAGCTTGTGGGTTTTCTCCCACATCCCAAAGCTTTGTAGCTTAACTTGTCTCTGTAAAATTGCCCCTAATGTGTAGGGAATGGGTGAGGAAAGTGGGATAACAGAACTTGTGTGAATGGTTGGTAGACAAAAAAGCTAGAGTAAATCAGCAGGTGAGGCAGCATCTATGGAGCGAAGGAATAGGCAACGTTTCGGGTCGAGATCCTTCTTCAGACTGATGTCCGGGGGGGGGGGGGGGGCAGGAAAAACCCATTCCCAGCTCTCCCACAGTAGGCTGTGGGAGAGCTGGGAATGGGAGGGGAAGGAGGGAGAAAGCAAGGACTACCTGAAATTGAAGAAGCCAATGTTCATGCCACAGGGTTGTAAACTACCCAAGCAAAATATGAGGTGCTGTTCCTCCAATTTGCGGTGGGCCTCACTCTGGCCATGGAGAAGGTCCAGGACAGAAAGGTGGGATTCGGAACGGGAGGGGGAGTTGAAGTGCTGAGCCACTGGTTGGTTATTGCGAACTGAGTGGAGGTGTTGTGCTAAGCGATCGCCAAGCCTATGCTTGGTCTCACTGAAGTTGATCATACGCTGAATAATCCAACCACATTTTTGTTTGGAAGTGGAAAGAAATAATAGAAATTGCATTCATTACAACATGTAAAAAGAGTTGAGATACTGTATTGTAATTTTGTTGCATGTCATTGTGGTATATATCATGTCTTGATTGGTGAATATGTTTAGTTTGTGACTTTATTTGAAGCAGAAATAATATGTGAATGCTTCATTGAGCATAATTCCGACTGATAACTACGCACTTCGTCCGAGCACATTATCGCACGCGTCATGCAAGCTGTCTTAAATGACCACCTAAACTGTCATTTGGCAGCCTAAAAAGCTGCCAAGGTTGCCCGGCTAGCAACAGAGAAAAAAAGTTAAGTGAGAGCCCTGAATAGCCTCAACACAAACCCAGTTCCTGGTATTAACATAATCCCAACAGATATCATGCAATCATGCACAGTGCATCAGGTGCATACACATTTTATGAATGAAATGGCAAGAGATCCATCCTAAATCTTAAAATAAACATTATAATGTATTAGTAAGAATTAGTTACAAATAAACTGGTCATAATGTATTGATTGAGGTGTCAGCAAAGAGTGAACAAAATTGTCAGATCTTATTTCTTTCCAAAAACCCTTTCAGCTAGGTATTGAAAAACATGTCGAAGTAAAACAGTCAGCTTTGCAAACTGGCATTGTTACCGTTGTGATCTCTCCTTTAGCTTACCAATTCCCAACCCAAAGATGTAACAAATGCAGGGTAAAGCCGTTTTCTGCAATTTCAGTTGTACTTACTCTTCAAACCTGCTTCTTAATAATTCTTGCACTAATGGTAATAGATCAACACAACAACCTATGGAGATACGTTCTTTCTCTTCTTCCAGACTACAATTAAAAAAAATAAAAAAATTAGTTAACAAACCCACAAGCATCTTAATGGCAAAAACAAAATAAGGAATATCAAAATTTACCTCTTGGTAAGTACAGGTAGACAATCTGCAACAACAGCAGTGTCCTGTATCCTACAGGCAACAGAAAGATACCATGTCAAATACTAATACAAAAGGACTAGAGCATTTGGATGACAAAGTACACTATTCCCAACAATTCTAATATACTGAATTCATGCATAATAATGATTTCCTGTGTCATTATAAATTTGTATTATGGAGAGGAAATCAACCACAATGCTAAAGATAAAACATAATGAATTACAATTACCTGACCAAATAAGCCACCAGCTCACTTGCACTTTTTTGCCAGAAAGTCAGGGCCACACTAAGTCTTAGGTTTCTGCCAAATAGCACTTGTGTCATAGTAGCATGATCCTTGGAAATCTGGAGAATTAACAGAATCAACCATCAATATTGAGAATTAAGCAGGAAAATGTCAAATTTTGCATTTTTGTCCCAGAATTTGTATCCAGTGGTAAAGTTACAACACTTTAAGATGACCTTGAAGAAAGCTCCCCACAAAGATATAACAATCACTGTGGTGAAAATTTCTTCTTGTTTAAACATTTTGTTTTGTTATTGGATGCTAAAACAAGATGATTTTTGACTGTCACCAGGCAGCACAATAAAGAATTCTCATAGATAGCAAATCAGAAGATAGCATAATTTAAATTAACATTTCAGGAAGCTTGAAGATTAAAACAGTCAGATATTCTTAAGCAAAACCCCAAATATATCACAAAGCATTACTTTGTTAAAGGTTTATTTAAAAATCTATTACAGTTTTAAGTATTTATGTTTATAAATTGCAATTCACATTACTAAAATCCCCAATTCAGGGCGAGTTTACCAAGCAGCTCAATATACCTCTCGTTTTAATCCATTCAACAAACATTTTCATGGCATATCACAACAAACTTTATCTTCATAACAATTCAAGAGCTGTCCCATTGTTCCACTGAAAACAGTAGCCCAAAGCGGTGGGCTGGTTTAGTGACCTTGACATCAACCAATGTTCAAACATAGACCCGTTTTGTTTGCTTCACACCATGCATTGAATTTACTGAGCAAATCATCAGAGGTGGGTAATTCAGGTTTAAATAATTATTTTTGGATACATTAAATTATTTGCTGTTCTCTATTTGTAGTTTAGTTTCTTATTGTCACAAGTACCGAGGTACAATGAAAAGCATTTGTTTGTGTGCTATCCAATCAAAGAAAATACTATTCATGATTGCAATCACGCCGCTAGTAAATTTCATCTTTTGCTAATCATCAAATTTAATTTCCTTTGCATAAGGGCGGCACGGTAGCAGTAGAGTAACAGCCTTACTGCACCAGAGACCCGGGTTCGATCCTGACTATGGATGCTTGTTTGTATATTCTTCCCGTGACCTACATGGGTTTTCTCCAAGATCTTCAGTTTCCATCCACACTCCAAAGACATACAGGTTTGTAGGTTAATTAGTTTGGTGTAAATGTAAAATTGTCCCTAGTGTGTATAGAGTAGTGTTAATGTGTGGGGATTGCTGGTCAGTGTAGACTCGGTGGGCCGAAGGGCTTGTTTCCGCACTGTATCTCTAAACTAAAATGTGTGTGTTAATTAATGATTAATAACAATTAATAATTGTGCTTAATGTAATTTACTTACTAGTCAAGGTAGAAATTAAGATAAATCCCTAAATTATTAGTTTCACAAATTAATAATAAAAGGTTAACATTTGCCATTTTTACTATTACAGCTATTGGCTAATGGCTTGCACAGTGTATTTTCACTGTTCCATCTCTTAAGCATATGTGTACAAGTCGAAACCATTAGAAATTATCAGAGAAATGCAGAACATTTCTAAGAGCAATTTTAAATTGCATTCAAATACATGAATATGTTTGCTAATTTAGGAACAGTAAATGTTTTAAGAATGTCACAACTACCAATGCAATCTTTTATATAAATTTGAACCTTTGCAACTGTTTATTGGCTCAGGTTTAAAATAATGACCCCGGTCATGCAATTAGTGATTAACAAAGATAATTTTCTGAGCTGGTACATGGAGTAAAGTTGGAATATTCCCCAGTACTATTACATTCAGACACTACAGATGTTGAAACAGCCATTGATAAAAAAATTATTCGAGTAGCTGTCATGCCCAATGGCAATGACAAATAAATATTTACTTTATAATTAGGTGAAGCTAATAAACAAATGCAGCAAGCTACTTCCAGAGTTACCAAGATTGTATTCCATCCAATTTATAGTGTTCCTATTGCTTATTATTATTATTAGCAGTCATTGACATTTAGACAAATTTTACATCCTGCAAATGAAATTTGATAATTAGCAAAGCTGAAGAGATGTGCTATTTATTTCCTTAAATACAAGTAAGGAATATAATTAGCTTTAAACCATAATACGTGCTTTTAATGATTTTCCTGAATGGAATATACGATGTGACAAAGAGGGCTTTGTCTGAACGTTGGTTGACGTACTTCACCATCGCAGAATTGTGCAGATTGGTGCAGTGTTGCATGTGTGTTGGTGGTGGTGATGTTGGGTAACAATGAAGATTGGTCATTGTCAGTGCTCAGAGTTCAGAAGTAACTGTGGATTGGTTAGTACAAGTACAGTCCAAATTTGGATGCAAATATTTACCTCAAATTTTTGCACACACCAATGACATACAATTTTATCTCAATAGATTTTTTTCTTTTTCAATTCCTACAATGCCCTGTATTTGCTACATTGCTCAGCCGGGTTTGGATATCAGAAAGATGGAGGCCACCATCTTCAGAGTACAGGACAAACTGTTCACAAGCTATCACCTCATCTCTTCTTGTATTTAACTAAACTAGATAAATTGCTGCCTTAACTTTATCTGAATGCAAGCCGAGCCTTTACTTCTCCATCACCATTTAACTAAAAGTCCCATCCACACATTTACTCTGTTCACTGACTTTCAATGGTAAGGCCATAAATTTTAAAATCGACCTTGATCGTGCCCATTTCTCCATCTTCCATTAATCCACCAAGAACTCCTAATTTCTCAAAAACTGGCCTACACTCTAGCAATCCAACAAGGACCCACATTTTGGCATTCTTCACTTTAAACCAGAGGAATGGTTTAAATATTCATCAAAAGCATGATTTTTAGAACAAGCTTTTGGTCAAATCCCCAAATCTCCCCATTTACTTAATTCCATTTGATGAAATTTTCCATTTAATGTAACATTATTACAATAGTGATGCTGCACATATTGTAAATCCCGTGCTTCTGAACTAGGAGCATATGTGTGCCACTCGGTCCTTCAATAAGGTCACAGATGATTAACTGTAACCCGTGGAAACCTTTCAGTTGCTTTTGTTTCTTTCAGTTTATTTCTTAGAGAACTCTTCTTAAAAATATTCAGACTCCACTTCCACCTTTTGAGGAGTTCTAAAACTCCCAAAAGCCTCAAAACAAAATCTTGCTTTACTTCTATCTCAAATGGGTGGGCCCTGATTTATTAATTTTGTTTTTTTAACAGCAATAAGGGTAAACATTCTTTCCACATTCTGACAAGACCCCTTCAATTAACTCGCATTCAAGTGTCCAAAACACCACTGAATAAAAAAATTAGCCTGGCGCACCTTTACTCATATAAAAGGCTGAGTATATCCAGATACGAGTTGGATAATCTTTCCTGTACTATTGCAACACACAAACATAAAAAATTCCAGATGTAGTCCCAACATCCTATGTTTCAGCTGTATTACCTCAATAATTCTGCAGTGAAATCAAGCAGCAAAATACAATAATCGTTTAAAAAAAAAAATTAGTTGTGCCTAAATAATAGCCTCGTGCAAATTGGACATCAGCACATCCAGATCCATCTGCATCTCAGAACTTTGCCATCTCAAATCATTTAGATAGCATGCTTTGGGCCTTCAATATTAAATGGCTTTGGATTAAATACCAGAAATGCCATGGTGCAGGTGGAATCAAGAATAGTTCATGATAACTGATGAGAAACCAAAAGTTCTTATATCAAAGAAAGCCATACTACTGCAGTGTGGATGAGCCTCAGCTGTATGTACACAAACTTTGAAGATGGAGGACAATGTCAAAAATAAAAGAATCACACCGTATTATTAAGTAATACAAAAGGATATATCATACAGTAAACACTTCATTGGGAAAAGTCCAACTTGCAGAAACCGCTCAAAAACTGGACACACTTCAGGAATGATATCAATTTAGAGGGGATGTAGCAAGATTTACAAGAATGGACCTGGAATGAGAAATTTAGGTTGGGTGGAAAGGGAGAGGAAACCCTGCTTGTTCTCCACAGAAGTGATTCAAAATCATAAATTATTAAACCAAATCCATTTCTAGTGGCAGTATTGTCAGTAAGCAGAGAACCCAGATTTAATGGAACTGATAAGAGCCAGAGGTGGGATGTGGGGGTATTTTATTTCCCTTTATACACAGTGGAATGCTTCACATAAAAAGTTAGGAGCAGATTCAATAACAACTTCATAAACAAAAAGTTGGATAATTATTTGAAAACATCTCTGTGGGTTTCCAGAAAAGTGGGTAATGGGACTGAGCAGACACTTTTACAAGAGTTGGTACATGCGACAAGGCTGCATTGTTCAAAGATTCTATGATTGCAACTCATTTCATGACTTATACATGTTTGATGCCCATACAGGATATAATTTTAACTACTAATTAGGTTTCCCCACTCAAACACTTGTTCAATGAAAAAAGGTATAAATAAAAACTCAGAAATATGTTCAGTTTTGGTCACCCTGCTAAAGGAAAAATGCCATTAAGCTGGAAAATGCAGAGAAGATTTAAGAGGATGTTGCCAGGACTTGAAGGCCTGAGCTATAGGGAGAAGATTAGGCAGGCTAGGACTTTATTACTTGGAGCACAGAAGGATGACATGTGATCCGATAGAGGTGTATACTGCCCAGCACCTTCAGCTTCGGTGGCGGCACAGCGCTGGAGCGCTATCGCGGAGCGGGCGATGCCTTGCCTGGGTCGCCGCGCTGGAGCTCTGTTGAGCTCGACTGCCGAGCTCAACACCTCCGGGCTGCAGAGCGGCGGCGCCGACCCTAACATCGGGAGCCTCGGAGCTCCAAATCGGCGCGGCCTTGTTGGCTTCAGGTGCCACGGACTCCGGTAGGAAATCTGCCGCTCCAGGTGGCTCAGCCGCTGCGAGGACTCTCCCGACGCCGGGGCAACACCCGGTGAGAATGGCCAGGAACATCGGGCCTCCGTAGAGGCAACTGTGGAGGCCTCAATAGGCCTGACTTTGGGTGAACTGGGGTTTGGGACTGGACATTGTGCCTTCCCCCACAGTGGTAATCATTGTGGGGGGATGATTTTTGTGTGTAAATGATATTTTATTTTATGTCCAAGATGGCTGCCGGAAGGGTGAGCAGCCGCTGCTCTCTCTTCCATATTGTGTTTTTGATTTTTGTTTTGGGATTGAATTCTCTCTTTAATTTGTGTACTCGTGATGTCTTTACTATTTATTTCATTCCGCTTACATGTTTCCACTATTTGTTAAACTTTGTAAGGTGTCCTTGAGACTTTTGAAAGGCGCCCATAAATAAAATTTATTATTATTATTATAAGTGGAATAGATAGGGTGAATGCACAGAGCCTTTTACCCAGAGTAAGGGAACCAGAATGAAGGTTTAAGGTGATGGGGGAAACAGTTAATAGGAAGTCTGAGGAACAAATATTGCACCGAGGGTGGTGGGAATATGGTAAGAGCTGACAGAGGAGCTATTTGAGGCAGGTACGAGAACATAATTTGAAAGACATTTGATAGGTACATAGGAAAGGTTTACAGGGATATGGGCCAAACGTGAGCAGGTGAATTCAGCGTAGATGGGTCATCTTGGTCGGCATGGGCAAGTTATACCGAAGGGCCTGTTTCCATGCTGTACGACTCTAAATATATAACAACATAAGTGGGAGAAACGTTCACATCCCTACCTGTGCAAAATAATCAGCATTTGTGACAGAAGCACTGTCAGTCTGTGAAACTGAAAATTCACTGTTCAGCTGTGAGTTGCGATTGTCATTACACACTTTAGGTACAGTTCCTGAACAAACTACTTCATTTTCTTTATTTGCCATGTCACAGCTCCAAACACGTGGACGCTGCTTTTTGTTGCCCACGTTTCTTTGGACTCGACGTCTGTTTTTCTTTTTAGCGCACACTGCTTTGGCTGTTTTAGGAAAGGTTTTCTCTGCTTGTTCAGTGGATGATCTGTGGAGACAAACCCAGCAGCTCTCAAGATTACATCAGTCTCCAAATTCCAGGAAAGGATATTCACGAAAACACACAAAGAAATGCATGATAACGTTTCCATTGTAGCCTTTTTCTTTTTTGAACTAAAAAAGGAACAGAATCTCACTGCCCAGTTCTAATGAACAGGAACAGAACTGGAGATCCTTGAGATGTTATTATTTGGTCACAGTGGATGCACTTCAGGTGCTTCTGTTTATATTTGAACACCTATCAATACATGCGTCAATACAAAGCATTAAACTTCACATTAAGTTCTAAATTTGTTGCTCACACATATAAAGTGTGCAGCAGCATAAATGGTTTTAGTTCATTTGGTTTATTTCTGTTACTGAGCTTTGAGGTGAACCTTGTAACAGATTTATTATGTTGACTTTGTACTCTACGTGTCTTTCTGTCACTCAATTATCAATACAACGGAGATTGTCCAAAAGCAGCCAATAATGTTTAGCAGGTGGAAGAAGAATACAATGGGACACACTTTCAAATAAAAAGAGAAAATTCTGGAAAACGCAGGAGGTTATGCAGCACCTGTGGAAAGAGCAAAAGTCAAAAGTTTGGCTCTGCTACTCTGACAGAACAAGCACTTGTGCGAATGTCTCACCATCGGAGCAAATATGACAGAGAAGCAGGAACTGGGAGTCCTTACAGGAGGCATGCTAGAAGGAAGCATAATCAGGATAGTTGTGAGAGTCTGTGGGCCTGTAGTGAATTGTAGTCAATCCCTTGAAATGGAGATGGAAGGGTTCAGAAAGGGAAGGGATGCGTCAGAGATAGACTTTGTAAAGATAACAGCAGAATTAATATTGCTGCAAAAGTAATGAAATTTGTGTTCTGTATAACTCATAAGATCATGAGATAAGAGCAGAATTGGGTCATTCGGCTCATCGTCTACTCCGCCATTCAATCATGGGTGATCTATCTCTCCCTTCTGTAGATGACATGTGCATGCACCTTTAACATAGTGACCTCACCACTACTAACCACTCCCCACATCACTAGTATAATTACAACCTTCCCACCCAGTGCTCGCTCTCTGGTTCCGGTGACAGACCACGAACAGCTAGGGCAGTAAAGTATGTGTATCATGAATAAACAGTAGTAAAGACAGTGTGTTATGATGCCTCTTTACGTGGTGTTAGCATCGTACCTTTGCGCCTCCAGTTTATCGGTTTTTCTTTACTTTGGACCCGTTTCCCCATTTTTTTAATCTCCCGTGCGACCTGCGACGCCTCCAAGTTCGGTCTTGGTGCTGCTTGCCTGCAGCTCCACGATGGCCTGCGGCTGCCTGTTTCCTACGCTTCCCGCACCATGACCCCTGCCGAGCAGCGCTATGCTCAGATAGAGAAGGAGCTGCTTGCTGTGGTGTTTGCCTGTTCCAAGTTCAAGGACTATATTCTGGGAAACAGCTTCACGATCGAGACCTACGATCAGCCGCTGGTCTCTATCCTCAACAAGCCGATCCACGTTGCCTCGTCCCGTTTGCAGCGCATGATGCTGCAGCTCCAGCGTTTTACGTTCAAAATTGTATATCGCAAAGGCAAGGACATGTTTGTGACCGACACGTTGTCCCGCGCACCGCTAACGTCCACCGATTGCCATCCATATGAATCGTCTGATCTGATGGTGCTCAACGTCAACATTGCGCTTTCCCAGCAGATGCAGTCCCTGGTCAGCAACATTGCCAAGGATCCTGCCCTGCAGCAGCTTGCCGACATCATCAGGCAGGGCTGGCCAAACCGTCGTTCATCCTTGCCGCCTGGAGTCGTGCCCTACTTCCTGGTCCGTGATGGGACACAAGGTCGTCGTGCCTGCTGCCATGCGTGACCAATACTTTCAGACCGCCAATCGCGGTCATCCTGGGGCCAAGGCCACCCTGTTCTACTGGCCCAGCATGGCCCAAGACATCCGGGAGAGGGTCTCCGCTTGCTCTGTCTGCAATAGCCTCGCTCCCCATCAGCAACGGCAGCCGCTTCTGCAACAGCCTGCCCCCGAGCTGCCCTGGATGACCGTCGCCGCTGACATTTTTGAGTGGCGTGGCAAGCACTTCCTGGTTCTTACTCCAGCTGGTTCGAGGTTGACCGTCTGCACTCCCTCACCTCTTCGGCCGTTATCGGTAGGCTGCGCCAACACTTCAGAACCTTTGGCACCCCGGCAAGTCTTCAATCGGACAACGGCAGCCAGTTCTCGAGTGCCGAATTTTGGCGTTTCGCTGCCAGCTGGAACTTCCGACACTATACCAGCAGCCCAGAGTACCCACAAAGCAACGGCTTGGCAGAGCGCGCTGTCCGCAGTGCTAAGGACTTGCTGGAACATTGTAGACCGTCCCATTCTGACTGTTACCTGGCCCTCCTCAACCTTCGGAACATTTGCCGCGACACTGCCTTGGGTTCCCCAGCACAACGGCTGATGTCTCGCACTACGAGACCTCCGATCCCGGTGACCCAGCGGTCCCTCATTCCCTCTGTTCTCCAGCCCGCTGCTGTCCAGGAGCGCATTGCCCTCAAGCAAGAAATCCAAAAGCGCTCCCACGACCGGTCCTGCCGTCCCCTCCCGCCCCTGTTCCCTGGCCAAGTCGTCCGGATGCAGTCCCCCTCCGGTCACCCCAGGCTTGCCATCGTCGTCGGTACTGCTGGTTCGCCGCGGTCCTATCTAGTCGACCATGACGGTACTATTTACCGCCGGTCCCGCCAACATCTGCGGCTTGTTAACGAGCCCCCGCCGCCGCCTGCAGACCCCTACTCCCCCCCACAGTCTGCCACGTTACCTGCCCCTCCACGTATGCCCCGCTCTCCACCAGCCAGTCCTCCCTCACCTGCCCGTCTTCCCGCTACTGCTCCTGCTTCCCCTGCTCCTTCTCCGTTTTCTCTTTCTCCTCCCGGTTCCCCGGTTCTCTCACCCGCGCCTGCTCCTACTCAAGTTCCTCCTGCAGAGGGGGAGATGGCGAGCTGCGTACCCGGTCCGGGCGGGTGGTCAGGCCGCCTGTCCGTTATGGTGATTTTGCTTAACTGTATCCTCACCTGCTCGTAGCGTATGAGACGTGGTCGCCTTGTCACTACTGTATTGCTTTTTATTTCCAAGGGGAAGGATGTAGATGACATGTGCATGTACCTTTAACATAGTGACCTCACCACTACTAACCACTCCCCACATCACTAGTATAATTACAACCTTCCCACCCAGTGCTCGCTCTCTGGTTCCGGTGACAGACCATGAACAGCTAGGGCAGTAAAGAATGTGTATCATGAATAAACAGTAGTAAAGACAGTGTGTTATGACGCCTCTTTACACCTTCTAACCCCATTCTCCTGCCTTCTCCCATAACCTCTGACACCCGTACTAATCAAGAATCTATCTATCTCTGCCTTAAATATATCCAGACTTCGCTTCCACAGCCTTCTGTGGCAAATAATTCCAAATTCACCAACTTCTGACTAAAGAAATTCCTTCTCATCTCTTTCCTAAAAGAACGTCCTTTAATTCTGAGGCTATGACCTCTAGTCCTAGACTCTCCCAGTAGTGGAAATGTCCTCTCCACTAGTGGAAATGTCCTCTCCACATCCACTCCAAGCCTTTCACTATTCTGGGTCCCCCCTCATTCTTCTAAACTCCAGCAAGTATAGGACCAGTGCCGTCAAACACTCATCATATGTTAATCTACTCATTACTGAGATCAATCTTGTAAACCTCCTCTGGACTCTCTTCAGAGCCAGCACATCCTTCCTCAGATATGGTGCCCAGAATTGCTCACAATATTCCAAATGGGGCCTGACCAGCGCCTTATAGAGAGAGCCTCAACACTACATCCCTGTTTTTGTATACAAGCTCTCTCAAAATAAATGCTAACATTGCGTTTGCTTTCTGCAGGAAAAAGCACCCATTCAATCATCAATGACTGAAAAGAGTTTGGGAATGGGTCTCAAGAAGTGGATCTGAAACAAAAACTGTTCCGCGTGTCCCACAAAAAGACAGGTGGCTTGAATCCATGCGAGTGTCCATAGCTGCATCTTTGATCCAGATACATGGAAAAGATATATTAGGTTGTAGGATAAGTTGTTTAATGTGAGAACAAGTGCAGGCAGACAAATGGACGTGTTCCAGGCATGATATTCACCTCCAGAAAAAAAGTAGGAAGTATTGGCCGGGAGTCCAGGAGGCCGGCTAGGCCCCCGGCGGGGTCCAGGCATCTACGCAGGTAGTTTACATAACAGAAGCTTGGAATTTTCTAACACATAACCAGTAAAATAACCACCAAAAGATAAATATTTCATGAAATAAATGACTTCATACAGCTAAAAAAATCTTTACAAAAAATGTTACCTGAAATGTCTCTTTGCCTAGCACTGTGTGCAAACAGCACGGAAAAAGCAATTGATAAACCTATGACAAGTAACATTAGCTAAACTTTAGTTTCGCTTCCTCTTTTTGTAAATTGCTCAACATGGCTTCCCTGTGTTTCTTTCTTGCCTGTTGAGCTACTAACATGTTCTTGTCTCTTGGCTTCTGCAACCATCTTCTGCTTCAGTCAGGGAAGCTGATCGGTGATTGGTCGCAACGCCCCTCGGAGACTGCGTCTGATTGGCCGCTGAGTGATCGGTGCATTATGTGATTGGACATCGGTTGATTGGCTACCAAGTGACCAGTACAGAGCGCATTATGTGATTGGACTCGACGCCCTTAGCGACAGCGGCTGATTGGACACAAAAAAAACACAACAAAAAACGATTCCAATTTAAATCGGAAGAATATCATGCCTGGTGTTCGTGAAAGGGAACTGGTCTGGGATGAAGCAGAAGGGCCCCAGATCATCTGAATGTGGATTAAATGTGTAGAGTGATTGCCCACAATTGTTAAGAGACATGAACATCTATCTGCATTTGCTACTGCGCATTGATGCTAATTGAGTAGCAGCAAGTAAAAAGTTGGAACTAATTTGAATGGAACCTATGGTGGGGGTTGTTGACTGGAATTGACATAATTAACAGGATTTTAAAGATTTTTGAAAGACAGTTGAGGTGATGAGGAATAGGATACCAACCCCCGGCCCTGCACCACCCTCCACCCTACAAAATAGCTACTCTCAGCTATCGCTTCCTTCACTGCAGTTTTCACTCAGAATTGCAAGTCCATCTTCTTCTCCAGATTAACAAATTACTTTTATATTACTTTAGTTTGGAACGGTCGCAGATTAATTAAAATGGGACAACAGCAAAATATGGACCGTGTCTTTTACACCAGAAAAATTTACCGAAATTTGTCCTATTTATAATAAATGTATAATATAATTGAAAATGATATAAAATTATGATTTTGAGAAAATATTTTGCCCGTTACATGACAAATAAAATTACGATTTTGAGAAAATATTTTGTCCTTTACATGACAAATTACAGACAGCATTTTTTAGTCGCTTAGTAATCAAGACTAGGATCATCAAATGCATGAGTTAAATTAGATGTTTTTTTTACCTATTAATCTCAGGATTCGCCTCTTTACATTCCGACAGCTTAACCTGGAATAAAAAACAAAGATATTATGAAAATACAGATTGAGAAAATAGTATTGGTTATGTTTTTGTATCTGTATTAGAAAAAAGTTATATTGCTAAAAAGTGAAGCACAGACATGGAAAACTGAGAAGTCCTACGTGTTATGAAAACAATAGTTTACAAACACTGACATTTTCATTCGTGTTGCATATTAAGTTGGATGTATTCTTTAAAGATTATTCTCATTATTATGGTCACAAAGGACTGGCACCAAGAAATTTATTAAGAAAAACTTTGGAAATAATATAATTGCAAAATTAAAGTCCTCCAAAGTGAACATCAATAACTAATGAAAGCACATATTTTGAGATTGAGATTTAGACTCAGAGTGATACAGTGTGGAAACAGGCCCTTCGGCCCAACTCGCCCACACCGGCTAACAATGTCCCAGCAACACTCGTCCCACTTGCCTGCGCCTGGTCCATATCCCTCCAAACCTGTCCTATCCATGTACGAGTCTGTTTCTTAAACAATGGGATTGTCCCAGCCTCAACTACCTCCTCTGGCAGCTTGTTCCATACACCCACCACCTTTTGTGTGAAAAAGTCACCCCTCAGATTCCTATTAAATCTTTCCCCCATCACCTTTAACCTATGTCCTCTGGTCGATTCCCCTACTCTGGACAAAAGACCAGGGCTCGAAATTAGCGGTTGCCTGGGTGCCATTCACCACTCAAAGTGCCGCCGGGCAACCTAAACACCGAGTCATTTTGCCCGGCTTGGCAATCAAATACTGGTTTATACCGATCACAAAAAACTGGAGTAACTCGGCGGGTCAGGCAGCATCTCTAGAGAATAGGAACGTGACGTTTCGTGTCGGCGGCGGCGGCTGTATTCCTCTAGTATCTTTGATTGCGGGGCAAAGATACTAGATGCAGGGTGACGAAGGGTCGGAGCGAATGACGGGCCCCGAACAGCGGCTCCACCGCCTCCTCCTCCCGCACCCGCCCGGCAGAAGGAGGCCTCCCTCTCTCTCTCCCTCATCCCGGCCTCGGCGTGCGGAAGGGGTTATTTTGAGAGCGCCATTAGCGGATTTGCAGCAGCGGCCGCTATCGCCCTGATAACGGCCGCTGCTTGCAAATCCGCCAACGTCGCTTTCAAAACTACCCCTCCCGCACACCGAGGCCAGTAGGAGAGAGGGAGGCCTCCTTCCGCCGTCTCAAGCAGCTGCACCAAAGATCCTATAGCTATAGGATCTTTGAGCTGCACCGCTCGGCCCCGCACCATGCTGTTGGCTGGCGGAGGGGAGGCGGCAGCACTTTGGCGTTGTACAGGGACGGCCAAGGCAGCAGGGCGATGTTGTCCGAGGAGCACTGACCTTCCATCCTCCTCTGCCCCCCTCCACCCCTCTTATCCTGGGACCCCTCCTCTCCATCCCGCACTGATCCCCATTCCCTCCTCTATTCAGTCCTCAGACATCCCGTGCTCCACTCCCCCCCTATCTATTCATCACCCTACCCACCTCGCATTGATTCTCCTGCCAACCCCCCCCCCCTCCCCTCCATCCTACACTGGTCCCCCAATTCATCCTGTACTGACCTCCCTTCCCATCCATCCTGCACTTCTCCCCCCATTGATACTGCACTGATCCTCCCATTCATCCCGTACTGACCCACCCTCCATTTACCCTGCACCAAACCCCCCACCCATCCTGTAGTGATCTCCCCATTCATCTTTTACTGACTGATCCCCCATTTATCCTGTACTGATCCCCTCATGCATCCTGTACTGATCCCCTCATGCATCCTGTACTGATCCCCTCATGCATCCTGTACTGATCCCCTCATGCATCCTGTACTGATCCCCTCATTCATCCCATACGGATCCCCCATTCATCCCGTACTGATCCCCTCATTCATCCCGTACTGATCCCCCATTCATCCTATACTGATCCTCTCATTCATCCTATACTGATCCCCTCATTCATCCTGTAGTGATCCCCTCATTCATCCTGTAGTGATCCCCTCATTCATCCTGTAGTGATCCCCTCATTCATCCTGTAGTGATCCCCTCATTCATCCTGTAGTGATCTCCCATTCATCCTGCACAGACCCTCCGATCCACACTGTCCTGAACCCCCCCCCCATTCATCCTGTACTGATTCCCCCCATTCATCCTGTGCTGACCTCCCCCCCCATCCATCCTGTACTGAACCCCCCATTCAAGAATGGGGGGGGGACAGTCTGAAAAAGGGCCTCAACCCGAAACGTTGCCCATTTCCTTAGCTCCATAGATGCTGCCTCACCCGCTGAATTTCTCCAGCATTTTTGTCTACCCCCATTCATCCTGTACTGATCCCCCCCATTCATCCCGTACTGATCCCCCCCATTCAACACCACTGACATCCCCCGTGCTCTCCCCTCACAATTTTACATACTCCAACCAACACGTACTAATTCACCTGCCTCAATCCATCGATTCCACACCGATTGCCTTCTCAACCCCCGCCATCTATCCACCCTGCACTGATTCACACATCCCTGACCCTATTGTGCTTCATGGCCTTCAGAGCGAATATTGACTATGTTTGATAACGGAATGCAATCAAATGTGTTTTAATTCCCAATGTTATTATTTGTTTTGACACCTTTAAACATATTACCAAAAGAACATTTGCTGCAGTTATGTCCTTTGGCCATCTCTTGTCAGTTAGTGTAATGTTTAACCTGTCAGATGGGTATAGTCGGTTTTAACAGCTATTATCATAAAATGCCTTTAGAAATTTCCTTGCAACCTGTATATTTTGTTATGGATAAATTATGTGGGAAGCCAGAGTGTTTCTGTGCCAATAGCAATAACGACCCATGCTATGACCATGTCATGGTAATTTTCGGTCCTTCACAGAAAACATGCTTGCATCAATCTGTAGTGTGTATGGTTAAGCATATATGTTACCATGGTCCAGGATTTATTGACACAGGTTGATCATATGCTGAATAATCCAACCACATTTTTGTTTGGAAGTGGAAAGAACTAATAGAAATTGCATTAATTGCAATGTGTAAAAAGAGTTGAGATATTGTATTATAATTTTGCTGTATGTCATTGTGGTATATATCATGTCTTGATTGGTGAATATGTTTAGTTTGTGAGTTATTTGAAGCAGAAATAATATGTGAATGTAGACAAAAGTGCTGGAGAAATTCAGCGGATGCAGCAGCACCTATGGAGCGAAGGAAATAGGCAACGTTTCGGGCCGAAACCCTTCTTCAGACTGATGGGTTTCGGCCTGAAACGTTGCCTATTTCCTTCGCTCCATAGATGCTGCTGCACCCGCTGAGTTTCTCCAGCACTTTTGTCTACCTTCGATTTTCCAGCATCTGCAGTTCCTTCTTGAACATAATATGTGAATGCTTCATTGAGCATAATTCCGACTGGTAACTACGCACTTCGTCCGAGCACATTATCGCACGCGTCATGCAAACCGTCTTAAATGACCACCTAAACTGTCATTTGGCAACCTAAAAAGCTGTCGGTTGCCCAGCTGGCAACAGGGAAAAAAAGTTAAGCGAGAGCCCTGCAGACTCTGTGCATCTACCCAAACTATTCCTCTCTTGATTTTGTATACATCTGTAAGACCTTCCATCATCCTCCTGAACTCCATGGAATAGAAACCCAGCCTACTCAACCTCTCCCTATAGCTCACACCCTCTAGTCCTGGCAACATCCTCGTAAATCTTTTCTGAACCCTTTCAAGCTTGACAATATCTTTCCTATAACATGTTGCCCGGAACTGAACACAATATTCTAAATGCTGTCTCACCAACGTCTTATACAACTGCAACACGACCTCCCAGCTTCTATACTCAATACTCTGACCGATGAAGGCCAAAGTGCCAAAAGCCTTTTTGTCCACCTTTAGATCAAGTACTAATTTTTCTCTACAAATGCAAATAAAGCTGTAGAAATAGTTTTGTTTTTTTTGGGGGGGGGGGGGGGGGGGGGGGGGGGGGAATTTTTTTACAATTATGCAAAGAAAAAGCTGAGTTATCCAACACTTCTCCAAACAGCAGTCTAGCAATTGACAGCAACAGGAATCATCTGCTATTTCTTTACTGACTTATGAATGGCATCATAGGATGGCTATGGTTCTCGACTGCACATATTCTTTAATCTGATCGTTGCACTGAAGTGGGACATACATTACCTTTAAGGGTAATATTTACTTATAATACCAATATGAATCCAAAAATTAAAAAACCTTTGTTTAACAAATGCAAATCAATCATTTGTTACAATGTTAAATCCATTAAATTATCTATAAAGTTGAAGCAAGGAGCAACTGCAGTCAAGTGTTTGCCAAATATTCTCTCAATATAATTTCATGTCAAGAGAAATAGCTTGGGAAACTCATTCAATATCATTGTTCTCTGCCCCATTAACAATGTCCAATTATACGGTTGTGGCGGGGACTGGCAGGAGTCCAGCCAAAAACTAGTCAGACACAAGTGTGTGCTCTAGACGTGTTTATTCTTCTGCATATAGCGCCCTACTCCTCCAGCTGACACGGGCATTGCCTGGCCTTAAATAACTCACGACCCCGTGACTCGCGCCTCCCCCACCAGGACGCCGCCCTCTAGAGCCGATGGTTCGTCGTGACCTTGGGTTGCTATCAGGTGCCGCCACAAGACCCCCCTCCCCCAGAACTACCGAACCGCACAGGACGTCTCACGAGGCGGCCCGAATGCGTAGATACAATTCCGCGCCCCGGGGGCTTGCTCGGTTCGGGAGAATCTCCGGGAGCCCGGGACGGCGGACGCCAGCGACGGGGAGGTTGAGCTCAGGTCCAAGTGGGCCGGTTTCAAACGAGCCACAGATACCGTTTCACGCCGGCCTCCCATGTCCAAATCGAATGTAGTAGGCCCGTGCCGCAGCACGCGAAAGGGACCTTCATACCGGCGCTGCTAGGGTGACTTGTGGGAGTCACGCCGAAGAAAAACATACGGGCAGCCCATCAGTGGCAGTGGCACATGGGAAGGGGCCACTCCATGACGCGACGTTGGGATGGGAGACAGGGCGCCGACCCTCTCCCGCAAGCGGATCAGCACCGATGACGGGGGTTCCTGGGACCCATCAGCAGCAGGGACAAACTCCCCGGGGACGGTGAGCGGAGCACCATATACCAACTCCGCGGAGGACGTTGACAGATCCTCCTTGGGGGCCGTCCGAATCCCCAACAGGACCCACGGCAACTCGCCCATCCACCCAGGGCCTGTGAGACGAGCCTTCAGACAACGGTGGAACCGCTCCACCAACCCGTTTGATTGGGGATGGTACGCTGTCGTGTGGTGGAGCTGCGTCCCCAACAGGCGGGCCATGGCGGACCACAGTTCAGATGTAAACTGGGCGCCCCGGTCGGATGTGATGTGCAGTGGAACCCCAAAGTGGGCAATCCAGGCTGCTACGAGGGCACGAGCACACGACTGCGTTGAAGTGTCCATGAGTGGGATGGCCTCCAGCCACCGCGTAAAACGGTCGACCACCATAAGCAGGTGTGAAACCCTTTGGGACGGAGGCAGCAGCCCCACGATGTCCACGTGTATGTGATCGAACCACTGGCGTGGCACTGCGAGGTCTTGAATGGGCGCCCGGACGTGTCTATGCA
The DNA here is from genome assembly GCA_038087875.1 of Malacoraja senta. Lineage (NCBI taxonomy): Eukaryota > Metazoa > Chordata > Chondrichthyes > Rajiformes > Rajidae > Malacoraja > Malacoraja senta. Next base: position 44,020,828 of record CM075978.1, read on the forward strand.
CCTTTGATGTCCGGCACGGGATGCACTTCTGGGCCCAGCGAGCTACCTGCTTCCGAAGTCCGTGCCACATAAACCTTGCGGCCACCATAGCGACCGTGGCCCGGATGGATGGGTGGGCCAGCCCATGGATCACCTCAAACACGCGACGGCGCCGGAACAATAGGCCTCGGCTGACCCGTGGACACGTCACAGAGGATGGAACCCGAGGAACCCAACGGCACATCCTCAAGCACCAAGCCAGAGATCGCGGTGCGGTATGCCAGCATCTCATCTTCCGCCAGCTGGGCCGCTGCCAAGTCGGAGTAATCTATCCCCGAGGCCGGGTTAAGCACGGCTGCAATTGCCGGACGGGACAAAGCATCCGCCACGAGGTTGCAATCCCAGCGATGTGCCGGACATCCGTTGTATACTCCGAAATACCCGCCAGCTGGCGCTGCTGACGGGCGGACCAAGGATCCGAAACCTTCGCAAACGCAAATGTGAGGGGCTTGTGGTCCGTGAAGGCTATGAAGGAACGGCCCTCGAGGAAGTACCGGAAGTGCCGCACTGCGAGGTGTAAAACGAGCAACTCCCGGTCGAAAGGTGCCGCCACACGGTCGCCAAAACATAGCAAAATTACTCCGCGGCAGGTAAATTTGTCAAGTAGAAAATATCAAAGCAGATGATTGAAGATTTTGCCAGTGAGCATCTTAAATGAGGAAAAAGAGGTAGAGCGATTTTGAGACTAAATTCCAATTTGACCACTGCCGGCACAACTGTCAAATTGCTGCAGTAAATTTACAAACTCACAAAAAGTCAGAAATTGGAGTTTGCAGATAGCAGGCGACAATGTAGATTAACCTACAGTAACTGATTAGTGAATTGTGGTTGTTGCTAGTTAGGATGCTGGTAGCTGTTATGCAATGTCTGACACGAGACACAGAGAGTCGCTATGTCAAGGAGGACTCTCTCTAACTTCTACAGGTGCACAGTAGAGAGCATGCTGACCGGTTGCATCGTGGCTTGGTTCGGCAACTTGAGCGCCCAGGAGCGGAAAAGACTACAAAAAGTAGTAAACACTGCCCAGTCCATCATCGGCTCTGACCTCCCTACCATCGAGGGGATCTATCGCAGTCGCTGCCTCAAAAAGGCTGGCAGCATCATCAAGGACCCACACCATCCTGGCCACACACTCATCTCCCCGCTACCTTCAGGTAGAAGGTACAGGACCCTGAAGACTGCAACATCCAGGTTCAGAAACAGCTACTTCCCCACAGCCATCAGGCTATTAAACTCAACTCAAACAAAACTCTGAACATTAATAGCCCATTATCTGTTTATTTGCACTTTAACAGTTTTATTTATTCATGTGTGTATATATCTATATAATAGTATATGGACACACTGATCTTTTCTGTATTCATGCCTTCTATATTCTGTTGTGCTGAAGCAAAGCAAGAATATCATTGTCCTATCTGGGACACATGACAATAAACTCTCTTGAATCTTGAAGTAATATATAAACAGTTGAAAACAGCTGGTCCAACTGGCAAGTTGGAACTTAGTAGAACAGTCGTCACTTAATGGCACCTCTGCAATACTCAAGCAACTCAGACTTCAATCTGAAGTAAAAATAGAAAATGCTGGGAAAGGCTCAGCAATCAGTCAGCAACTAAACAGTGAACGTTTTGCATACCCGAAACATTGATAGTTTCTCTTTCCAGAGTCATTGCCTGCCATGCTACGTTTTTTCAGGATTTTCAGATAATTTTTTTAAGGAGTTGGATAATTGTTTTAAGAGTAGAGAATAAGAGACTTATGACGATGATATAATTTGAAAACTGACCACATTCATGCTTTTTTGTGTGTTCTCTCTCTGCTTTTAATACCTATCATTATTCATTCATCTTTTGGTTTTACCAACAGCTGATCACAAAGACAGTGGCACAGTTAGTAGAGCTGCTGCCTCTCTGGCCCAAAAGCTTAGGAACACCAGTTCTTTGGTGCTATCTGAATGGGATTTGCATCTTCCACCACCATTTCCATATTCTATTTTTATTTCAGATTTCCATGGTG
>CM075978.1:44023082-44083155 GCA_038087875.1 Malacoraja senta
ACAAAACATTACTATACATACATAATATAGACTGGGAAAGTAAGCGTGCAGGTACAGCAGGCAGCGAAAAAAGTTAATATTCGCCTTCATAACAAGAGGAGTTGAGTATAGGAGCAAAGCGGTCCTTCTACAGTAGTACAGGGCCCTAGTGAGACCACACCTGGAGTATTGCGTGCAGTTTTGGTCTGCAAATTTGAGGAAGGACATTCTTGCTATTGAGGGAAGTGCAGCGTAGGTTAACGAGGTTAATTCCCGGGATGACGGGACTGTCATATGTTGAGAGAATGGAGCGACTGGGCTTGTATACACTGGAGTTTAGAAGGATGAGAGGGAATCTTATTGAAACATATAAGATTATTAAGGGATTGGACACGCTAGAGGCAGGAAACATGTTCCCGATGTTGGGGGAGTCCAGAACCAGGGCCACAGTTTAAGAATAACGGGTAGGCCATTTAGATCGAAGATGAGGAAACACGTTTTCACCCAGAGTTGTGAATCTGTGGAATTATCTGCTTCAGAAGGCAGTGGAGGCCAATTCTCTGGATGCTTTCAACAGAGTTAGATAGAGCTCTTAAAGATAGCAGAATCAGGGGATATGGGGAGAAGGCAGGAATGGGGTACTGATTGTGGATGATCAGCCATGATCACAGTGAATGGTGGTGCTGGCTCGAAGGTCTGAATGACCTACTCCAGCACCTATTGTCATTCCCACTTGCGATTTCTATAGACTAGAAGTTCATGATAGGTCACTATTGTCAGTAAAATGGTTGTTACAACATTTGAAGCTGGAGAAGAGTTGAGCTTTATGCTTCCTGAAAATTTATGAGGCCTGAAGAAAAACTGATGTATAAATCTGGTAATAGAATAAAGAGGAATCCACAGGATATATCGCAACATTGGTTATGGAAACAATGATGAAAAGGCCAGCTTGATGTACTAGACAAAATGGAGCAAGGACAATAATCAAATAGAGATTTTTCACAATACATTATGTAATATTGTGCAGTTTTATTATTTTTTTTGCTCACCTTTTTCATTATCTCACTGTAATCAGAATGCATTCTTTTACCAAGTTGCTTCTTTTCAATAAGCTCATCTTCCACAGCAAATAATACACCTTGCCTGCCATTTTGAAGTCTAGATGCCATAATCACTTTCAATCCTAGGTTGAAAACAGATGAGAAAATATTATATGCTCATTCCTTTAACTAATTCTCAGAAAAGTTACACACAATTAGCAAACGACTTAGCTTGTCTATTGTGCACAAATCAACTTTACTCGATTTCTTTCTCTTCTGTGATCATTGTTCCCAAGATATTCAGCTTTTTTCTACTGATTCAGATGGTTGTTTTGGCTATGGGACTCCAAATCACATGAAGCGTCCTGGCTGGACCTATTTGTGTCATTCATCACTATTAATGCATGCAGTTTGTAAACTCAACTGGCTTTATATATACACAGTGTTTATAGAAAGAAAAGAGAAAGTAGCCATCTTCATCTTCAGCCCTGTGAGCAAGACTAGATCAACAAGCACAGATAAATAGGCTGCATTAAGTTCCTCAGTCAGTAGATGCAGCTGATCCAGGGATTTGCATGAAAGAGATGAAATGACATGGTTTGTGTAAGAAAGAACTGCAGAAGCTGGTAAAATTTAAGGTAGACACAAAATGCTGGTGTAACTCAGCGGGTGAGGCAGCATCTATGAAGAGAAGGAATGGCCGTCGATTCGGGTCGAGACCCTTCTTCAGACTGATGTAAGGGGAGGGGGAGAGGGACAGAGATAGAATGTAGGCGGAGACAGTAAGATTAGTAGAAGAACTGGGAGGGAAAGGAGAGAGAAAGCAAGGGCATTCATACCGCTGGGGTATAAACTACCCAAGCAAAATATGAGGTGCTGTTTCTCCAATTTGCGCTGGGCCTCACTCTGACAATGGAGGAGGCCCAGGACAGAAAGGTCAGATTGGGAATGGGGGTAGTTGAAGTGCTGGGCCACCGGGAGATCAGATAGGTTCAGACGGACTGAGCTGAGGTGTTCAGCGAAACGATCGCCGAGCCTGCACTTGGTCTCGCCGATGTAGAGAAGTTGACAACTGGAACAGCGGGCACAGTAGATGAGGTTGGAGGAGGTGCAAGTAAACCTCTGCCTCACCTGGAAAGACTGCGGCGGCGCGGATTACTGCAGCGGCCCCTACAGCCCGTCTGTCTTTTTTTAATTTTTGTCTAGTTAAATGTAGTTGTTTGTGTTTTTTTTGTACTGTTTTAATTGTGTATATGTGGGGGGCGGGGGGGAACTTTAAAAAATCTCTTCCCTGCACGGGAGACCCGACCTTTTCCCTGTCGGGTCTCCGTTGTCGTTGGGGCCTAGCTCCGTGGAGCGGCCTCCGACCGGGACGACCTGGGGGCTCCAGTCGCGGAGCCTGTAGAGCTGCGGACTCACCATCGTGGGGCTGGCTGGCCTCGGAGCGCGGGGAGCGGTGGTGGCTCGTTGCTGCGGCCCGACTCCAGAGCTCCAGCTGCAGACCTGTGGACTATGATATCGGGAGTTCGCGGGTCCGGGTGAGAGACCGCTTTCCGGAGCTCCCGCAACGCAACTTCTCCAGCTCGAGTCGCGGGGTTGGAACGACCGGAGCGGGGCCGTAAATCCAGCGCCCGCCAGGGGCTCCAACTTTGTGACTTTTGGGCCCGGAGCGAGGCTGTATACCGCCCGGCGCGGCCTCAACGGCCGTGGGACTTAACATTGCCCGCCTGGGGCTTCAACATCGGGAGAAAAATGGGGCAGGGGAGAGAAAAGACTTTGCCTTCCATCACAGTGAGGAGGAGATTCACTGTGATGGATGTTTTTCTGTAAATTGAATTGTTTGTGTGTCTTGTAGGAATTGTTTTGTTTGTATGGCTGTGGAAACAGAGTTTCGTTTGAGCCTCTTTGAGGTTCAAATGACAAGAAATAAATCAAATCAAATCAAATCAAATCAAATTTAGGTCCTTGGATGGAGTCGAGGGGGGGGGGGGGGGAGGTAAAGGGACAGGTGTTGCATCTCCTGCGGTTGCAGAGGAAAGTACCTTGGGAAGGGGTGGGAAGGGACGAGTTGACCAGGAGTTTCCGAGGGAACGGTCTCTGCGGAAAGCAGAAAGGGGTGGAGATAGGAAGATGTGGCCAGCAGTGGGATCCCGTTGGAGGTGGCGAAAATGTTGGGAGGATTATATGCTGAATAAAAACTGGATATAATAGGATTATATTCAGTTCTCCCACTGGTCTTACTGTCTCCGCCTACATTCTATCTTTGTCCCGCCCCCTTCCCTGACATCAGTCTGAAGAAGGGTCTTGACCCGAAACGTCGCCCATTCCTTCTCTCCATAGATGCTGCCTCACCCGCTGAGTTACTCCAACATTTTGTGTCTACAAAAAACAAGGCTTGGTGTTTTTCAAGAAATGGATGACTATAGATTCAAGGATGAATTGGACGCCATTGATATCTAACAAATATATTTTAAAAAACTAATTCTTTACACATTGCTGCCAGAGTCAGTATCTCAAATTTCTCTTCAGTACATATGGTTTCCAGATGACATATTCTGCTGGTCCCAGATTCATGCATGTTTGTCCTGGTCCATAAACGTAGCAATACTAGTTATTAAATACCAGGAAATCAACAATGCCAACCAGTTTTCACTCCATTCTTACAACAAGCTAATGTTTACTTTCTCTATGCTCTATTCGTTTTGGTCCTAACTGCCCATAAGCTTCAGAATGAAAATGTGAACATTTTAAAGTAGGAACAAACATGTGAATTGCTAAATAATACATAACTCATATATACATACATAATTTAACATGCATTTTCTCAAATAAATAACTGCTCCTCACACATAAAACCTTGTATTTAAAAATATCATCTGGGGGCTTCTCACTAAATAACCTAATTTTTTTCTTGGGAATAACTTACTTCACAAATCACTGGCAATTAATCTCTTGCCTTTCATTAACATTTTCCATTCCCTGGACTTTTTGCCACAATTTTTCATAATGTTTCCCCAGTTGTAATGTTGTACTTCACTTTGTTTCTGACCATTTCCAGGCATCCACAGAACAGATAACAAACTGCTATATAAATAAATATACTGCTGCTCCACATATGAGAGTAAAGAAAACAGTAAATTTTCTTTAATTAAAATGTTAATTTAATAAAATAATGCCAAAATCAATTTACCACTATATTTTTTATCTTTCTTAATGCATATTAAATATTTCAAACGACAGCATCAATAGTTGAAAAAAGACAACTGTATGTACAGACCAAGATTTAAGCACTGGTTTCACGCACTAATGGTGGAAAAAATGCAATGCTGAAATTCAGAATAAAAAACAGAAAAGGTGGATATAAAAATGCCACGCGCAAAATATTCACCAGTGCACGTGTGGGAAATGGGAAAGGACGATTGAGGTAAGTAATAGTAATTCTCAAAACACAAATAATTTGAAGATCCCACATCTAAGACTAATTGAAATATTTAGTCGCCATAAGGTCATAAGGAATAGGAGTAGAATTAGGCTATTCGGCCCATCAAGTCTACTCCGCCATTCAATCATGCCTGATCCATCTCTCCCTCCTAATCCCATTCTCCTGCCTTCTCCCCATAACCTTTGACATCCGTCATCTTAAATCAGTATCAATTATTTAGACATATTAATACTTCAAAAATGGTTTGAATCTTTAAGGAATATTTAAAATAAATATTCTAGAAAATTCTGAGATTGAGCAGCGAGGAATATTGCAATTATAAATGTGAGAAATATTGCAATTATAAATGCTTAGACCAATACATATTGTGAGAAAATAGGAGATGAGACACAATGTGTAAGTTATCCAGCCCATTGCGCCTTTGTTGGTTCACAATTGTTGCATTACCCAACTGATCTGCAGTTCACTTATTCTCTTTCACATGTCTATCAACCTTTCTTCCATCAGTGGTGTTGATGATTTATCCATGGTTTTTATAGCCTGCTCACATGTAAATAAAATTTACATGCCAACTGCGGAAGTGTAATGAAATAAATACATCACACCTATTAGAGTTCAGTAACAGTGAGGGAAAGAAAAAGATCCTTTCAGAGAAAGAAAATTAGGTAAATAATGTCAGCTCTGCTAAATTAATACAATTTCTGTCCCCAAGGTAGAAGGTTGAGGATTACAATCCACTCAACTTCACAGGGTCACAGCATGATAAGATGTCATATTCCAATATGATGTTAAACTAACACATTGCCTGCTCTCTGATAGACTTTGAGGCAGGTACTTTCGCAACGTTTAAGAAACATTTAGACAGGTATGTGGATAAGACAGGTTTAGAGGGATATGGGCCAAATGCAGGCATGCAGGACTTGTGCAGATGGGACATGTTGGCTGGTGTGGGCAAGTTGGGCCTGTTTCCACACTGTAAGACTGACTGTATGAGAAGTGTCCCTACACACTTGATCAGTATTTACTTTTCAACCCTGCCTATTTTTACATTGACGCTGTTATGTTCATATTGGCTCCATGTTTCCTACAACAGAAATAACTTGAGTGCAGATGACTCTTTGGGACATCGTCAGAATGCAAACTGCACCAAATAAACGTTTTTTTTTAATTTTCATTGCTGAGGGAAATATAACACCAACAAAGAGGTAGATGGGTTAACGCTTAAGATCACAGGACAGTAGTGCATCAATGCTATAGGAAGTATCACACTAGATTATGTGCTCAGATCTCTGAGTGAGGCTTAAATGCAAAACCTCCGGGCAAGCACTGCTATTGGTGTCATGGCTGAAACTTTTATTGGCTTTTAAACAGCTGACTATTTTACTTTTTGCAGATTGAACAACATCTTATTGCCTTCTCAATTTGTAATGCAAATTTTTATATGTATAGTTACTCTTCCTTTTTGGCTTATAATATATTTAAATGTAACATTTCAGTAAACAAACAAAGTACATAATTAATCATATATTTTGGAAAAGCAGAACCTCAAAGACAAAGTAGGCTTAGCCCATTTGCCATTAGAAATTAATATTTAGCGCAAACAGGCAATGTAAAATTAAAGAGAGGATTCAACATCAGCTGAATGTTTGCCTGTCATACTGTGGATTGGACCAGTGAAATTGGAAGCTGCTGATTTGAAAAATGCAGCTGCACACCCGAATGCTGCCACAGGCTGCACTTTCTGTGAATTAATGAAGCTTTGCAGATCGTCACCAAAATTCCTGACTGCAGATTTGTGACTATTTTTTACATGCAACATTATCTACTTTTTGCATTATCAAAAAGTGGAAAATCTGAGACATATAGAAGACTGAGGACTCTTGCATCCTGCTGACATTTATAAGCTTTAAAAAAAAGACAGTGCTGGAGTAAATCAGCGGGTCAGGCAGCATTTCTGAAGAACATTTCGGGTCAGGACCTTTCTTCAGACTGATTGCAGGGGGGGGAAGAAAGATGGAAGAGAGGAGGAGCAGGACAAAGGCTTGAAAGTGATAGGTGGATACAGGTGAGTTTTTGGTAGGCAGATGGTTGGATAAAGACCAAAGGTGAAAAGACAAAAGGTGTGAGATAAGGAGAGAAGTGTTACAAATTGGAAGCCAGAGGAAGGAATGTATGTGGAAAGAGGGAGGTAGGGGAGAAATGGATGCAAGCTCAGGTGTGCCAGAGAAGAGGGTGGGAGAAAAGGGGGCACATTTGGTTAGTTACCTAAAATGAGAGAATTCAAAGTTCATGCCATTGTGTTGTAACCTACACAAGCAGAATACGAGGTGCTTTTCCTCCAGTTTGCATGTGGCCTCACTCTGGCACAGGGGCAACCCTGGACGGAAATATTAGTATGGGAATGGGATGTGGAATTAACAACCAGGATATCCAGAAGGCCTTGGTGGACCAAGCGCAGGTGTTCAGCGAAACCTGGGTCTTGCCAACTTAAGGGAGGCTACATAAGGAACACTGGCAGCAGATAAGGCTCGAGGAAGTGCACACGAGTCTTTGTCTCACCTGGAAAGACTCCAGGTGTCCCTGGACAAATACGAAGGAGGAGATTAGTGAGAGAGGTTACACCGCCTGCGGTTGTAGAAGTATAGATACTATTCAGCTTTGTAAACAATACATTTGTATACCCCAGTAGTTCCGTATAGATGAATAGTGGTCAAATAACAGAAAAGCTTCCTGCTTTGACAACTTCATCCTTTGTACAAGTTCCCTCACGGCCATCCGCATGCAAACAAAATGGATTCAAACGACCGCAGATTTGCCGTTGATAGGGCGGGTCTTTCAGGATCATTGGGATTTATCCCTGGCTTTAAAAATAAACAACTTTTCAGGGTTTCGCAGCCGCCACATCCCAGCTTTAGTTGTAACGATGATTTATTTTTATCGATAGCAAGGATTTACACCGATGCACTGTGTGTATAAAGATGATCAAATACATTGAATTTGAGGGCAGCGTCGCCAATCCCCAATGGGTCAAGACGGAGGCCTCAGGCTTTGCACCAGCAGACACATTCACTCACCCTAACATTTTACAGCGTTTCACCGGAGCTACGAGTGGATAGAAACCATGCCAGCCCTCCTCCAGCCCTGCGCTCGGCCCCTCAGCCGTTGCTCGCTAATGAGCGTCAATCAATGAGCGCCGCCAACCCGTCTCTGCGCCATTGAAAAGAGCCCGGAGCATCACGGGATCGCTGTGGTCCTCCAGCTCGGAAGACCGAGCCACCACCCGGCGTGACCAAAGATACTAGGGGCGTGACCGGCTGACAGCCAGCACCGCGCATGTCCGCAGGTTGCAGCAGCAAGTCGATTCAACCTCAGCGCTGAGTGCAATCCATTGGCCAAGAACTGTGTCATGATGCACACACAATCAAAGCACAATGTAGGCTTATGTTTGCAGATGCAAATCAACTCCCTCTGAGGCGCCTCTGTAAAACCAGCTCATGTTTATCACTTCCAGAGGCAGAATTAGGCCATTCAGCCCATCAAGTCTACTCTGCCATAAAATCACTGCTGATCTATCTTTCCCTCAACCCCATTCTCCTGCCGTTTCCCCATAACCCCTGACACCCTTACTAATCAAGAATCTGTCAATCTCCGCCATAAAAATATCAGCCGTGGCAATGAATTCCATGGATTCACCACCCTCTGACTAAATTATTTTCCATTTCCTTTCTAAAGGCATGTCCTTTTATTCTGAGGCTATGACCTTGGTCCTAGATTCTCCCTCTAGGAAGCATCCTCTCCACATTTCACTCTCGCCAAGCCTTTCACTATTCAGTAAGTTTCAATAAGGTCCCCCTCATCCTTCTAAATTCCAGCGAGTTCAGGCCCAACGCCAACAAATGCTCATCACATGCTAACCCAATCATTGGGTTATGCAGGGCTGCCAACTCTCATGCATTGAGCGTGAGACTCACGCGTTTTATGAAATTCTCACACTCTCACACTGATGACAGAAGTTCTCACGCTCAAAAAAATATTTTAAAATATATATCTATAAATAAATAAAGCCACACTCCTCCACACTCACCAATGAGAATACCTTTATGTCGATGGGTTCCCGTAAAGAACGAGCAATTTGATTGGCTCATCACACACTATTTAAACTGGCAATGTAGACAAAAATGCTGGAGAAATTCAGCGGGTGAGGCAGCATCTATGTCTGAGTTTGTCCCTTCTTCAGACTCAAGCATTTCTCCAGCATTTTTGGCTACCGCTCCATAGATGCTGCCTCACCCACATTCACATTCCCATGCAGGTGGTGTAATAGGTGAGACACGGTGGTGGTCCCAGCACCGACCCCCCCCCCCCCCACCGAGGCACTGTGACCGCTCACACCTCCCACCCACCCTCATCTCCGGCAGCTCTGTGTCCAGCGGCCGCTCTGTCCACACCCGTGGAGTGTTAACCCCGGCCCGGAGCCAGGAGCGGACCGGGTGAGTGGGGGCGTCACGGGGATGAATCTCCGGCTAAGGCTCCGCTCCGATGCCCGACCCCCGGGTCACTGTCCCTCACCTCCCCTGGACCCCCGGGTCATTGTCCCTCACCCCCGGACCCCAGCTGGACACAGAGCACCTGGGCTGGCCCGCATTCCCGGGGAGTGGGGGGAGGGGAATGCTCCCCAGACATCGCCAAGTCTCCGCTCACTCCGGGTGTTGTCGCCGCTTCACTGACACACTCTCTCACACACAACCTAACACACACTCTCACACACAACCTAACACACACTGACACACACCCTTACACACACACTGACACACACAAGGTTTAAAGGGATATAGGCCAAATGCGGATAAATGGGACTAGATTTGATGGGACATCTTGATCTGCATGGACAAGTTGGGATGAAGGACCTGTTTCCATGTTTTAAGACTATGAAAGGGTGCAATTGCTCTGGAGAGGGTAGAAAGGGTGCAATTGCTCTGGAGAGGATCCAGGGGCGATTTATGAAGATGTTGGCAGGGCTGGATTTTTTTTTTCACTTTGAAGAAAGATTTGATAACTTGGATTGTATTCTCTGCAGCAACGGAGGTGAAGAAAAGACTTAGTTGAGGTGAATAATATTATGAGAATAGGACCTGTTTCGCTTAACAAAGAGTGTAGGAAGGAACTGCAGATGGTGGTTTAAACTGAAGATAGACACAAAAAGCTGGAATAACTCAGCAGGACAGGCAGCATCTCTGAAGAGAAAGAATAGGTGATGTTTTGGGTCGAGACCTTCAGACTGAAGAGGTTGAAAACCAGCCATAAAACACAATGACTGAAGATGTGTGTTATCAAACTAAGGGCAGAAATCAGAATCATGTGTTCATCTTTATTGACATGACACCATAATAAATATATTACAGAAAAAAGAATTTAATGGGGTGGCACGGTGGCGCAGTGGTAGAGTTGCTGCCTTACAACACCACAGGCCCAGATTTGATCCTGCCTACGGGTGCTGTCTGTACAATATTTGTACATTCTCCCTATGACCACATGGGGTTTCTCTGGATATTCCGGTTTCTCCCACATCCGAAAGAAGTGCAGGTTTGTAGGTTAATTGGCTTCTGTAAATTTTCCCTGGCGTGTAGGATAGAACTGGTGTATGGTAGCTTGCTGGTCGGTGTGGACAGTGGGCCGAAGGGCCTGTTTCCATATATATGTTTTACATATATATCTTAGTTTCATTGAACCACATACGGTTGAATATGTGGCATTAATTTCATCTTGTTTCTATAGTCAAAGTGTAAGGTTGATTAATTTATTTGTGCAGAACAGTGATGGAAGTCCGACTCCACTTGCCTTGTTTCTATGATATTTTCTCTCTCTATATATATATGCATAACAGAATGAATTATAATCTGATTTCCATGCATGAATATACTAAGGTCATTCATGTGCTGCACCTGTTGATCAGAGCCTGGCTCTACTGTGGAATGTAATTAGGAATGTAATTTAGCCTAACCTTATTCATACCTAATCCAATTTGAAGCATCAATGTTGCATTCAAGTGTAAGTTAAAACTTGCTACAGTATGCACCAGATTGCACAATTTCAAGCTGGAAAATGCAAAAGCTCCCCATGTTGGCAGCCCTGAAAATAATGAATAATTAGTCTGAGTTAGTCAATTAGTTAATGCTGCAGTGATGCTTGGCTAGCAGTCATCATTGAATGGTATTCGATATACTAGTTAAGAGGGAGAAGGATGTCAGAAAACAAGGCTCTAAATTTAAGTAAACTTTGGGAAAGTGAGGCAGAAGAGTAGACTATGCAGAGCATTGACAAACAATGTGAAATGTTCCAAGATTTTCTTGGTAATAGACGTGTACATTTTGAATTGAAATTATTTGTCATTCAAAAATGAATGAAAAGAAATGAATGTTATCCCTAACAACTAAGTTCAGGTGGACAGTAACATGGATAAGGGAGAGCCAGTGGATGTAGTGTACCTGGACTTTCAGAAAGCCTTTGATAAGGTCCCACACAGGAGATTAGTGGGCAGAATCAGAGCACATGGTATTGGGGGTATGGTATTGGCATGGATAGAAAATTGGTTGGCAGACAGGAAACAAAGAGTAGGAATTAACGGTTCCCTTTCAGAATGGCAGGTAGTGACTAGTGTGGTGCCTCTAGGCACGGTGCTGGGACAGCAGCTATTCACAATATATATTAATGATTTAGGGTTAGGGTGACGTTTCGGGTCGAGACACTTCTTCTGTATGGTGTCAGATTAGGAAAAGGGGAAGTGCAACGAGACCTGGGTGTACTTGTCACTGAAAGTAAGCATGCAAGAAACAGCAGGCAGTGAAGAAAGCTAATGGCATGTTGGCCTTCATAATGATAGGATTTGAGTATAGGAGTAAAGAGGTCCTTCTGCAGTTGTACAGGGCCCTGGTGAGACCACACCTGGAGTATTGTGTGCAGTTTTGGTCTCCTAATTTGAGGAAGGACATTCTTGCTATTGAGGGAGTGCAATGTAGGTTCACGAGGTTAATTCCCGGGATGGCAGAAATGTCATATGATGAAAGAATGGAACGGCTGGGCTTGTATCCACTGGAATTTAGAAGGATGAGAGGGTATCTTATAGAAACATAAAATTATTAAGAGATTGGACACGCTAGATGCAGGAAACATGTTCCCGATGTTGGAGGCGTCCAGAACCAGGGGTCACAGTTTAAGAATATGGGGTAGGCCATTTGGAACTGAGATGAGGAAAAAACTTTTCACCCAGAGTGTTGTGAATTTGTGGAATTATCTGCCTCAGAAGGCAGTGGAGGCCGACTCACTGGATGCATTCAAAAGAGAGTTAGATAGAGCTCTTAGGGCTAGTGGAATCAAGGGATATGGGGAGAAGGCAGGAATGGGGTACTGATTGTGGATGATCAGCCATGATCACATTGAATGGCTCGAAGGGCCGAATAGCCTACTCCTGCACCTATTTTCTATGTATCTGGAATAACTCAATGGAACAGGCAGCATCTCTGGAGAGAAGGAATGGATGATGTTGCGGGTCGAGACCCTTTTTCATACTGATGTCAGGGGTGAGAGTAAGTGTTCGGCACGGACTAGAAGGACCGAGATGGCCTGTTTCCGTGCTGTAATTGTTATATGGTTATATGGTTATATGGTGAGTGGGACAGAGATAGAATGCAGTCGGAGACAGAAAGATTGGTGGGAGAACTGGGAAGGGGGAGGGGATGGAGAGAGAGGGAAAGCACGGGCTATTTGAAGTTAGAGAAGTCAATGTTCATACCGCTGGGGTGTAAGCTACCCAAGCGAAATATGAGGTGCTGTTCCTCCAATTTGCGCTGGGCCTCTGACAATGGAGGAGGCCCAGGACAGAAAGATCAGATTGGGAATGGGAGGGGAATGGCGTGAATTCGCAGCATTATCCTGCGCTACTTAATCCAAGGGTGAGCAAACGAGCGGACAGACGGACGAAAGCAACGATCATAGAGTGGAATAGATGACATTTCAGGTCGAGACCCTTCTTCAGACTGAGTCAGGGGAAAGAGGAACAAGAGATATAGACGGTACTGACAAATGAATGGAAGATATGCCTATATCTCCCGTTTCCCTTTCCCTTGACTGTCAGTCTGAAGAAGAGTCTCGACCCAAAATGTCATCTATTCCACTCTATGATCATTGCTTTCGTCCATCTGAGAGAGAGAGAGATGCAAGAAAGCAGCTATGACATATAATACACAATAAACTATATTACAAATACACAATAAACAAGTTATGCATTCTTGTACTCTTACATGGGTATGACCGCACATTAAAAAAAATCCCCCCCCCTCCCCCCCAACCTCAGCCTCACGGACCTAAGAGTACCCCTAGTTCCTAAAACCCATTTCCATCACTGCTGGTAACACTGACAAGTGCACATTTCTCATCAATCCTAAACAGCCTATCAGAACATTAAAAAAAACTACTGGAGGAAATCAGCAGGCTAGGCAGCATCTGTGAAGGAAAATGGTCGGATAAAGTTTCGGGTCTTTTCAGACTTCAGTTTGGAAAACTTTCGGTCCAAATAAGTTCCTCCAGTAGCTTATTATTTCACGCAAGATTTCAGTATCTAGAGTCTCTTGTGTCTCCATCCCTGTAATAATATGCATGGTGTGCCATCTCCTTGAACCACCGGTATGTCCAGTGAAAGTACTCCATGGGCCAGTTAGCAAGTTTCAGGAACTGGCCAAAAAAGTATTTCTGAGAAGACTTATAGGCCTGTCCCACTTAGGCGATTGCAGGAGACTATGCAGTTGCCACATGGTCGCCATATGTTCGCGGGTGGTTGCCGAGTAGTCGCCATCATGGTCGTGAGGAGTTCCCGCATTCTGGGAACTAGTCGCGGCCTCATTATGGGTCGCAGCAAATTTTTCAACATGTTGAAAAATTAGCGGCGACCAGAAAGAAGAAGCCATGGAGAGTAGCGAGAATTCTCGAGCCGTAGGTGCAGTGGTAGAGATTAGAGATTAGAGATTAGAGATTCCTTTATTTGTCATTCAGACCTTTCGGTCTGAACGAAATTTCGTTGCCTGCAGTCATACATATAATAATAAATGACAAAACACACAATAAACACAAATTAACATCCACCACAGTGAGTTCACCAGGCACCTCCTCACTGTGATGGAGGCAAAAGTCTTAAAGTAGTGGGTTGCCAGTAGGTCAAAGGTTGTTATAGTTTCTCGTAGGTTGTAGCCAGTGCTGACTGGTGAATTTGATTGGCTCATTGGGAAAAAATACATAAGCAGTAGTTTTCAGAACCAAGGATAACCGGCCGGTAATGTTAATGTCCGCCGAGCTTCACAGCCGTGTATCTCTGGCTTCTTAATAGTTGTCTCCACTCCTTCTCCCCACCCCATATCCCTCTTCCCCCATTCTCCCTCCTCTCCCCCCCTCTTTTAAAGGACTTGCGTGACCCTTCCTGTACACTGTGCTTTCACCGTCTTAATTACAGCGGCAAACTTCCTGTTCATTGTGGTGTGTGTCTGTATCACATTGGCTTTGCACCGTGTGAATTTCACTCAGACAGCGCTCCCCCCGCTGTGTGTGTGTGTGTGTGTGTGTGTGTGTGTGTGTGTGTGTGTGTGTGTGTGTGTGTGTGTGTGTGTGTGTGTGTGTGTGTCTCTCTCTCTCTCTCTCTCTCTCTCTCTCTCTCTCTCTCTCTCTGTCTCTCTCTCTCTCTCTGACAGTCGCCGGCAGTCGCCTGAAAAATCACCTAAGTGGGACAGGCCCATTAGGAAGTTCGGCATGTCCCCAACAACTCTCACCAACTTCTACAGATGCGCTTTACAAACATTTTATCGGGATGAATCACAGCATGGTTTGAGAACAGCTCCATCGAACACCCCAAGAAATTGCAGGAAATTGCAGAGTAGTGGACGCAACCCATACCATGCACAGACCACACTTCCTTAAAATCTTAGGAAGTTTGGCATGTCCCCAACAATTCTCACCAATTTCTACGGATGCGCCATAGAAACATTTTGTCGGGATGCATCACAGCATGGTTAGGGAACTGCTCCATCCATGACCCTGAGAAATTGCAGAGAGTTGTGGACACAACCCAGACCATCATACAATCACCCTTCCATTGACTCCATCTACACTACATGCTGCTTCGCAAGGCCACCAGCATAATCAAGTAAGAGTCTCACCCCGGTCACTCCCTGTTATCCTCTATCCCAGCAGGCAAGAGGTACAGAAGTGTGAAAATGCATACCTCCAGATTCTGGGACAGTTTCTTCCCAGTTGTTATCAGGCAACAGAACCACCCTATCACCAACTAGAGAGCAGTCCTGACCTGCTATCTACCTTATTGGAGACACTCTGACAATTTTTAATTGGATTTTACTGGACTTTATCTTGCATTAAACTTTATTCCCTTTATCCTGTATCTGTACATTGTGGACAGCTTTATTGTAATCATGTATAGTCTTTTTGCTGGCTGGTTAGCACGTAACGCAAAAGCTTTTCACTGTACCTCAGACTGGACGTTTTGGGTCGGAAGATGTCTGCCAGTCTGAAGAAGGGATCCGATCCGAAACGTCACCTATTCCTTTTCTCTAGAGATGCTGGCTGACCCACTGAGATATTCCAGCATTTTGTGTCTATCTTCAATTCTCAATTGTTGTTGGCTTCAGTGAATTAATGGGGGTGGATATCTGATATTGCATGGGGAACCCAGAAATAAATCCAGTTCATCTGCCTGCGGCTTTTGATGGGGCATCTCACTGGCCCAGATTTTGCTGGCACAGGCTCAAGACTTGTAATTGTTGTCCATAGTTATCCCACACCTCAACTTGGAAACAGAAGGAACTGCAGATGCTGGAATCTTGAGCAACAAAGTGCTGAACAAACTCAGCAAGTCAGGCAGCATCAGTGGAAGGAAATGGACAGATAACCTTTGGCCTGACCCGCTGAATTTCTCCATCTCTTATTACCTCAACAGGTCCCTCTCAGTGTGTAGAAATGACCTGCAGATGATAGTAAATACTGGAGTACTAATAAGTGCTGGAGTAACTCAACGGGTCCGGCAGCATCACTGGAGAAAAAGGATGGGTGATGTTTTGGGTCGGGACCCTTCTTCAGACTAAAAATAGAGGGGAGGGAACTGGAGGTAAGAATGGGCTAGAACAACCGCCAACAGATGATGAATGGAATGTGGAGTACTGGACTGGACTGTCAACGTGCATTTTGTGCTCAAGTCAGTGAAGTAGGAATTAAATCCACAATTATGACTCTTTGTCTGAAGTGCTGCCCACTGAACCACAGCATCGATTTTTGATCACTCAGATGGTAAAAACGAACTGAAGGAAATTCTGTGCTATTGGTGATGATCCTTCAGCAGGGAGGAGGAACTGAGATTATTTGCTGAAGTTTCAAGTCACCAGAGCGAGACTTGAGTTCACAACCTTCTGATTCAGAGTCGTATACCATAGAGACCATATTATTGATGGCAGCTGCAGAACAATAGTTTAAATGGTAATGTAACTTTATTTACCCCGAAAACTCTAGCATAAATCAAGCAGCCATCAGGCTATTAAACACTACAACCTCAAAGTAAGCTCTGAACTATATAGACTTGGGGGCATTGGTTTTGTCTTTTTGCACTATTATTGGTTTCTATATTCTGTTGTGTTGCTGCAAATTAGAATTGTCTGGGACATATGACAATAAAACACAAAAGCCGGAGTAACTCAGCGGGACAAACAGATGCTGCCTGTCCCGCTGAGTTACTCCAACTTTTTGTGTTTATCTTTGATTTAAACCAGCATCTGCATGCAGTTCCTTCTGACAATAAAACACTATTGACTTGACTCTTAACCAGCAACTCTTAAATTCCACAAGATGGCGATACACGACCACGGAAAAACTGGAGACGTTCTCCCTGGTGCTCAGCAGTCTGGTCCTGAAACATTCTCCACAAAGCTGCTTTTATTTCTGAAGGATAAACCAGAAGCACAGTCTCAATGGATAAAACTTCCTGCCCCCAGATCCGTAGCTCCGAGTGGAAGTACCACACTTAATAAATCAGTGCATTAGTCAAGACCACACTATTTCAATGCAGTAACTTTATGAGGGGACTTAGGTTAAAGCATTACTACCCTGGGGCAGTGAGCTGATCAGGTGGTGGGTGCGTTGATGTTTAATGTGGCTGGGGTCGAAATGTCTAAAATGCACGCTTGTGGTTCCGATTCTCCAGACGGTGCCACTCCAGTGAAGTGTTCAGCAGGGCTCAGGTCTTCTCAGAATAAGTGAGAGAGAAAATAAGTTACAGAGCAAAAGAAATAAGGAGCAAGAGTATGGCACTGATTGGATTGATCTGCTGGGAGCCAGCGTAGATTTAGTGGCCAAATGTCCTCCTGCCACACTGTCATAAAACCATCTCTACTTTCACAAGTTAGGCAACATGAAGAAAGGTTTCCTTTCTCACAGAAGGTTCTGCTCGGGGGATGATGCGGAGACATTATCGGATGTTTCTGGTTGGGGCCCTTCTCTACCTGAAACATCACCTATCCATGTTCTCCAGGGATGCTGCCTGACCCACTGAGTTACTCCAGCACTTTGTGACCTTTTGGAACAGGATGCTTAAAAGTATTATGATGAATTATATAAATAGAAAGTATTTTTAAAAATCTTAAATGATCTTCAATACTTCAATACTTCAATACAATTTATTTGTCATTTGGACCCCTTGAGGTCCAAACGAAATGTCGTTTCTGCAGCCATACAATACAAAACGAAGAAGACCCAAGACACAACACAATTTACACATACATCCATCACAGCGCTGTGATGGAAGGCAAAAAAACGTATCTCTCCACTGCACTCCCCCCCCGATGTCAGAGTCAAAGTCAAAGCCCCCGGCGGGCGATGGTGATTGTCCCGCGGCCATTAAAGCCACGCCGGGTGATGCAAGGTCGCGCACCGGGTCTTGGTGTTAGAGCCCCGGCGTGCGCTCGCAAAGTCCCGCGGCCATTCCAAGCCGCACGGGGCGGCGATGTAAAGCCCCGCTCCAGGTGCTCTTCAACCCCACAACTCGGGCGGGAGAAGTCGCCGCTGCAGAAGCCCCGTAAAGCGGTCTCCCACCAGGGACCCGCGGGCTTCCGGTGTTGCCTTCCGCCAGACCTGCGGTTGTAGCCTCCGAATCTCCGGGGGTCGGGCCGCAGCAGCGATTGTTTCCACCACAGCTCCACCCGCTCCGGACTCGGCCAGCCCCGCGACGGTGAGTAGTCCGCAGCTCTGCAACTGGAGCGCCAGGTCGTTCCTGCTGGAGGCTGCTCCACGTTGACCAGCCCCAACGACAACGGAGACCCGACAAAGAAAAGGTCGGGTCTCCCATGCAGGGGCAAGATTTTAAAGTTCCCCCCCCCCACCCCCACCCCCCCACACACATACCCCGACAAAAAAATAAAATAAAAACTACATAAAAACGAGACAAAAATAATAAAAAGACAGACGGACTGCAGAGGCCGTTGCTGACGAGAGTCGCGCCGCCCACCGAACTGTATATTGCTACAGTGACTTACATGTACCTGGGAACTTTTCCCATTTAGTGATAGTTGCAAAGGGCACCTTCAAGAATACCTTTGTTCATTCTCCTTAGTGAAGATTAAGCTGTTCCTGTGCCTTATTCCTTTCACTCCTTTTCACACTCAATTCAATATTTCAGTTGCTTGCTCTCCCAATTTGGACATCAGGCTTTGGAGATCAAACAGTTGTAAAAACAGATACAGCTTGGAGTAACCAGGACCCATGAAGAGAATCAGACATGTCAGAAAAACCCATACTACCATCAAATATAATAATACCTGACAACTTTGATGTTCTTTAAAGCCAGAAAAAGGCTAAAAATAACAAAGGTGTAGAGTATTATGATGGAGCCAGAATCACTTTGCATATATTTTGAAAGTGTGTGAGCAAGTTTGGGCCACAGTTCAGTACCTGGAAAAAATGGATTGGAATGCTGTTGTTCCAAACATACAAGTTCCCACCAACCAAACAGAGCATTCTTTATTGCTACATCTGGCGACAGGGGTCATTTTGAAGGTCAAACACATATGGCGAAGGCCAAGCTGAAGATGATCTAACTACATGGAAATAAACAACAGCTCTGAAAGGTGTATTTCATTGCTGCAGACCTTTCCATTTACAATTATTTGAATTGGTGTCTTGGGGTAATATAGTACAGAAACAGCGCTTCGGCCCAACTGGAGAAAAAAACAGAAGCAGGAAAGTTTAAAATGGTAAAGATTACAGGGCCTTAGACCATTGAACATATAAATAGAACATAGAACAAAGAACATAGAACATATGTCACCAGAAACTTACTGCCTTAGCTGTGCTCTCTGTTTAGGTGCACAAGAGTCCCACTTACTAACAAAGCACGTACAGGAATGGGCCTGTTGGCTCCTAGTCAATAAATAGGAGTTAGACATCGATGTCCTCGTTGTCTAGGTGTTCCAGAGATGTGAACTCTGTGAGATGTGAGCCAGGGAAATTATGTCAGCTCTGGACCTGTTGTAACGGTAAGCAAAGTGCTGTGGACCGAGGATGGCTCGCATTTAAAATATTTACTGGCATTTAAAATGTTTCCTTTGAATTCACTTATGTTAAACTTTTTTTTCCAGAAAGTTATTTAAATGTATTTTATATTATTTCTGACTATTGGAGACATAATAAAGCTGATCCCGATTGAGGTTGGCTTATCTCTCCCTTTCTATTCAGATAAGATATGTCAGTCCCAGCCGGCAACTGTCTGAAGAAGGGTTTCGGCCTGAAACGTTGCCTATTTCCTTCGCTCCATAGATGCTGCTGCACCCGCTGAGTTTCTCCAGCATTTTTGTGTACCGGCAACACAGACTGGCTGACTGATCTTAAAACAAACTTCAGGCTTGATTTTCATTTAGTTTAGTGATATGGTGCGGAAACAGTCCCTTCTGCCTACTGAGGCAGCGCCGACCAGCGATCCCACATTAACCTACACACTATGGACAATTTACTGTTTTTACCAATTTACCAATGCCGATCAACCTACAAACCTGTATGTCTTTGGATTGTGGGAGGAAATCGGAGCACCCTGGGAAAACCCACACTGTCATGGGGAGAACGTACAAACTCCACGCAGACAACACCCATAGTCAAGATCTAACCCAGGTCTCTGGCCCCGTAAGGCAGCAACTCTACTACTGCATCACCGTGCCATCCCATTAAATGTAATTACAGATTTTTTTTCCCTACAAATACAGTAGCAGTGCAAAAATAACACTTAGCGCAGCAGCTAATCATATAGAATGGTTTAGATTGGTTTGAAGTGGAAATCTGATTTAACTGCTCGTCACTGGCAGAGTTGCGGCAGAATATGAAGCCATGAAGCCATGCTAGGAATAAGTGGTAATGCAGTTAAAATTACCCCCAGAAACTTACCGCCTTAGCTGCGCCCTCTGTTTACATACAAAGCAGGAACAGGAATAGGATTGTTGACCTCTTGAGCTTACCCTGCAATTTTACTTCGGAGTGACGTGAGTGACTACGTGAAGAAGGGATGTCAGTCTGCATGCGCGTCATTACGTCTGAAGCATGCGCCAACGATTGACTGCCAGGCGCGCAGCGTCCTTCCATAAAATTGATGGTGCCTGTGATGAGTTAAAGGAGCTGAAGAAGCAACATAATGAGTTTGATAAAAAACTTAACTCAGAAATTGTTAGAGTCGAAAAGGATTATAATAAGAAGCTTTCTGGGGTAAATGCTAAGATGGACAACATTGACGAGAGAATGGAAGAGATGGAAAGTGATATGAAAGAGATGATCACGGAAATAAACAGTCTGAAAAGATCAAATAAAGATGAAGCAGAAAAGCTGGCAAGAATGACTGACAAATGTTTGGACTTGGAAGCGAGATCAAGGAGGCAGAATTTGAGAATTGTTGGAGTAAGAGAAGGACGAGAAGAACATGTATCTCAAACACGTACTTTCGTTACTGAATTACTCAAAGAGGTTCTTAAACTGCCGGGAGAACTAAGAATAGATACTGTTCAACGAGTTGGACGTGTCTCAAGAGGCATAAATGCTGCTCCAAGACAGATAATTGTGAAATTTCTTGATATCTCTTCAGTGGAAACTATACTGAAGAAGATTGTTCATGGTGAAAATTTGATATATCGTGGGGAAAAGATCCGATTTTTCCGTGATTATCCTCCAGAGATTGTCCAGAGAATGAACCTGTTTACACCGACAAGAAACATATTGAGGGGTATTTCTAAAGTCAGATATGGTATTGTTTTTCCTGCAAAAATGAAAATTACATATAAGGAAATTGAGCGCTCATTTACGGACCCAGAAAAAGCATTTAAATTTGCAGAAGATATCATGAGGAAAGCATCCAAAACTTCAGAAGAAGACGACTAAAGGAATGAACATGGAACTTTTTAATTTCTAAGATGGAGCTGGAACCGGCGGATTTCTCAGACAGTTACTGAGCTTATCTGTCTGGAATGTATTGGACAATATTGTTTAACCTTGAATGAAAAGCTCCCGTACAAAGAACGAGATAACCTGAGTATTTAACTATTATATGCTAATTACAATTAACTAACTAACTTTAACAAAACTAATGTGAGTGTGTGTAGTAAATATGTATATTCATGAATAAACCATTGCTTATAAATTGTAATTAACCAAAATGTCTATAACATTACTAACATTTTCTCTCTTTCTTTTTGAGTGGGAACGCAACATAAACTTGGAAAAAAGCCAGGAATGAGGTTAACCCCTCGGTATCTGCTTGTAGGGTAGCTGGCTAGATAAATTGGTACAGTACAAATACTTATAGAAATTAGAATAGGTTGTGGTTTATATTTGGATTTGGGGTTTAATTACATTAATGTTTTCTTTTTTTTTTAACTCTTTAATATTTTATTTTTGCATATTTTTGTTATTATTATTATTATTATTACTAATTTTTTTTTTATTAAATTAATTTTTTGGGGGGCATTTTACTAACGCTAGTTTGATAAAGTTATACAAGAATAAACGAGACGGTTTGTAGGGTTTTTTTTAAATTATTTTTTACGAGGTGTTAATAAGGGATTGGGGCTCACTGTAAAATAACATCAATGGAAGTCGATAATTCTTTCGCCACCTTAGGTGGCTATTTGTCTTTAAGGTACCTGCTTTTAGATACCTTAATTTCACTTTTTTTTTAAAATCACTTAATTAATTGTAAATCACAACTTTTCTTGCTTTATCTAAGGCACTTTTGGAGATGGAGATGTAATGTAAACTTAAAAATTTGGAATGACCACCCAACGTCCAGAACATGGAGGTATTTGTTTGCACCATATGTTTCAAGAACATCACTTTGATATACAATGCAGGACGATAGGCAAATAAAGAATGGAGGAATCACATTCTGTAGTTGGAATATAAGGGGTGCCAATGAACCAATAAAGAGGGGTAAAATTTTTGCTCACCTAAAATCTTTGAAAAGCGACATAATCTACTTGCAAGAAACTCACATGAAACAGGAAACACAAATGAGATTAAAGGCGAAGTGGATAGGCCAAACATATTATTCGTCATTTACTTCTAAATCTAGAGGTACGGCTATTCTTATTCGAAAAGGTATACCGTTCAAATTAAAGAATACTATATCAGATAAAGAGGGAAGGTATATTATAGTTTCGGGAGAAATTTATGCTACCCCAATAACTATGGTAAATATTTACGCTCCGAATTTTGATAACCCTCAATTTTTTGAGAAAATTATAGATATAATACTGGAGTTTAATTATCAAAATGTCATAATAGGAGGGGATTTTAATTGTGTTTTAGATCCTTACTTAGACAAATCAGCAAAACAAAGAAGGAGTAATACAAAATCTAAGACTAGTGAATTTCTAAATACATATATAAAAAATACTAACATAACAGATGTATGGAGATCTGCTAACCCAGCAGGAAGGGAATACTCGTTTTACTCTTCGGTACATAAAACATACTCAAGAATTGATTATTTTTTAGTGGATAGGAAATTAATGCCATATATAATTAACCCAACTTACCATATTAGTAGTATTTCTGATCACTCTCCATTGACTTTTTTAGTAAAATTTGAAGGAATGCCGGGAAAAAATTTTTTTTGGAGGTTTAACACATATATATTAAATGACCTACAGGGTTATCAATATTTGAAACAACAAATGATATCATTTCTTGAGATAAATGATACACCAGGTACCTCACCTTCTTTAATATGGGAAGCTTTTAAAGCATTTATTAGAGGAATTATAATTTCATATGAAATTTTTCAAAATAAGAAGAATAAAACTGAACAGATGCTGTTAGAACAAGAAATAAGACAGTTAGAGTTAGATAATGCTAAAGATCCCACTATAGATAAACATAATAAGATAATACTACTGAAATTTAAACTTAACCGAATTCTCTCGGCAAGAGTAATAAGATTATTCCAAATTACAAAACAGGAACATTTTGAGTTTGGTGACAAACCACATAAGCTGTTGGCGCGTCAATTGAAAAAACAGGAAAAGGAAAATACTATAAATAAAATTAAATCTGAGAATGGTGAATTACTAACACTACCTAAAGATATCAATAAAAGATTTGTTCAATTTTATCAGAATTTATACACATCAAAAACCAAAACAGAAGATAGTAAAATTACAAATTTTTTAGATAAATGTAATCTACCAAAACTTGACCTTTTGGAACAAGAAGAACTAGGAGCGCAAATTACAATCGAAGAAATAGGTGAAACAATAAAATTGCTGAAAAATGGTAAGACACCGGGACCAGATGGTTTTAGTAATGAATTTTATAAAAAGTTTCATGAGATAACAACCCCCTATCTATTTAATTTATATACTCACGTTTTTAAAGAAAATAAATTACCTGAAACATTAGCAGAATCAACTATTACGCTTATTCCAAAGAAAGATAAAGATCTAGAGGAACCGGGTTCATATAGAGCTATATCACTTCTAAATACCGACCAGAAAATTCTAGCAAAGACCTTAGCTAGAAGACTAAGCAAATATATTAGTAAATTGATAAACCCTGATCAAACGGGGTTTATACCCAAAAGATATTCATTTAATAATTTGAGACGCCTGTTTAATATAATGTACTCACATAAAAAGGAAGAAAAAGACTTAGCAATTATTTCTTTGGACGCAGAGAAAGCATTTGATCAGGTAGAATGGCAGTATTTATACATAGTATTACAAAAATTTAATATGGGAGAGAATTTTATTGCATGGGTGAAATTATTATATGATAAACCGATGGCAAGAATATTAACTAACAGCATGTTATCTCAAAAATTTCAATTATCAAGGGGTAATAGGCAGGGATGTGCTTTATCACCCCTGCTATTTGCCCTTATGATAGAACCTCTGGCTGAAAGTATAAGAAGCCATCCGAATATTCAGGGTTATAATACTAGGGACTCAAATAATAAAATTTCATTGTATGCAGACGATATTTTGTTATATATAACAAATTCACAAACGAGTATACCAAATTTATTAAATTTAATAGAGGAATTTGGGTCCTTTTCAGGATATAGAATAAATTGGAACAAAAGTGAAATTATGACGTTAAAACCTCAAGAATCCACACACTTATTGAAATTCCCCTTTAAAATAGCAACAGAAAAATTCAAATATCTGGGTATACAGATTACTAGAAAACATAAAGCTTTATTCAACGCTAATTTTATACCCTTAATAAATAAACTTAATATAATGATAACATTTTGGAAAACACTCCCTTTATCATTAATAGGCAGAATAAATGCTATTAAAATGAGCTTCTTACCACAGTTATTATACTTATTTCAATCTATACCAGTATATGTACCAAAATATTTCTTCTCTAAACTGAATGCTAATATTACTAATTTTGTTTGGGATTACAAATCACATAGAATTAAAAAAGAACACTTATGTAAACCAAAAGATGTCGGGGGACTTTCACTCCCTAATTTTTTGTATTACTATTGGGCAATACATATTAAGAATATAATTTACTGGTTGGATAGTTCA
The DNA here is from genome assembly GCA_038087875.1 of Malacoraja senta. Classification (NCBI taxonomy): domain Eukaryota; kingdom Metazoa; phylum Chordata; class Chondrichthyes; order Rajiformes; family Rajidae; genus Malacoraja; species Malacoraja senta. Next base: position 44,047,655 of record CM075978.1, read on the forward strand.
ACTCAACAGACAGAATGGATAAAAATGGAGAAAGAGGATTGTTATCCTTGTAATATAGGAACAATCCTCTTCTCCCCGAAAAAAATGAACAATACAATATATAAGAAAAACCCAATTATACAAGATACAATAAGAATATGGAAACAAATAAAACTATCCTTAAAATTAAGAAACCTATCATTGTTAACACCGATAGCGAATAATCCTTTATTTAAACCATCTATGATGGATAAAATATATAATCAATGGGAAAGTTTAGGAATTAAAAGGATCGGGGATATGTATGAAATGGGAGATTTATTATCATTTCAACAATTACAATTAAAATTTAAACTGAAAAACACTCATTATTTTAAATATTTTCAGATTTGTAATTTTTTGAAGACATACATACAGGGATATCAAAAAATAACTCCTGATTTACTAGAAGAAGTAATGAATATAAAAGCTGATACACAAAAATTAATAGCATATTTATATAATAGTATCTTAAATATAGATTTACCTGTGACCGAGGTAATTAGAGAAGAGTGGGAACGGGAATTATTGATAAAAATTACGAAGGCTACATGGGAAAAGTATTTGACATACATTCACAAGTGTTCGATTAACGCAAGACATAATCTAATCCAATTTAAAATTTTACATAGATTATATTACTCAAAAACAAGATTAAATAAATTGTATCCAAATATATCGCCCATTTGCGATAAATGTTTAATCCAAGAAGCAACTATAACACACTCTTTTGTTTCTTGTATAAAACTTCATGGATTTTGGAGTGATATTTTCGAAATATTTACAAAATTATTTAAGACAAAAATGGAACCCAATAATGAATTGATTATATTTGGGGTAATGGAAGACGGGAACAAATTGAGCTCATCTCAAAAGTCAATTTTTAATTATGGTTTAATAATAGCAAAAGAATTAATATTGAAATTTTGGAAAAATACACCAATACCAACGCTCAAAATGTGGATTGCAAGTATGTTGGATACCGCACATCTTGAGGAAATGCGATTCCTCCTAATAGATAAATTTGACCAATTCATAACGAGTTGGTCTCCATTTGTCGTCTTTTTGGAAACGTATGGTGCAAAACAGGTGTAAAAGCTAATCCGTGACTGCGGATGGTCAAGATTATAAATGATCTCCTTCTATTTTCTTTTCTTCTTTTCTTTTCATTTATTCTCTTTCTTCTATTTTCTATGTCTCAACTTTCTTATTTCATTCTTTATTTTTCTTTTTCACACACTATATATCTCACATTTTTCTATTTTTCATTATCTAACTTTTTTCTTTTTCTTCTTTATTTCAAAAAATTTTAAAAATAAGAAGCTGTACATAAAAGGTATTATGAAAATATGATTGTATACAATTGTACTTACTTCTAATAAAATAAAAATAAAAAAATATATAAAAAAAAAAGAAGTGGAAATCTGATTTAACTGCTCGTCACTGGCAGAGTTGCGGCAGAATATGAAGCCATGAAGCCATGCTAGGAATAAGTGGTAATGCAGTTAAAATTACCCCCAGAAACTTACCGCCTTAGCTGCGCCCTCTGTTTACATACAAAGCAGGAACAGGAATAGGATTGTTGACCTCTTGAGCTTACCCTGCAATTTTACTTCGGAGTGACTACGTGAAGAAGGGATGTCAGTCTGCATGCGCGTCATTACGTCTGAAGCATGCGCCAACGATTGACTGCCAGGCGCGCAGCGTCCTTCCAGCGGTAAGTTTTAAAAACTGCAGATAAGTGTTTCTAAAAACTACTCTGCAGTCGTTTTGGTGGGTTCGTTAAACCTTGTTTTTTCAACAAGTTGGACCCAGCAATGTCTACAGTGAGGAGACGGTCTGCGGTGAAGCCGGCTACCGAAGGCCGCGGTGGAGCCAGCGACAGCAGACCCGGTGCCCGAGGCAGAAAACCCGGGGGGGGGGGGGCAGAGGGGCCAGAGGGGACACGTCCCCCCCATGTTTTGAGAGGTGGGGGACATCCCCCCCCCCAAGTTTTTGTGATCCGCATTTTAAAATCTCCGCTTTCCGCGAGACAGTGGGGGTGGGACTGATGATCGAGGGCGCGATGATTGGAGGAGGGAGGAGTGGGGTGGGGGGGGGGAGGGTGGGACTGAGGATAGAGCGCGGCTATTGGAGGAGGGAGACGTGGCACAGACCTGCGCCTCATCCGCAGGCAGGATCGATCCCGGCCGGCACTGTCCCGAGTGCCCTCCCCCCCACGGGTGGCCAGAGAGGTCGGGAGTCAGACGCGAGCTATGCCCCCAGGCCCACAGCCAGCGCAGAGAAACAGCCCTAAACCCAGCTCACTCTGCCTGTCCCGCCAGGTGAACCTGCCTGGGCTTGCGGGAAATATGGCCAGCGCAGAGAAGCAGCGCTGGTGTCCCGTCAGTCCAGACAGGGCTGTAGTTAACCCGGTGAGACAGGCAGAGTTGAGCTGCATTTAGCGCTGGATTGAGCCTCCGAAGCCTCGCGCGTGCACGTGTGTGAATGTGCGCATGCGCGCGCGCGCGCGCGCCAAATATTGTGTCCCGCGTCCACTCCATGTTTTGAAAGCGAGTTCCGCTCTTGGCCCGAGGAAAGCACCGTGGCGGTCCCGCAGGGGCTCAAGGCCACACGAAAATCTGCAAGGCCCATTGACTCAGATGAGTCGGACCAGGAGGGATCCCCTCCTTCATTGGGAAGCGTCCACGGACGACTTTCCCACATGGAGCACCTTATGGAGAGGTGGCTCCAGAGTGATCTGCTCCGTAGGAGGGAGCAGTATCAACACGGGTCTCCGCAGCAGCCCGCGGAGGCGGCTTCATACATGCAGCTGCAAAATTTCTCCCTCACTGGAGGAGGGAGTACACCGGGTCAGTTTTTGACTGACTCCGAGTTTGGGGGCACAGAAGGTGAGCATTCCCAGTAGCATGGGGCTGAAGTGCCACTTTTGGCATCCAGATTTGCCATTACCTCTCCATTAGGAGCACCACTCCATCTGGGGTCATATTGGAGCGGGTGTTAGAGCCCAGGAGATAAAAATCCAGAAAGTCCTGAAGTTACTGGCCTCTGGCATAACGGCCTTTGCAAGGTCAGTAGATGGGGAACTACTGACCGATACTCAACAGGATGCAGTGGCATTACTCTGTAATGCTCACTTTGAAATAAATTGCCTGCGCAAAAACGCAATCCGGCCGGCGCTAAACCCCAAGTTTGCTGTGCTGTGCAAGGCCGGCAACGTCCAGCCGGCCAATTATCTGTTTGGGGAAGATTTGCCAAAGCAGGTCCGGGAGCTGGACGATGAGGCGAAGGCCATCCGCCTCATGAGTAGAGCCCAAGCCACACCCAGAGGCTCATCATACCGGACTCACCCCTACGCACCCTACAGCACCAGGCGACACCAGCCTAGGGGCACCGGAACTGGTGGAAGACCCGAACTGGATGCATCAAGGTCTTTTTTAGGGGTGGGCCCCAGTCGACCCACGGCAAGGATGCGCAGGGGGCACCCACCACCAGCTCTACTTCCCAAGCCTCACGAATGTAAATCAGCACCACACCGCCAGTAACAACTGAGGTAGGTCTACCTAGTTCCTTGTGGAACACCTTACACATGCCCCACGTTGGGGGAAGGTTGCAATATTTCTTGAATGAATGGTGTTGGGTCACAGCGGATCCGTTTATACTGCACAGTATACGAGGGTTCAAAATTGAGTTCATTATTGACTCATTACCACCCACACAACATTCACCTAACCGCACATATGTGTTTCCACACCAGGAGAGTTTGGATATACAAGCTGAAATCCAAATTCTATCCAATAAAGAGGTCATTGAGAGGTCGCATCCGGAACCTCACCAATTTGTATCCAATATTTTCACCAAGAAGAAAAAGGAAGGAGGAGTTCGTATTATCCTAGACTTGACTGAACTCAACTCTTTTGTGCAGTATAAACATTTCAAAATGGATAATTTTGGCACTGCCATCCAAATGATTTCTGAAGGTGGCTATATGGCATGTATCGACCTTAAAGATGCATACTACACGGTACATATTCACAGGGAGCACAGGAGATATTTGAAATTTAACTGGATGGGTCAATTATGGCAGTTCAAAGCATTGCCCAATGGGCTGACTTCAGCTCCCAGACTATTTACCAAACTACTGAAACCCATTCTGGGGCAATTACGAGCTCAGAACCACATGGTCATGGCATATTTGGATGACATCCTCATTTTCGGGGTCACCGAGCTATCGGCAGAATCATCTGTCTCAGCCAACAAACTCATGTTTGAAAGATTGGGCTTTCTCATCCATCCAGTTAAGTCCAAGTTGACACCTACCAGGGTTATGGATTACCTGGGGTTTACAATGAACTCAATCCACATGTCAGTGACTCTGCCTAGGGGCAAACAATTAGAGTTAACCAAAGCTTGTAATGACCTTATTGTGAAACAAAAGCCATCAATTAGACAAACAGCAAGTGTAATTGGCAAACTAGTGGCGGCATTTCCAGCAGTGCGTTACGGGCCTTTGCACTATCAAAATTTACAACGTGCAAAGGAACTGGCACTCAGATCCCACGCTGGCCAATACGGTAGACCAATGCGATGGCCAGCCGAGGCCATTGCTGAACTACAATGGTGGATGACGAATATACGTCATAGCTCCAGGGATATTTTGTTGGATACTCCATCAGTCGTCTTACAAACCGATGCAAGCGGCCTAGGATGGGGAGCAACTGATACCATCTCAAGCTGTGGTGGGAGGTGGAATGAACAGGAGTCCTTAATTCTTCAGCAACGTGGTATTAACTCCTTAGAGTTGTTGGGGGCTCACTATGGGCTGAAGGCTTATTGCAGCACTATGCAACATGTGCATGTTCAGCTCCAGATTGACAACACTACCGCGGTGGTGTATATTAATCACATGGGTGGTGTTAAGTCTGTGTCTTGTGATAGATTGGCAAATCTTATTTGGCACTGGTGTATTGCGAGGGACATTTGGGTCTCAGCTGTCTTCCTACCAGGTAGATACAACACGGTGGCGGACACCAGATCACGGATTTTTAACGACAACACAGAATAGATGCTGAATCGTGCAGTATTTAACGATATAATCACCCGGTATGGCATCCCGGATATTGATCTGTTCGCATCCAGATTAAATCACCAATTACCCAAATATGTGTCCTGGGAGCCAGACCCAGGGGCAGTGGCAGTAGATGCGTTTTTGCTACACTGGGGAATTTTTCTAAATGCTTTCCCCCCATTTTGCCTCATCGGCCGATGCTTGGCAAAAATCAAGCAAGACAATGCCACAGGCATTTTGGTAGTGCCTGACTGGCCTACACAGTGTTGGTTTCCACAAGTCCTGGGAATAATAACACAGCCTTTTAAGGCTGTCCCTAAAAGCAGGGAACTTCTCGTTCACCCAGTAACGGGGAACAACCATCCTCTACATGACCGAATCAATTTATTGGTTTGCAGATGCTGAGGAGACCATACCTGGGGCTCGGACAGTCTAAACAAACCGTGGACGTGATGACAGCGGCATGGAGGGACAGTACACAAAAACAGTACGTCTCTCACATCAAGAAGTGGGAGATGTTCTGTTCTGTCTCAAATATCTCGTATAATACAGCACGCATCACGGATGTCCTGGAGTTTCTATCTGCCCTGTACTATGACCAAAAACTGAGCTACAGTGCCATCAATAGTGCCAGAAGCGCACTATCCTCCTATTTAATGCTGGGGTCAGGGCACCAGACGGTAGGGACGCACCTTTTAATAACTAGGTTCATGAAGGGCATTTTTAATTCCATACCACCAAGGCCCCGGTACACGGACATATGGGACGTGAGCGTAGTGCTTCGCCAGTGGGCGCCAGCTCCCTCTCTACCCTTATCAAAGCTCACCCTAAAAGTGGTCATGCTAATGGCGCTGGTAACTGCGCAGCGAGTCCAGACTTTGCACAAGCTGCGCCTCGACTTCATGACCACCAATGTAAATATAATAACCTTTTTCATAGAGGGCTTGATCAAACAGAGCAGGCCAGGGGTGCCAGGGCTCAAGATAGAGTTCCTGGCATATCCCGAGGATCCACGGTTGTGTGTCGTATCACATTTACGCCATTACATTAAAGTCACCAAGGACCTCAGAGGCTCTGAGCAGTCGGTCCTAATCAGTTACAAAAAGCCTCACCATAAGGTATCAGCACAAACCATTTCCAGATGGTTAAAGGAGGTACTGGCGAGTGCAGGAGTGAACCTTGACACTTTTAAATCTCATTCCACCAGGGCTGCATCTACGTCGGCAGCAAGAGCAATGGACGTACCCCTCGAAAACATCCTAGCGGCTGCAGGATGGGCCAATGAACGAATGTTCCACCGGTTTTACAACAAACCTATTGCCGGACCAGGGGTGTTTGCACGTACCATTTTAAATTCTGTTTTGTAGTTTCCCCCCAGGATTGGAGGGGTTACTATTATTATTTTTTCTTTTTCATATTAAAGCATCAGTTTTATTACCTAACTAAAGTTATGCCTGAATTCTTTACCTTTTCACTCATCCATGGTCAATCCATTCAGTGTGTGACGCCTGCACTCGTATCCGGCGTGAAGTCACAGAGCTTTAAAATCTTCATGTAGTCAGTCACGTGACTCCAAAGTAAAATAGTAAGATTAAACGAGAACTTACCAGTTTGAAGTTTGATCTTGATTTTATGAGGAGTTACGATGAGCGATTACGTGCCCACCGCTCTCTCCCTCATATTATCAAGGTCATCTGGTAGTTTCCAGTTCTCAATCTTCCTATCCTCAGGTCATTTCTCTTTTCTGTGATTTCACACCGCTGCTTTCAAGATTGACGCGCATGTGGACTGACGTCCCTTCTTCACGTAATCGCTCATCGTAACTCCTCATAAAATCAAGATCAAACTTCAAACTGGTAAGTTCTCATTTAATCTTACTATTCTCATACAGTGTGGAAACAGGCCCTTCAGTCCAACTTACCCATGCCAACCAAGATGGCCCATCTGCACTAGTCCCACCTGCCCACGATTGGCAAATATTCCTCTAAACCTGTCCAAATGTCTTTTACATGTTGTTATAGTATCTGCCTCAACTACCTCCGCTGGCAACTTGTTCCATATACCCCTACCGTCTGTGCGAAAAAGTTACCCCTCAGGTTTCTATTAAATCTTTCTCTTCTCACCTTAAACGCATGTCCTCCGATTCTTGATTCTCCTACTCAGGGTAAAAGACTTTGTGTATTCACCCTGTCTATTTCCCTCATGATCATACCTGCTCTCCTGTGCTCCAAGGAATAAAGCCCTAGCCTGCTCAACCTCTCCCTACAGCTCAGGCCCTCAGGTCCTGGCAACATCCTCGTAAATTTTCGCTGCACTCTTTCCAGCTTAACAACGTCTTTCCTATGGCAGGGTGACTGAAACTGAATACAACACTCCATATGTGGCCTCACTAAATTCTTGTACATCTGTAAAATAATATCCCAACTTCTATACTTTATTCTGCCTGATCTGATCTTGGCCTTAGCTCCATGTTACTTCCTGTTGCCAACAATGGACAATACACTGAATGGGTTCATAAGCCATGATCCCAGGTGAAGCACCTCTTTAGGCCTCTCCCACACTCCCTCTCATTCACAAGGCTCTGCCCAATCTTACCACCTCCTGCTGGCAACCATCCAATTCAAACACACAGCAGGCTGCGGGGATGTAAATGAGACCCAGACGGTTTGAACAATGTTAAACTCAGTATATTGATTTTATTTTCTGTATAATAGATTATTTGCATGGCTCCTCCTCCAATTCAATTGCTGACTGTTTTGTTGATAAATACTTGTTTTAACAAAATGAATTAATGTTGAGACTGTTTCTGCCAGCTCGTGGTCCTAAAGAGTCACTCTCCCACATTACCTCCAACTTATCTGCAATATTTTGATCCAATTTTAAAGAAAGTTAAATTATTTTCCTTTCAAAGCAAAACAAACCAAGTAGACGGTGAAAATGCCAAATGATTTGCCGGATGGATTTGAAAACTAATCTCACACAATTAAAGTCAGTTTTTATTGGCAATGCAAAATTATGGAATTTCAGGTTTTATTTTTCAAGTAAGATTTTGAGAAAATCAGTGGGGATAAAACTGGATCCTGAGTAAATCTAGACCAAACAGAATATAATTTCTGTACAAGGACTCCTAATGTTACACAGTAAACATTGGCAGAAGACCTACTTAACATTTTAAACTGTGCTTAAACTCAACAAAACAAATGAAAGCTTAACAAAGGGTAGAGTGTAGCTGAAGGCAAGTTAAAGTTATTACAACTGTTCACTCTCAGTAATTTTATGGGGAAAACTCTTCAGACCAGTGTTATTTTCTGGTTTCTAATTTGTGCTTTCCATTGTCTTTAACCTGTCGTGCATTGTGCCCCTTCCTTTAAATATCCTCAATGCTTCTGCTCTCACACCATCCTGGCCTTTTTACCTCTGATCTTGTCCATTTGTAAATTTTTAAGGCACCGTGTTTGGCATGTACATTGTGGGTCAAAAGACCTGTCCCTGGGCACCATCTTTGTGTGCATTAGTTAGTCTTTGAATGTAAACACAATGGCTAAATGAAATCTTATCCCACCACAAAAATATTATGGCATGTGACAGTATATTGATTGAAAAGAGGGAATTAGAGAGTTTTTGGTTCTAAGTTAACTTGGGGAAGTCATCACACAAGGCTTTACATTAGATTTTTAGAGCTATTATACTTCTGTATTCAAATGCAAGCCAGTGCAGGAACTGAAAGTGTAAATTCACTATCATCTTGGAAGGTCAAGAATCAAATGTTTAAGTGCCATATGTTGCAGATACATAACAATGTTCTTACTTGCTGCAGCTTTAAAAAGTCATTAATGTAATAACACAAAAAATAAATATACATTAATCAATAATACAATAAATTAATATTTAGCCATACTAATTAACCAGTTCATAGAGAGGGAACACGTGGTGTCCACGGGGCCTTCTGTGAACACCGGTTGACATTGGGGGGTCGAGTGTGTCATGGATATGAATGATAATGTTGTAATTTGTTGACTGATGTTTGCAAACTGCTGGGCAGTTTTGATCTATGCAGTGCTTTGTAACTGTGATTATACAATAAAAGCTCCTTTGTTAAAAGAAAAAAAAGTAACAGATCATAATAGTGCAAGATCAACGTGCGTAGAGCAAACAAAACAAAACCTATTGTAGATCATTGCTGAGGTATGATTGTGGTTAATGTTTATCGTACACACTAGGGACAATTTACAATTCTTAACAAAACCAATTACCCTACATACCTGCACATTTCTGGATTGTGGGAGGAAACCGGAGCTCCCAGAGAAATCTACGCAGTCACGGGGAAAACATACATACTCTGTACAGAAAGCACCCGTAGTCAGGATGAAACCCGGGTTTCTGGCACTGTAAGGCAGCAACTCTACCACTGCGTCATCATGCCACCCTGTTGTACAGTGTAATTCAAGACCTGGGCGGTTGCTGAGAAGTTTTTTTGAACCTGAAAGTCACAGTTCTCATACCTTTTTCCTTGATGGTAATTGGTTTCATTGTGATCACACCAACATTATATGATGCAGTTGCTCTGATGAATACAATTCAAATAAATGTTACAGCACCTAGATAGTAAACTAAAGTTGCTATGAATTTATTTTAGTTACAAAAAAAAATGCTTGGTTGCAGTAATTTAGTTGCAAGTCTATGGTAATCTTGGCAACCTATGTGGTTTATGATGCCATCTCAATTTATCATTTGAATATTTACTCCTTAACCAGTAATGATCGGCTGTCCCTAGGCAAATGAAAAAACTGTTATTTCCAAATTTCTGCAAGAGTTTGGTGTTGAACTTCTCCCGGGTATGTTCACTTCTGACCCTGTTGGCAAATAAATGGTATTTCTATTTCTATTTGGAAAGAGTATATAAATGTATTCTGTGCAAACATGTTTAGACTATGGTCAGAGTCCTGTTGGAATGAAACCTTAGGCTGCATCTTCTTGGAACTGAACAAGGTTTACCAAGAAAAAATAAAAAGCTGCCTTGATCAAGTGGGTTTGCCAGAATATTCTGGTGCAAATACACTCTTATAGAAGAATGGAACCAATGTGGAGAAATTAGGGTAAAATCTCCTTCCTGAAACAAATGGCATCTGAGAATGCTGATTTTTTTAAGGAGGGCACAGAATTCCTGGAAATGGCATTCCTGTAATTCACCACTGTGCTTTGTGAAACAATTTAATCTGAACTTCAATTGGACAAACTGCAATGTTTGATATATTTTCAGACGTGCTGCAATGTTCCACCAGATATAAAAACATTTTTGATAAGATCCCTTCCATATATTTTAACTTTAACTTTCACTAAGAACATTAGTGTGACTTGCTGCAGGTCCTCAGGAAGGATTAGCCAAAGATAACTGCCTTTTCAATGATTCCAAACAGCCACCAATTACATCAGTAGTCACCCACAATGGAGAATCCAACTGCAGCTCAAGAGCAGAGATTTAGAAATGGAGAATTCAGAGATCTGGGGTAACATGATTTATGATGTCTCTCCCATCAGGAAAGAGATATATACCTCCAGTTTCAGGGACAGTTTCTTCTCAGCTGTTATCAGGCAACTGAACCATCCTATCACCAACTGGAGAGCAGTCCTGACCTACCATCTACCTCATTGGGAGACCTTTGGACTATCTTTAATCTGACTTTACTGGACTTTATCTTGCACTCTACGCTCTTCCCTTCATCCTGTAACTGTACACTGTGGACGACTTGATTGTAATCATCCATAGTCTTTTCGCTGACCGGATACCACGCACCAAAAAGCTTTTCATTGTACCTCGGTACACGTGACAATAATAAGCTAAACTAAACTAAACTATGTTCCTTCTATTTATCTTTTTTTAACTCTTGCATGAAGCCTATCATAAGAGGTGCACCTCACCATTTCCTCATTTCTGATGTTGCCTCTTCTTCCTTCCTCCCTCATCTTTGGCGGTGGCAGAGAAGATGACCATCAGTCTGCAGGTACACAAAAATGCTGGAGAAACTCAGCGGGTGCAGCAGCATCTATGGAGCGAAGGAAATAGGTAACGTTTCGGGCCAAAACCCTTCTTCAGACTGATAGGGGGTGGGGAGAAGAAAGGAAAAAAGGACAAAGGCGGAGGAGGAGCCCGAGGGCTGGGGGAGGGGAGGAGACAACCAGATGGCTGATGAAGGGGAGGGGACAGCAAGGGCTAGCAGAATTGGGAGAATTCAATGTTGAGGCCCCCAGGATGTAGACTGCCCAAGCGGAATATGAGGTGCATTTCCTCCAATTTACGGTGTTGCTCGCTGTGGCCATGGAGGAGACCCAGGACAGAGAGGTCAGATACGGAATGGGAGGGGGAGTTGAAGTGCTGAGCCACCGGGAGTTCAGGTTGGTTATTGCGGACCGCTAGCCCTTGCTGTCCCCTCCCCTTCATCAGCCATCTGGTTGTCTCCTCCCCTGCCCCAGCCCTCGGGCTCCTCCTCCACCTTTGTCCTTTTTTCCTTTCTTCTCCCCACCCCCTATCAGTCTGAAGAAGGGTTTCGGCCCGAAACGTTACCTATTTCCTTCGCTCCATAGATGCTGCTGCACCCGCTGAGTTTCTCCAGCATTTTTGTGTACCTTCGATTTTCCAGCATCTGCAGTTCCTTCTTTAACACATCAGTCTGCAGGTCACTGATTTCAACTCAAAACCCGTCAATCCAAGAGAACTAGTATGAGGCATTTCCACCAGTTCAGTCCATGAGAGCAGCGACCGGCAATGATGGAAATAACATTTGAAGACAGGAATACAGAGACCTAGAAAGTGAAGACCTGAATCTCAACCACCCTACCACACCCCCACTCCCTAGCCTTCAAGGGAAGGGTCTTGAAAGGGTCTATTCATGTTATTCCCTTTACCATGTATCTGTACACTGTGGATGGCTCAATTATAATCATGTATTCTCTTTCTGCTGACAGGTTAACATGCGACAAAAGATTTTCACTGTACCTGGGTACATGTGACAATAAACTTAACTAAACTAAACTAACTAAACTCAACTGAACAAAACTCGGGTTGTGGTTGAATTGCAGACCACCCTAAAGAGTTACTGCATCATGTTTGAGTATGAAGAAGTTGAGTTGTAGGTAGTGTGGCTCTTCTGGTACAATGCTGAGTTCATATCTGCCTTGCTGGCATTTTGAGGTCTACAATGCAAGAGCCATATCTTGTGCTTTGCTATGTTGATCTCTCTGATAGCATTTTACTTAATTTCTCTGACTCTAAAATAAGTGTTGGCTGGTTTCCGTTCTCTGCCTAATCCAAGAAAAACAAATCCAGGACATCCACTGGTGTCTAATTTTGTCTTTTTCATTTGATTGGAAGCCAGGAACACAATGTTAAGCCAATGTATTCCCTCGCAAGACTCTTCGTGATCTGAAATTGAGCTACTGTTATTTCAAATTCCATGAGCTTTATTTTTCCAAAAAACAATAAAAGAGATTGCCATCATTCCTTGAGAGAAGTTTGCAACTTTTCCCAATTAACTTGTCTTTCACACTCCAGGTACAGTCTATTCCAAAGCAGCAAACTTTCTGTTTTTCCATTGCAATCTATTGATTATGGCCATTGAATTTCTTTAAAAGATTTAAAAGTTACCTTTCCCTTTGCCCTTGTCTCTAGTTTGCCTCCCTCGGTTAGAACCGGAGAGATTGGTTAATGACACTGTCCATGTCTATAAGACCATAAGACATAGGAGCAGAAATAGGTAATTCGACCCATCGAGTACTCTGCCATTTGATCATGGCTGATCTTTTTCTCCCTCACAACCCCATTTTCCTGCCTCCTCCCCGTGACCTTTGACACCGTTACTAATGAAGAACCAATTATTCTTTGCTTTTAAAATATCCGATGACTTGTAACATTCGTCTGTAACAATGAAATCCGCAAATTTACCACCCTCTGGCTAAAGAAATTCCTGCTCATCTCCATTCTAAAGGTACGCCCTTTTATTCTGAGACTGAGGTCCTAGACTCTACCACTACTGGAAACATCCTAGGCTTGAAGGAGCGAATGGCCTACACCTGCACCTATTGTCTATTGTCTATATCCTCTCCATATCCACTCTATCTAGAATCTAAAGGAACCTCTCTGTTGGTGGATTCAAGCCTCAGATTTCATTTTTTATTTGATCCTCAGATTTAGCAAGTGGTTGCCTTCAGTTTTAATAGAACTGGCTGAAAGTGTGTTGTGAAGCCCAGCGTATGCATGAGGGTTCTGCATTTCATGGCTCTGTGTATGAGACCAGCATACACAGAGAGAAACCAGAAGCCATTTGGCAGCCTTTGTGCCCCACCAGGGGAGGACAAATCTGTTTTTGGTAAAATGCTGTTGGCAGGTGCACAAAAACATTTACATTTGTATTAGAGTTTCCCTTCCTTTTGCAAAGCATTTCACATTCCATTTCATCTGCCATTTCTGTCCACTTCTCAACCGTACCCTCAAATTCTTCTGTAGCTAATGGTATTCTTTGGCTAAGATTTCTTATCCTCACTAAGGATCATTTCACCCATAGGTTCTGGGTGTCAGGCTCAAGGTCAGAAGAGAAAGAGCGAGAAAAAGCCGAGAGGCGTGTAACGTTATAGGGAGAAGGGGGCTCGGAGGAGGTCAGGGAGCGGGCTTGGGGGTTGGGTCTTGGGACATGAGATCAGAGGTGGGTGGGGGGTGGTCGGACGCAGGGGAGGTGTGGTGAGGCCCTCGAATCCTTGCAACATCCTTGTAAATCTTCTCTGCACTCTTTACTGGAGCAGGATGACCAAGACTGAACACAAGCAGTGTCTTCTTCTACCCCACATTAGGGGAGCTATGTACTTGTACTCCAAATCACTCTGTTCTACAACGCTCACCACAGTGCCATTCGCAAAATGCGAGCGCTCACATTTATCTGAATTAAACTCCATTTGTCATTCCTGGGCCCACTTGCCCAGCTGATCAAGATTACGACGTGTGGCCTCACCAACATCTGTCTCAACTTCTGTACTCAATTCCGTGACTGATGAAGGCTTTAGGCACACTGGCACATTTTATTGTCATATGTCCTGAAACAGAACAATGAAATTCTTACTTGCCCTACTTTCATGAATTTCAGGGGTATGTTATTTACCCCCATAATCTCACCCCATTTATCTCTCGCTCATTTAGGATTTTCATGGGTTAATTTACAGAATTCAACTTGCAAAGCATTGGGTATGCCTGGGGCACATGGCGCGGAATCAGCTGCCAGCAAGTGACAATATTTAAAATCGTTGTCTGAGTGATATTTGACGCAAAAATTAATTGTAAATGTAAATAGTGAAGGAATCAGGTCAAAGTTGCCAAGAATTAGCAGTGCACTCAAAAGCAAATGTTTATTGACAAGCAGACAGTTGAAAACAAGAGAGGGGACTACCTATGTCATTTGTGCCAAAGTGCACAATTACTTCTTGCTGCTCACCTTCTCCCATGGGAATATTCTGCAGACACTCCGAGACATCCTGTGCTCTGGCACCAGGGAGGCAACTGAGGATCTGGCTGGCTGGCTGGAAAGGATGAAGGCAGACGGAGCGATTGTGTTAGAAGACACGTTTGTTAGGGCTGCAGAGAGGAGATTTTGTGGCCGCAAATGAGACTCCAGGATTTTGTGTTGCCTCTCTGGTGCCAGGATGCAGAATGTCTCGGGGCAGATGCAGAACATCTCAAGAGAGAGGGTGAGCATCCAGAAGTTGTTGTGCATGTTGGCACAAATGACAGAGGCAGGAAAAGGGATGAGATCCTGCAGGGAGAATATAGGGAGTTAGGCAAAAGATTGGAAAGCAGGATCTCGAGGGTAATAATCTCCGGATTACTCCCAATGTAATGTGATTGTGAAGGAAGAAATAGGAGGGTAGAATGGATGAATGCATGATGAGTTGTTGCAGCGGGCAGGGGTTCAGGATTTTGGACTGTTGGGTTCTCTTCTGGGGCAGAAGTGACATGTGCAAGAAGGATGAGTTGCACGTGAATTGGCGAGGAACTTAATCCTTGTGGGGTTGTTCGCTGGTACTTCTTGGGAGGGTTTAAATGAGAATGGCAGGGGATTGAGAACCAAAGTAGAAGGTCAGTAAATGCAAAAACATAATGGAAAGGTAGAAGTTATGACCAGTAAATCACAAAGGAAGGACAGGCAGGGGGATGTTAAGGAATATGGTGATGCGCATGTGCTGGTGTGCTTACTTCAATGCAAGGAATATTGTGGTAAAGCAGATGAACAGAGCCTGGATGAGGAACCATGATGTTGTGGCCAGTGCAGAGACGTGGCTGTAACAGAGACAGGGCTGGCAGCTCAACGTTAGGGAGAGTAAATTGGGATCAGTTGTTATCAAAGATCTTAGAGCGGAGCAAGATGGTTTACTCCGTGAAAAAGCCGTAGTAGCTGATGGGTAATCTTCAGAGACATTCCCGTGACCGGCTTCTGTCATGGCGGCGTCATCTACAAGCGGAGCGTACTGCTCCGCTATAATTTGCTCGAATCGCCAATGTAGGTGACCCGACCTGTCTGCAGGTTCCCCACGAGAAACAAAAGATGAGAAAAAATGTATTACTTTCTGTCGTGTAGTGAAAATATTATTTAGCCTGCCCGATCTCTCCCTATAGCTCAGATAGTCGAGTCGTTGCCTGGACTCGACTATCTGAGCTATCAAGTGGGAGAGATCGGACAGGCTAATTAATGAAATTTCTTTCAGCCTCTCATACAAATTCAGCTGAACATCTAGACCAAAGATCGTTGAAGGGACTATGATCTTTGATCTAGACTCTGTTGCACTTGTGCAGCTCCCACATCTAAGGGAACAACGACATGCCACGAGGAGCACACATTAAAGCCTAAATTTTCTTCCCAATGTATGATGACTGTAACCATATACATATAACATATAACCATATACAATTCTATTCTTATGATCCCAACAATGTATTATATTAAATGACATCACTTTTTTACTTATAAATAAATGTCTCTGTTAATGTCCAGCATCCTATTTGCTTCATTAATTGCTCTGTCAACCTGCCCCACCTCCTACAAGGATTTATGCACATGGTGTATATTTTTGGTTTTGTTCTTGTTGCATGCATGCTAGTGTAAGAATCTACATTTAAGATAAATTGACATATTAGAGGAAAAATGTGTCTTCAATATACATGTCTCTCCCCACCCCTGAAAACAATTTTTGCATTTAAGTGATATGTCATCCATTCTGCAGGTATGTAGTTATAATCAAATTTGTTCTTATGTTAATCCTATATGATATTCTTATGTTAATCTTATAATAAGATTGTTCTTATAAGTTAATCCTATATATTTTCTGTATTTTCAGATGTCGACAGTGGGTCCAGAACACTTGTCAACAAGATCTCCTATGCTGAACTACAGAGTACCTGTCAATACTTGTCACCAGAATACTTGTTGAAAAGATCTTCTACACCGAACTATGGAGTACGTGTCAAAGAACTGCCGTCATTAGTTAGCTGATATTCGAAACACTGCAACCCTGTATATCACACACACAAAACAGTCAACTATGTAAATCTTACCATAAATGACAGAAATAAAAAGTGTTATCTTATGAATTTCGATGTTTTTAAAATTGAGTGGGTTGGTGCATAATCCATGCCTATGTTCCTTCCACTGCACGTGGGGAATCTGCCCCGGGTTAGCACGGCTGGGCCGCCAGGGGTAAAGTTGTGGGGAGGGCAGGAGTGTTGAGAAGGAGAAGGTCAGGGGATCAGGCCAGCAACTCACTCAGTAGCTCGGCTGGCTGCGAGCAGTCGCCGGGACCGGACAGTGGAACTGCAGCTAGACCAGGGGCTCGCAGGCGACCTGGAAACTGCAGCTAGACCCGGGGCTCGCAGGCGACCTGGGAGCTGCAGCTAGTCCCGGAGGGTCCTGGCCCCTATGCAAAAAAGGTTGCCGACCCTTGGACTAAACAAAACTCTTGATCCTGTCCTGCCAGTCTTTGTGTTCATTGATATTTTATTCACAATATTAGGTTTTCGTAGAGGGAGAGAGAGAGAGATAGGTTGAATGAATGAATGAAAGAAAGAAAGAAAAAGGTTGCTCAACAAATAATTAGAGATCACAAGAAAGAAACAAGAGAATATATATATGTGTGTTATATATTTATGTACATATATGTCACACACATATATATGTGCATCATATATATATATAATGAATATATATGTGTTTATATATATAAGAAACTAGAAAAATATATGTGTGTGTTATATAATTTTACTTTGGAGTCACGTGTGACTACGTGAAGAAGGCCGTCAGCCCGCATGCGCGTCATTACGTCTAACGCATTGCGCAACGACTGACTGGCGGGCGTGTCGCTCCTTCCAGCGGTAAGTTTAAAATCCTCAGGTAAGTGCTTAAATTCTCTCTGAGGTCGTTGCTCCCGGTTCGTTAACTCTACTTACAGAAAGTTTTGAACCATGTGGAGACTTTGTCTAAGGTGAAGAGGCGGGCCGCGGGGAAACCGGCTACAGAAGACTGCGGGTGGCGGGCGGCCGCCGATTTCGCCTTCCGGGTCACTGTCAGTGGAGCCAGCGGCTACAGACTTGGTGCCGATTGAAAGCACCTTGGCTATCCCGCTGGGGCGGAAAGCCACCAAGAAGTCTGTTAGGCCCGAGGACTCAGATGAGTCGTGCCAGGAGGGTTCCCCTCCTTCAATGGGCAGCGTCTATGGGCGACTGACCCACATGGAGCACCTGATGGAGAGGTTGCTCCAAAATGATATGCTCCAAAGGAGGGAGCTATCTGAGCCCGGGTATCCTAGAGAGCCCGCGGCAGCGGCACCTGTCTCAGGGCTGCACAATGTCTCCCTCTCTGAGGAGGGGAGCATTCGGGGTCAGTTCCACACTCTCTGAGTACGGAGGCACAGCTGGGGAGCATGCTTCAAGGCATGAAGGGCAAGATTTGGAAGTACCCCCAATGGCATCCAAATTTGCTATACCGTCTCTAACAGGGGATCCGCTGGACGAGGATTTAGCCATGTGCATTAATTACCTGGCCTCACACCAGCTCCAAGATCGGGCCATGGAGGAAACCACTACCAAGTACCATACCCCTGCAAACTGTGCCTCATTGAATGTGCCAGCCGTAAATCACTCCATCTGGGGTTATATTGGAGGGGGCGTCAGAGCCTAGGAGGTGAAGTTACAAAAAATATTAAGGTTGCTCGCCTCAGGCATCATGGCCTTTGCCAGGTTGGTGGATGGGGGGCCCCTGTCTGATGTTCAGCAGGACGCCATGGCATTAATGTGCAATGCACATTTTTAGATAAATTGCCTACGAAAGAATGCCATCCGTCCTGCTCTGAACCCCAAATTTGCAGCATTGTGCAAGGACGGCAACATCCAACCCCCGAACCTTCTGTTCGGCGAAGATCTGCCGAAGCAGGTCAGGGAGCTGGATGATGAAGCTAAAATGATCGGGCTTATGAAGGTCCCTACATCTTCCAAGACTTCATCTTTCCGGCGGCAGGCCCCTACGCTCCTCTCAACACCAGACGGTTCGCCGAATATGGTGGGAAGCCCGAACAACAGGCACAGAGGCCTTTTTTAGGGCTAGGCCCAAGCCGGCCCACGTTCAAGATGCGCGGATGGCGCCCTCCAACAGTCCTACCCCCAAACCTCGGGGGCAGAAACAAACACCATATCACCGGTAACCATTGAGGTAGGTGAGTCTGGTTATTTGCGGAACACATTGTTTATGGATCAGTCACAAGTTGGGGGGAGATTACAATTTTTCTTGAATGAATGGCGTTGGATAACATCAGATCCATTTATACTGCACAGTATACAAGGTTTCCAAATTGAGTTCCTTCTCAATTCGCTTCCACCCACACAGCATACACCGAACCGCACATTTGTTCTTTCACAACAGGAGTGTGCGGATGCGCAAGCTGAAATTGAATCATTACACAAAAAAGGGGTAATTGAGATGTCGAGTCATGAGTCTCACCAATTTGTGTCCAATATATTTACTAAGCAAAAGAAGGATGGATGATGCCGAATCATCCTTGACTTGACTGAGCTTAACACCTTTGTGCAGTATAAACACTTCAAAATGGAAAACTTTGTTACTGCCAAACAATTGGTTTCCAAGGGATGTTATATGGCATGCATGGACCTCAAAGATGCATACTATTCAGTGCCCATTCATGGGGATCATCGGAGATATTTGAAGTTTAGCTGGATTGGGCAACTGTGGCAGTTTAAAGCATTGCCTAATGGGTTAACCTCAGCCCCCAGATTATTCACTAAATTACTAAAACCAGTCCTGGGGCTACTCCGGGCTCAGAATCATATTGTGATGGCTTACTTGGATGACATCCTAATCATAGGGAAAACTATGAAATTAGCTGAATTGTCTGTGTCAGCTACTAAACATGTTTGAGAGATTGGGGTTCCTCATCCATCCAGTTAAATCCAAATTGGTACCATCTAGAGTAATTGATTATTTGGGATTCACCATTAACTCAATTCACATGTCAGTGACTCTGCCTTGGGGCAAGCAATTAGAATGAACAATCTCATTGTTACTCAAAAGCAAATGTTTATTGACAAGCAGACAGTTGAAAACAAGAGACGGGACTACCTATGTCATTTGTGCCAAAGTGCACAATGACTTCTTGCTGCTCACCTTCTCCCATGGGAATATTCTGCAGACACTCCGAGACATCCTGTGCTCTGGCACCAGGGAGGCAACTGAGGATCTGGCTGGCTGGCTGGAAAGGATGAAGGCAGACGGAGCGATTGTGTTAGAAGACACGTTTGTTAGGGCTGCAGAGAGGAGATTTTGTGGCCGCAAATGAGACTCCAGGATTTTGTGTTGCCTCTCTGGTGCCAGGATGCAGAATGTCTCGGGGCAGATGCAGAACATCTCAAGAGAGAGGGTGAGCATCCAGAAGTTGTTGTGCATGTTGGCACAAATGACAGAGGCAGGAAAAGGGATGAGATCCTGCAGGGAGAATATAGGGAGTTAGGCAAAAGATTGGAAAGCAGGATCTCGAGGGTAATAATCTCCGGATTACTCCCAATGTAATGTGATTGTGAAGGAAGAAATAGGAGGGTAGAATGGATGAATGCATGATGAGTTGTTGCAGCGGGCAGGGGTTCAGGATTTTGGACTATTGGGTTCTCTTCTGGGGCAGAAGTGACATGTGCAAGAAGGATGAGTTGCACGTGAATTGGCGAGGAACCAAATCCTTGTGGGGTTGTTCGCTGGTACTTCTTGGGAGGGTTTAAATGAGAATGGCAGGGGATTGAGAACCAAAGTAGAAGGTCAGTAAATGCAAAAACATAATGGAAAGGTAGAAGTTATGACCAGTAAATCACAAAGGAAGGACAGGCAGGGGGATGTTAAGGAATATGGTGATGCGCATGTGCTGGTGTGCTTACTTCAATGCAAGGAATATTGTGGTAAAGCAGATGAACAGAGCCTGGATGAGGAACCATGATGTTGTGGCCAGTGCAGAGACGTGGCTGTAACAGAGACAGGGCTGGCAGCTCAACGTTAGGGAGAGTAAATTGGGATCAGTTGTTATCAAAGATCTTAGAGCGGAGCAAGATGGTTTACTCCGTGAAAAAGCCGTAGTAGCTGATGGGTAATCTTCAGAGACATTCCCGTGACCGGCTTCTGTCATGGCGGCGTCATCTACAAGCGGAGCGTACTGCTCCGCTATAATTTGCTCGAATCGCCAATGTAGGTGACCCGACCTGTCTGCAGGTTCCCCACGAGAAACAAAAGATGAGAAAAAATGTATTACTTTCTGTCGTGTAGTGAAAATATTATTTAGCCTGCCCGATCTCTCCCTATAGCTCAGATAGTCGAGTCGTTGCCTGGACTCGACTATCTGAGCTATCAAGTGGGAGAGATCGGACAGGCTAATTAATGAAATTTCTTTCAGCCTCTCATACAAATTCAGCTGAACATCTAGACCAAAGATCGTTGAAGGGACTATGATCTTTGATCTAGACTCTGTTGCACTTGTGCAGCTCCCACATCTAAGGGAACAACGACATGCCACGAGGAGCACACATTAAAGCCTAAATTTTCTTCCCAATGTATGATGACTGTAACCATATACATATAACATATAACCATATACAATTCTATTCTTATGATCCCAACAATGTATTATATTAAATGACATCACTTTTTTACTTATAAATAAATGTCTCTGTTAATGTCCAGCATCCTATTTGCTTCATTAATTGCTCTGTCAACCTGCCCCACCTCCTACAAGGATTTATGCACATGGTGTATATATTTGGTTTTGTTCTTGTTGCATGCATGCTAGTGTAAGAATCTACATTTAAGATAAATTGACATATTAGAGGAAAAATGTGTCTTCAATATACATGTCTCTCCCCACCCCTGAAAACAATTTTTGCATTTAAGTGATATGTCATCCATTCTGCAGGTATGTAGTTATAATCAAATTTGTTCTTATGTTAATCCTATATGATATTCTTATGTTAATCTTATAATAAGATTGTTCTTATAAGTTAATCCTATATATTTTCTGTATTTTCAGATGTCGACAGTGGGTCCAGAACACTTGTCAACAAGATCTCCTATGCTGAACTACAGAGTACCTGTCAATACTTGTCACCAGAATACTTGTTGAAAAGATCTTCTACACCGAACTATGGAGTACGTGTCAAAGAACTGCCGTCATTAGTTAGCTGATATTCGAAACACTGCAACCCTGTATATCACACACACAAAACAGTCAACTATGTAAATCTTACCATAAATGACAGAAATAAAAAGTGTTATCTTATGAATTTCGATGTTTTTAAAATTGAGTGGGTTGGTGCATAATCCATGCCTATGTTCCTTCCACTGCACGTGGGGAATCTGCCCCGGGTTAGCACGGCTGGGCCGCCAGGGGTAAAGTTGTGGGGAGGGCAGGAGTGTTGAGAAGGAGAAGGTCAGGGGATCAGGCCAGCAACTCACTCAGTAGCTCGGCTGGCTGCGAGCAGTCGCCGGGACCGGACAGTGGAACTGCAGCTAGACCAGGGGCTTGCAGGCGACCTGGAAACTGCAGCTAGACCCGGGGCTCGCAGGCGACCTGGGAGTTGCAGCTAGTCCCGGAGGGTCCTGGCCCCTATGCAAAAAAGGTTGCCGACCCTTGGACTAAACCAAACTCTTGATCCTGTCCTGCCAGTCTTTGTGTTCATTGATATTTTATTCACAATATTAGGTTTTCGTAGAGGGAGAGAGAGAGAGATAGGTTGAATGAATGAATGAAAGAAAGAAAGAAAAAGGTTGCTCAACAAATAATTAGAGATCACAAGAAAGAAACAAGAGAATATATATATGTGTGTTATATATTTATGTACATATATGTCACACACATATATATGTGCATCATATATATATATAATGAATATATATGTGTTTATATATATAAGAAACGAGAAAAATATATGTGTGTGTTATTTAATTTTACTTTGGAGTCACGTGAGTGACTACGTGAAGAAGGCCGTCAGCCCGCATGCGCGTCATTACGTCTAACGCATTGCGCAACGACTGACTGGCGGACGTGTCGCTCCTTCCAGCGGTAAGTTTAAAATCCTCAGGTAAGTGCTTAAATTCTCTCTGAGGTCGTTGCTCCCGGTTCGTTAACTCTACTTACAGAAAGTTTTGAACCATGTGGAGACTTTGTCTAAGGTGAAGAGGCGGGCCGCGGGGAAACCGGCTACAGAAGACTGCGGGTGGCGGGCGGCCGCCGATTTCGCCTTCCGGGTCACTGTCAGTGGAGCCAGCGGCTACAGACTTGGTGCCGATTGAAAGCACCTTGGCTACCCCGCTGGGGCGGAAAGCCACCAAGAAGTCTGTTAGGCCCGTGGACTCAGATGAGTCGGGCCAGGAGGGTTCCCCTCCTTCAATGGGCAGCGTCTATGGGCGACTGACCCACATGGAGCACCTGATGGAGAGGTTGCTCCAAAATGATATGCTCCAAAGGAGGGAGCTATCTGAGCCCGGGTATCCTAGAGAGCCCGCGGCAGCGGCACCTGTCTCAGGGCTGCACAATGTCTCCCTCTCTGAGGAGGGGAGCATTCGGGGTCAGTTCTACACTCTCAGAGTACGGAGGCACAGCTGGGGAGCATGCTTCAAGGCATGAAGGGCAAGATTTGGAAGTGCCCCCAATGGCATCCAAATTTGCTATACCGTCTCTAACAGGGGATCCGCTGGACGAGGATTTAGCCATGAGCATTAATTACCTGGCCTCACACCAGCTCCAAGATCGGGCCATGGAGGAAACCACTACCAAGTACCATACCCCTGCAAACTGTGCCTCATTGAATGTGCCAGCCGTAAATCACTCCATCTGGGGTTATATTGGAGGGGGCATCAGAGCCTAGGAGGTGAAGTTACAAAAAATATTAAGGTTGCTCGCCTCAGGCATCATGGCCTTTGCCAGGTTGGTGGATGGGGGGCCCCTGTCTGATGTTCAGCAGGACGCCATGGCATTAATGTGCAATGCACATTTTTAGATAAATTGCCTACGAAAGAATGCCATCCGTCCTGCTCTGAACCCCAAATTTGCAGCATTGTGCAAGGCCGGCCACATCCAACCACCGAACCTTCTGTTCGGCGAAGATCTGCCGAAGCAGGTCAGGGAGCTGGATGATGAAGCTAAAATGGTCGGGCTTATGAAGGTCCCTACATCTTCCAAGACTTCATCTTTCCGGCGGCAGGCCCCTACGCTCCTCTCAACACCAGACGGTTCACTGAATATGGTGGGAAGCCCGAACAACAGGCACAGAGGCCTTTTTTAGGGCTAGGCCCAAGCCGGCCCACGTTCAAGATGCGTGGATGGCGCCCTCCAACAGTCCTACCCCCAAACCTCGGGGGCAGAAACAAACACCATATCACCGGTAACCATTGAGGTAGGTGAGTCTGGTTATTTGCGGAACACATTGTTTATGGATCAGTCACAAGTTGGGGGGAGATTACAATTTTTCTTGAATGAATGGCATTGGATAACATCAGATCCATTTATACTGCACAGTATACAAGGTTTCCAAATTGAGTTCCTTCTCAATTCACTTCCACCCACACAGCATACACCGAACCGCACATTTGTTCTTTCACAACAGGAGTGTGCGGATGCGCAAGCTGAAATTGAATCATTACACAAAAAAGGGGTAATTGAGATGTCGAGTCATGAGTCTCACCAATTTGTGTCCAATATATTTACTAAGCAAAAGAAGGATGGAGGATGCCGAATCATCCTTGACTTGACTGAGCTTAACACCTTTGTGCAATATAAACACTTCAAAATGGAAAACTTTGTTACTGCCAAACAATTGGTTTCCAAGGGATGTTATATGGCATGCATGGACCTCAAAGATGCATACTATTCAGTGCCCATTCATGGGGATCAGCGGAGATATTTGAAGTTTAGCTGGATTGGGCAACTGTGACAGTTTAAAGCATTGCCTAATGGGTTAACCTCAGCCCCCAGATTATTCACTAAATTACTAAAACCAGTCCTGGGGCTACTCCGGGCTCAGAATCATATTGTGATGGCTTACTTGGATGACATCCTAATCATAGGGAAAACTATGAAATTAGCTGAATTGTCTGTGTCAGCTACTAAACATGTTTGAGAGATTGGGGTTCCTCAGCCATCCAGTTAAATCCAAATTGGTACCATCTAGAGTAATTGATTATTTGGGATTCACCATTAACTCAATTCACATGTCAGTGACTCTGCCTTGGGGCAAGCAATTAGAATGAACAATCTCATTGTTAAGGACCAACCTTCTATTAGACATGTGGCTAGTATAATTGGCAAATTAGTGGCTGCTTTCCCAGCTGCACAGTTCGGGCCTTTGCACTATCAAAACTTACAACGTGCAAAGGAGCAGGCACTCAAACTTCAAAAAGGCCACTTCGGTAGACCTATGCGGTTGCCAACTGAAGCCATTGCTGAGTTACAATGGTGGCTGACCTATATTCGGCATTGCTCCAGTACAATTTTAGTCGATACACCATCAGTTATCCTACAAACTGATGCAAGTGCTCTAGGATGGGGTGCTACAAACACCGTCTCAAGCTGCGGTGGAACATGCAGGAATCATTAATTCTTCAGTCATATGGTATTAACTGCTTGGAGTTGTTGGGAGCACTCTATGGGCTGAAGGCTTATTGTAGCAATATGCATCAATATGTGCATGTTCAACTTCAGATTGACAACACTACAGCGGTGGCATACATTAATCACGGGTGGAATTAAGTCTGTATCTTGTGATAAATTGTCTAACCTTATTTGGCACTGGTGTATTACGAGAAACATCCGGGTTTCAGCTATCTACTTACCAGATAGATATAACATGGTGGCGGACACCAGGTCACGGAAATTCAATGACATCACAGAATGGATGTTGAATCAGGAAGTGTTTAACGACATTGTCGCTCGGTATGGCGTACCGGAAATCGATTTGTTTGCATCCAGACTAAATCACCAGTTATCAAAATACGTTTCATGGGAACCAGACCCAGGGGCAGTGGCAGTAGATGCATTCTCGCTACACTGGGGTGGAAAGTTCTTGTATGCCTTTCCCCCATTTTGCCTCATCAGTCTGTGCTTGGCCAAGATCAAGCAAGACTCTGCCTCTGGCGTTTTAGTAGTACCAGACTGGCCTACACAGCATTGGTTCCCACTAGTCCTGGGTATGATTACACAGCCTTTTATGGCTGTCCCCAAAAGCAGAAATCTGCTGGTTCACCCTGTGACTGGGGAAAACCATCCACTACATGACCGAATCAATTTATTGGTTTGCAGATTCTGAGGAGACCATTCCTGGGGCTCGGACTTTCAGATCGTATGGTAGATGTGATCACTGCGGCCTGGAGGAAAAGTACCCAGAAACAGTACATCTCTCATATAAGGAAATGGGAGATGTACTGCTCTCTCTCGAAAATTTCGTATGACACGGCTTGCATTACGGATGTGTTGGAGTTCCTATCTACATTATTCTACGACCAGAAACTGAGCTATAGTGCCATAAATAGTGCTAGGAGCGCATTATCATTTTACTTATGGCTGGGGTCAGGACACCACACTGTCAGGTCTCACCCCTGAATAACCAGATTCATGAAGGGCATTTTTAACTCTACTCCCCCTAGGCCCCGATATTCACAGATATGGGATGCGAGCGTGGTACTCACATTGCTTCGCCAGTGGGCTCCAGCTTCATTTCTGTCTCTGCCCAATCTCACTCTCAAGGTGGTCATGCTCATGGCGCTGGTTTCAGCGCAACTGGTCCAGACGTTACATAAACTACGACTGGACAGCATGGTTTCATCTATTGATAATAACACCTTTTTTGTTTATGATTTAATTAAGCAGAGCAGACCAGGGGTGTCGGGGCTCAAATTAAATTTTATGGCATACCTCTTAGACCTACGGTTGTGTGTAGTTACACACATACTACAATACATCAAGGTCACTAAGAGCCTCAGAGGCTCCGAATTATCTTTATTCATCAGCTACACAAAACCTCATAGGAAGGTTACAGTGCAAACCATTTCAAGATGGTTAAAACAGGTTCTGGCATGTGCAGGAGTGGACATTTTAAAATCTCACTCCACCAGGGCTGCATCTACGTCAGCAGCGAGGGATATGGACGTCCCTCTCGACCACATCCTAGCGGCTGCAGGATGGTCTAATGAATTGACGTTCCAAAGATTTTATAACAAACCTATCGCCAGACCAGGGGCTTTTGCTAATTCCATTTTAGGTTCTGTTTTATAGTTTCCCCCTGGATGAGAGGGGTCACTATTATTTTCTTTGATTATTAAAGCATCAGCATTTTTTGTCTATGTCATGTCTGAATGCATTAATTATTTTCACTCATCATGGTCAACTGATGCAGTGTGTGACGCATGGACTCGTATTCACGGCATGAAATCACAGAGCTTTAAAATCTTCACGTAGTCACTCACGTGACTCCGAAGTAAAATGGTAAGATTAAACGAGAACTTACCAGTTTGAAGTTTGATCTTTATTTTATGAGGAGTTACGATGAACGATTACGTGCCCTCCGCTCCCAACCCTCGTATCATAAAGATCATCTGGTAGTTCTAGTCCTCTCTAATCTTACTATGTTTAGTTCAACAACTGTTATCTGTGATTTCACACCGCTGCTTTGATGATTGACGCGCATGCGGGCTGATGGCCTTCTTCACGTAATCGCTCATCGTAACTCCTCATAAAATAAAGATCAAACTTCAAACTGGTAAGTTCTCATTTAATCTTACTATTATATGTATCTATATCACACACACACACATATATATATATATATAATATATATATATATATATAACAAATATATATGTGTTTATATATATAATATATATATCTATATACTTTTAAAACTCTGTGTGTGTGTGTGTGTGTGTGTGTGTGTGCGTGTGTGTGTGTATGTCATATTTTTGTCCTTTGATTCGTTACTCCGCCAAAACCACACGCAGAGAAAAACGCCGAGAATTTTACCATTTCGCTTGCGATTTCACTTTTACATTCGCTCATCCACTCCTCATTAAATGTCGTCATTTTTCTGTACACATTTTTAATAAAATCCTCCCCCCCCCACTCACTCATTTTTTCGCCTCCTGCTGGCCAGCAACCATAACGGCTGCTGCCGCTCGGCTCTCCTCCAAAAACGCTGAGATTTTTCCCATTTCGCGAGCGATTTTACTTCCTCCACTTCCCCCCTCTCCCCCTCGGCCCGGCTCTGTCATGCTGGCCGAAGCTAAAGATCGCCAAAGATCGCCCGCTGCTTTTCGTCATCCTCGCTGGCTTGCACTGTCCGAAAATCCCGCGCGTCAACGGCCTGTTGGCCCGCAGGCGCATTGAGGGCGTACGCAGCATCTCGACGGGCATACGCAGCATCTTGACGTCGTACACAGCGTCTCTACGTCGTACGCAGCGTCTTGACGGCGTACGACTAGCGCGTGGCATTGCGCGATGACGTCAGGCCGCCCCATCCCCTTGCAACCGCGCGTTGCGGGAACAGACCCAACGGGTCTGCACTTGGTCTAGTATATAAATATAATTGCCTTTATGGGTGTATACAAGCAGTTGCATACAAGCAGTTGTGAACAATGGGATTAGATGAATTACAGAGTGCAAGTTTAATAGAAAAATCAATTCAAACACAGGACATGAGCCATTTGAAAATAAAATTAAAATAATATTTAAAACATTTAAAAACACATAAACTATTCCCCCGCAACGCTGATTGCAGCATGTTTAATACAAAAATAAATTCAAAAACAGTACATGAGCCATTTAAAAAGAAAATTTAAAAAAACATTTAAAACATTTAAAAACACGCAAACTGTTCACCTGCAATGCTGATTACACTGTATGAGGCATAACTGAAGTCGGGTCGGGATTACTGAAATGACAGAAGTTACGCTCCATTGCATACTACACGTCAATCCATTGGATTTTGCAGGAGTGGACCATCTTGCTCTGCTCTAAGATCTTTGGTTGTTATTGGCTAAGTCCATATCTGACATGTGAGAGTCATTTAAGGGCCAGCTAATCAGAGTTCAGTACTGGCATGTTGCAGTAAGGAGGGGTATAAGGATGGCAAGGGAAATGAATCTTGGATTACCAAAGAGCGTAATTTTGATCAAAAAGAAAAGATTTAGAAAGATGAAATCTGGCAGGGTCTATGAGGAATATAAAGCAAGCAGGAAATAACTCAATGGGCATGAGGTGAGAGGCCATGAAATGTCATTGTTGAGTCAGATTTAAGAAATTCCCGGCATATTACATGTATAGTCAAGACAAGATAGAAACCAGGGAGAAAATAGGGCTGTTCAAAGATAAAGGAGGGAATTTTGCTTGGAATCAGAAGATATAGGTGAGGGACTAAATGAATAATTTCACCAAGGAGAAGGACATGGAGGACAGTGAGTTCACTATAACACTAAAACACGACTGCTGTAATGTTGTAGCATTAGGGTTACGGAGTGTAAATAAAATAAAGCGGAAGGTCTGCAATGAGGTAGGTTGGAAAATCGGGATTATACCCTTAGTTTATGAGAGGACCGTTCAGTAGTCTGATCACAGTGGGGAAGAACCTGTTAATGAATCCGGTGGTTTGTGCTTACAAGCTTTATTATCTCCTGTCCGACAGGAGAAATGGATACAAAACCCCATCAGGTTCTCTATAATAATTAATAGAAGAAAATTTGCCTTCCTTAACCAGTGTTGCTGAGATACGGCTCCAGACCCACTGACATGGTGACGCAAGCAACTACAGATGCTGAATCCTGAGCAAAAACCACAGTGGCACAGCGGTAGAGTTGCTGTCTACAGCGCCAGAGACCCGGGTTTGATCCTGACTATGAGTGCTGTCTGTACGGAGTTTGTGCGTTCTCCCTGTGACTGCATGGGGGTTCTCTGTGTGTTCCGGTTTCCTCCAACACTTCAAAGACGTGCCGGTTTGTAATTTAATCGTAAGTTGTCCCTAGCGTGTAGGGTAGTGCGACTGTATGCGGTGATCACTGGTCGGCGTGGACTCAGTGGGCCGCATAAAGTCTAAACCATAACATTTCAAAAAGAAATAAAACATTAAAAAATGCACTTCAGAACAATTAAATAGATTTAAACTAAAATAATTAAATCAAACTACTTACTCTCTCCTGAATGACTATTTGTTCCCATTGATAGGGTAGTTGTACCCACTATAATGTTTAACCTAGCTCTGGCTCAGTGGGGGAATTTCCCAGTTTGGGAGCTAGGATGTAGGATTCCTATGGAGTCTTCCAGTTCAGTAGAGAGGCAGCCATCAGCACAGATAGAATATTGGGACACACTGAAGTGGTTTAAACCAGCACCAGTGCTGGACTTTGAGACTACCTGAGAAGATGTAGATAGACCCGACAGAACTGCTGGTACTTTGGCAGAAGATCTGCCTCATGATTTAATACAAAAACAGTCAACACCATTATGGCAATAGCACCACTGACAGACTTAATGTTTTCTTGAGGTCATAACACATGGACTGGTAAAATAGTGAAAAATACGTTTGAAAGAAATCAAAGGAAGGGTAAGAAATGTAAACAGAATCATAATATCTCAGTTTAATGGAAAAGAAGCACAATGCAACCTAGTAGTTCAAAGGGCTGGAAAAGTTAATGGAAAATTAAACAATTCTTGGATTTCAGAGGACAAAGCAATTCAGAAAATGTTTGGAAACTCACTAAACAACTATTTGAATGCAGGAGTGGCTGTGTCTCCAGAAATCAATTCCATTTGGATAAATGGAGATGTATTTCAGGAATGAGGCACACATGCTGTTAGTGTTAGATACAAGATATTTAACAAGTGCTACTGTGCATTAAATTAATCTCTTGGAATTGTGTTCAAAACAACTTAGAAGGTGAATATAAATCTTGAAAAAGGATATTCAAAACCTGTGTCTAATAAATGGGAAAAAACTATTTTGTTTGTTGCTTAAATAAGGAGGTTTGTGAAGAAGAATGTAGACAACATTTCTAAAGAGGTAAAGTGGGCTGATTCACAGGTTTATTCTCACTGTGATATTCTACAGCCTGCTTTAACAGCTAGTTACATTCTTCACTCTGCATTGTCCTGAATCAGCAGCTTGGGTTTCCAGACAGAATTGTTGATGAGACTTATATCCAGAGGCTGCCTATTCAAGAGCAAAAATGCCTCCAATAAGTTGAAGCCATCAGTGTAGTAAAGAATCCCGAAAATACCAGAAAACAGATAAAATAAAATGTAAAGGGCGTCAAAGGTTACGGGGAGAGGGCAGAAGAATGGGGTTGAGAGGTAAAATATTGCAAACTAATATATATTAACGAATTTTAAAAAATGCAGATATAATTTATTGCAGAGCATTCGCCTGCAACCTGAACATTAGCCTGTAGCCTGCACAGTACTCTGTCAGCTTTTTCCTCATTATTATTAGAGATATCATTCTGTGATTCTATCAGACACAGGGTATGAGGTGGGATTGTAATGGATTAGATTAGAGCTGGCACTTGTGTAAGTGTGATGGGATGAACGGCCTTCCTCTGCTCTATCATTTAGGAGGTTTTTACAACTTGTTGAAATGTTTAAATGGATCTTATATGTTCTGTAATACAAGACACACACTCAGTACCTCTTCTCCGGTGAGTCTGCTGGTATCAGTGATGCCTCTGACAGACGGCAGGAACGCAGACTATGAACATATACAGAAGTGTCTTTGTACAACTAAATGTTCAGCCGGCCGACAAAATAAAAATGCCACTGGTGGCTGGCTTTCTGGTGGAGTTCTTAAAATCTTTTCAAATGAGACAAGTCAAGTAAAAATATGAACAGCTACAGTAGCTTCAACATTTTCAAACCAAACCTTGAATTGTTGTCCCGTACACACGCTCCCTGACTTACCAAAGGGTTACGCCTGCGGACCCATGTAAATCAGGTGTTACGTAAATTGGAAACTTACAGTAAGTGCTGCTGCGCACGTGGAACTTTACTATTCCATGTGGAGACCACGTGGGAGCTCTGACATGGAGACCACATGGTAGCTCCAATGCGGAAACCACGTGGGAGCTCCGACGTGGTGACCACGGGAGAGCTCCAGCACGGAGACCACGTGGGAACTCCAACACAGAGAACACGGGGTAACTCCAATGTGGAGACCATGTGGGAGCCTGATGCGGAAACCACGGGGTAGTTCCGACGTGGAGACCATGTGGGAGCTCTGATGCGGAGACCACATGGGAGCTCTGATGCGGAGACCACATGGGAGCTCTGACGCAGAAGCTATGTGGGAGCTCCAAGTCGTTTCCCATGTGGGAGCTCCGATGTGGGAACAACAACTGCCTTGCGGAAACAGCCACATGTGACAGCAGTAGTGTACTGCTACTGAGACAACCGAGACACCGAGACACACAAAGAAATAAAGCAGTGGGTTTAATGAATTGCATACGTAAGTGTGTGTTTACATAAGTCACATATTATGTAAGTCAGGGACTGCTTGTATAATGAGTAGGTTAACCTAATATGAGCGTTTGTCGGCACTGGGCCTGTACTCACTGGAATTTAGAAGAATGATGGGGGACCTCATTGAAACATACAGAATAGTGAAAGGCTTGGATGGAGTGAATGCGGAGAGGATGTTTCCACAAGTGGGAGAGTCTAGGACTAGAGGTCATAGCCTCAGAATTAAAGGACATTCTTTTATGAAAGAGATGAGGAGACATTTCTTTTGCCAGAGGGTGGTGAATCTGTGGAATTTTTTTGCCTCAGAAGGCTGTGGAGGCCAAGTCAGTGGATGTTTTTAAGGTAGAGATAGATAGATTCTTGATTAGTACGGGTGTCAGAGGTTATGGGGAGAAGGCAGGAGGATGGGGTTAGGAGGGAGAGATAGATCAGCCATGATTGAATGGCGGAGTAGACTTGATGGGCTGACTGGCCTAATTCTACTCCTATTCCTTATGACCTTATGATGTTATGATCTAATTTTTTTACTACTATAGTACAAACATTCACATGTGTTTGACTGACTGAATAATGAATTACATTTTCCTTTATAGCAATGCTACAATATTTTTTTATAGGATTGTGAGCAACAGGTGTTAATTGAGTGCAGGTATCTAATGTGAATTATGCCTGTAGAGTTTTAGCATTACTTATGCTACCTGCTTTACAGGAAAGGACATTAGCACACACAAGGCCCTATGTAATTTAAGGATATGTGCAGATTAGGCAGCTACTGGGATTAGTCTTCAAGCACTATAGGTCAATGTGGTGTCAAACTGGATATTACTCGACGGTTAAGCACATCTATAAACCTTGCATCAAGAATCTGTCATTGAACAACAAATCAAGCGATCATCAAAGTCGGCATGGTGGTGCAGCGGTAGAGTTGCTGCCTTACAGCGCTTGCAGTGCCAGAGACCCGGGTGTGATCCTGACTGTGGGTGCTGCCTGTACAGTTTGTACATTCTCCCCATGACCGTGTGGGTTTTCTCCAAGATCTTTGGTTTCTTCCCACATTCCAAAGATGTACAGGTTTGTAGGTTAATTAGCTTGGTTTGCATACTTGGTATAAGTGTAAATTGTCCCTAGTGTGTGTAGGCTTGTGTTAATATGCGGGATTGCTGGTCGGCGCGGACTCAGTGGGCCGAAGGGCCTGTTTCCGCGCTGTATCTCTAAACTAAACTAAACTAAACTAAAATAAGCTAAATCAA
The DNA here is from genome assembly GCA_038087875.1 of Malacoraja senta. Lineage (NCBI taxonomy): Eukaryota > Metazoa > Chordata > Chondrichthyes > Rajiformes > Rajidae > Malacoraja > Malacoraja senta. The sequence continues at coordinate 44,081,054 of CM075978.1, forward strand.
TGTTTGCAGGAAGGGTTTGTTGTACCTGTTAGCTTGCATTTGATTGTCGGGTTGTTTGCTGAGATGTGGCTCGAGGTAGAGTTTAACATGAGGCTGCATCAGTTTCTGGCGGATATGGTGGTTTTGGCAGGTAAATCTCTAGTCTGTCAGCTCCTGTGGAGCAGGGGAAATGGGCTCACAGAACTGGGATGTGTGCCATAAGAGTAAGGGGGAGGAGTGGGAGAAAGTCTATGAATGGAAAGTCCATAATAGGTTTCAATCAATCAGATGGGTTAAACAATGCAAGGGGCAGGCACACCTTGAGGTATATTCAAGGCTGAGATGGTTAGATTATTTGGACTGATAAAAATATCGAGAAATATGGGGGTCAGGTAAGAAAATGGAGCTGAGACCAAAGATCTATATATATATATATATAGATCTTTGGTCTCAGCTCCATTTTAGTAATATATATCTATCTATCTATTATATAAAACTCTCTGGCTGTCGTCCGTCTGTACGTCCGACTTTCTGCTTGACTTGTGCCGCGCGGCCTTTGATACCGCCCCGCGCCCACGCGGCGCGCGGAAACGCCGAAGTTTTTCGCCATTTCTAAAGAGGTTACGTTTATCTTTATGAATAGACGATCCTGATTAAATTTGGTCGTGTTTACGTACGCTTTTTAAAATAAAATACCTCTCCCCCACCCCAAACCAAACATTTCAAAATGTTAAAAAAAAAACAGCTCAGCCATAGAATGTTAGTAAAGATTCCGTTGTGTGATGTCACAATGCACAATGGTCACAGATGTCCAATCGGAATGGATCCATTTACATATGCCTTTTCGGCAGCCCCAGCCCCGGCCCCTCCCCCCAAACCCCTCAGCGTTGGGCATTGTGACATCACAAAACGGAACCTTCATTTACATTCTATTGCTGAGAGCTGTTTGTTTAACATTTTGAAATTGCCCCATTCCCTATCACCCCCACACACGTGGCGACGCCCTGCGACACATGTGACAAATCGAAATGAATCCGTTTACATATGCCTTTGCAGCAGCCACAGCCCAAGCCCCTCCGCCCCAACCCCGCAGCCTGTGTCGAAGGGCGTCGTCACGTGTGTGGGGGTGATAGGGAATGGGGAAATTTCAAAATGTTTTAAAAAACAGCTCAGCAATAGAATGTTAATGAAGGTTCCGTTTTGTGATGCCACAATGCCCAATGCTCAAAGATGTCCAATCGAAATGGACCTATTTACATATGCCTTTGCAGCAGCCACAGCCCCAGCCCCCCTCCCCTCCCCCCAAACCCACAGCCTGTGTCAAAGGGCGTCGTCACGTGTGTGGCAATAGAGAAAGAGGATTGGGGGTGATAGGGAATGGGGAACAGATGGACTGTCCCTACCCCTCCTACTTCAACTCTCCCTCCCCACTCTTCCCCCTCTCTCCTCTCCCCCTCCCTCCCCTCCCACCCCCCCTCTTCCCCCTCCACCACCCCTCTTCACCCCCATCTCCCCCCCACCCCCTTCCCCTCTCTCTTGCACCACTCCCCGCTACCCCTCTGCCCCTCACTCCCCACTCTTCCCCTCTCCCTCCCCACCTCTCTCCCCCCCTCCCCCCCTCTATCCCTCTCTTCCCCCTACTCCTCTCCCTTCCCTCATCCCCTCCCCCCTTCCTGCCCTCCCCGCTCTCCTCCCACTCCCTCTCCACCCACCCTGATCTCCTCTCCCTCCTCCCCAATCTCTCCCCTTTCCTCCACCCCCTCTCCCCTCCCTCCCCTCTTCTCTCCCCACCCCGTCTCCTTCTCCCCCCCTCCACCTCCTCCCCTCCTCTCCCCAACCCTGTCTCCCTCTCCCCCCCCTCCCCCCGCCTGTGTGTTTGGGGGGTGGTTAGTGTGAGTGTGATGCCGCAGCCGCAGCCCCCCCCCCCCACCCCAAAACGCAAGGTAAACAAAAAAATGAAGTATAAACTCAGCGGGTGCAACAGCATCTTTGGATCGAAGGAAATAGGCAATGTTTCATAACAAAACACGTCTGAAGATGGGTTACGGCCACAAACGTTGCCTATTTCCTTCGCTCCATCGATGCTGCTGCACCAGCAGAGATTCACCAGCTTTTTTTGGTGT
>CM075978.1:44083355-44153175 GCA_038087875.1 Malacoraja senta
GGGGTGATAGGGAATGGGTAACAGATGGACTGTCCCTACCCCTCCTACTTCAACTCTCCCTCCCCACTCTTCCCCCTCTCTCCTCTCCCCCTCCCTCCCCTCCCACCCCCTCTCTTCCCCCTCCACCACCCCTCTTCACCCCCATCTCCCCCCCACCCCCTTCCCCTCTCTCTTGCACCACTCCCCGCTACCCCTCTGCCCCTCCCCACTCTTCCCCTCTCCCTCCCCACCTCTCTCCCTCCACCCTCCCTCTCTTCCCCCTACTCCTCTCCCCTTCCCCTCTTCCCCTCATCCCCTCGCCCCCTTCCTGCCCTCCCCGCTCTCCTCCCACTCTCCTCCCCCTCCCTCTCACCCACCCTGATCTCCTCTCCCTCCCCAATCTCTCCCCTTTCCTCTTCCCCCTCTCCCCTCCCTCCCCTCTCCTCTTCTCTCCCCACCCCGTCTCCCTCTCCCCTCTTCTCTCCCCACCCCGTCTTCCTCTCCCCCCTCACCCCACCCCCCCGAGTGTGTTTGGGGGGTGGTTAGTGTGAGTTTGGGGGGTGGTTAGTGCGAGTGTGATGCCGCAGCCCACCCCCCCCTCCCGCAAACGCGCGTTTGGAAAACAGCCCACCAACAGTCCCTCTGTCTTTAAGACGGAACTGCAGATGCTGGAAAATCAAAGGTACTCAAGAAAAACCTGTAAAATCAAATTTACACAAGAAAAACATGTATAACCTCAGCGGGTGCAGCAGCATCTATGGATCGAATGAAATAGGCAACGTTTCAGGAGAAAACCCATCTAAGGATGGGCTTCAGCCCAAAAGCGTTGCCTATTTCCTTCGCTCCATAGATGCTGCTGCACCCGCTGAGGTTATACAGGTTTTTCTTGTGTACCTTTGATTTTCCAGCATCTGCAGTTCCGTCTTAAACAGCTCTCAGCAATAGAATGTTAATGAAGGGTCCGTTTTGTGATATCACAATGCCAAATGCTCACATATGTCCAATCGAAATGGATCCGTTTACATATGCCTTTGCAGCAGCCACAGCCCCAGCCCCACCCCCCCACCCCCGCAGCCTGTGTCGAAGGGCGTCGTCACATGTGTGGGAATAGAGAAAGAGGATTGGGGGTGATAGGGAATGGGGAACCAGATGGACTGTCCCTACCCCTCCTACTTCAACTCCCTCCCCACTCTTCCCCCTCTCTCCTCTCCCCCTCCCTCCCCTCCCACACCCTCTCTTCCCACTCCACCACCCCTCTTCACCCCCATCTCCCCCCCACCCCCTTCCCCTCTCTCTTGCACCACTCCCCGCTACCCCTCTGCCCCTCACTCCCCACTCTTCCACTCTCCCTCCCCACCTCTCTCCCTCGACCCTCCCTCTCTTCCCCCTACTCCTCTCCCCTTCCCCTCAGCCCCTCCCCCCCTCTCCCCCCTTCCTGCCCTCCCCGCTCTCCTCCCACTCCCCACTCTCCTCCCCCTCCCTCTCACCCACCCTGATCTCCTCTCCCTCCTCAATCTCTCCCCTTTCCTCTTCCCCCTCTCCCCTCCCTCCCCCTCTCCTCTTCTCTCCCCACCCCGTCTCCCTCTCCCCTCTTCTCTCCCCACCCCGTCTTTCCTCTCCCCCCTCCCCCCCTCCCCCGAGTGTGTTTGGGGGTGGTTAGTGTGAGTTTGGGGGGTGGTTAGTGTGAGTGTGATGCCGCAGCCCCCCCCTCCCGCAAACGCGCGTTGGGAAAACAGCCCCGCAAACAGTCTCTCTGTCTTTAAGACGGAACTGCAGATGCTGGAAAATCGTAGGTACACAAAAAAAACCTGTATATCATCAGCGGGTTCAGCAGCATCTATGGATCGAAGAAAATATGCAACGTTTCGGTAGAAAACCATTCTGAGGATGGGCTTCGACCCAAAGCGTTGCCTATTTCCTTCGCTCCATAGATGCTGCTGCACCTGCTGTGTTTCTCCAGCTTTTTTTGTGTACCATTCTCTCTGTCTCTCCCTCTCTCTCTCTCTCTCTCTCTCTGCCCTTCTCTCTTCACAGCCCACGGCTCGACTCATGCACGCCCGCTCCAACCCCCCCTTCACCTCTCTCCCCATCCTCTCTTTCCTCTCTCCGCCCCTCTCCTCTCTCCCCCTTCCTCTCCACCCTCCCTCCACCTCTCCTCTTTTCTCCCTCTCCCCTTTTCTCTCCCCACCCAGTCTTCCTCCCCCCTCCCCCCGAGTGTGTTTGGGGGTGGTTAGTGTGAGTTTGGGGGGTGGTTAGTGTGAGTGTGATGCCGCAGCCCCCCCCTCCCACAAAGGCGCGTTGGAAAAACAGCCCGCCAACAGTCTCTCTGTCTTTAAGACGGAACTGCAGATGCTGGAAAATCGAAGGTACACAAAAAAAAAAACTGTATATCATCAGCGGGTTCAGAAGCATCTATGGATCGAAGAAAATATGCAACGTTTCGGTAGAAAACCATTCTGAGGATGGGCTTCGACCCAAAGCTTTGCCTATTTCCTTCGCTCCACAGATGCTGCTGCACCCGCTGTGTTTCTCCAGCTTTTTTTGTGTACCAGTCTCTCTGTCTCTCCTCTCTCTCTCTCTCTCTCTCTCTCTCTCTCTCTCTCTGCCCTTCTCGCTTCACAGCCCGTGGCTCGACTCATGCACGCACGCTCCACCCCCCCCTTCACCTCTCTCCCCCTTCCTCTCCACCCTCCCTCCCCCTCTCCTCTTCTCTCCCCACCCCGTCTCCCTCTCCCCTCTTCTCTCCCCACCCCGTCTTCCTCTCCCCCCTCACTCCATCCCCCCGAGTGTGTTTGGGGTTGGTTAGTGTGAGTTTGGGGGGTGGTTAGTGTGAGTGTGATGCCGCAGCCCACCCCCCCCTCCCGCAAACGCGCATTGGGAAAACAGCCCGCAAACAGTCTCTCTGTCTTTAAGACGGAACTGCAGATGCTGGAAAATCGAAGGTACACAAAAAAAACCTGTATATCATCAGCGGGTGCAGCAGCATCTATGGATCGAAGGAAATAGGCAACGTTTCGGTAGAAACAAGTCTGAGGATGGGCTTCGGCCCAAAGCGTTGCCTATTTCCTTCGCTCAATAGATGCTGCTGCACCCGCTGTGTTTCTCAAGCTTTTTTTTGTGTACCAGTCTCTCTGTCTCTCCCCTCTGTCTCTCTCTCTCTCTCTCTCTCTCTGCCCTTCTCTCTTCACAGCCCGCGACTCGACTCATGTACGCCCGCTCCAACCCCCCCTTCACCTCTCTCGCCCATCCTCTCTTTTCTCCCTCCACCCCTCTCCTCTCTCCCCCTTCCGCTCCACCCTCCTCCTCCCCCTCTTCAATTTTTCTAACATTAAATTTTTCCTCTGCCCCAACACCTCTAGACGCATCTGAGAGGTGAGGGCTATTCGTCAGTGGATAGGGTGGAGATGGGATAAAGAAGCAAATTAAAATATTAAGATAATATCAACGGGTGTGATGAGTGTGTGTGTTTGTGGGTCCCGGATTCCGTGCTTTGGAGGAAAGGGGGTGATTAGTGTGATGCCACAGCCTCCCCCCCCCCCCCGCAAACGCACGTTCGGTGTCCAGACCCAACGGGTCTGCACTTGGCCTAGTATATTACTAAAAGTCTCATCTTGACCACTTCCTGATGCACTGTATATTGATTTTAGGAAAAACGCTGCCACTTACGGCTGTGATTTTTGGTCATCTTACTCAGAGTCCCCAGAGTGCAGGACAAGAGGATTTTTACCATCGATGAAAATTAAAAGACTTATTCATGTTTAAAAAATGTTGTGTTTCTCTCTCCTGAAGGCCACGCCCCTTCCGGAGGGACTATAAACCCGGAAGTGTGGAGGTGCCTCAGTTCTCTGCAAGATGGGGGAGTGAGAGGTCGCAATTCGCAGTCTGAGCTGTGAATAACACTGAACACATGTCTACTAAACTGTGAGTGGTTTTACTGACCTGTCAGTGCCCTTAATGTGGTTTGAAAATGTAGTTTGAAAATGCAAAAGTGTGTTTTGGTTTGAAAGTGCTAAAGCTGTGTTGCCTTTAGTTTGAAAGTGTTAAAGTTGTGTTGTCTTTGGTTGGAAAGTGCTAAAGCTGTGTTGCCTTTGGTTTGAAAGTGCTAATGCTGTGTTGCCTTTGGTTTGAAAGTGCTAAAGCTGTGTTGCCTTTGGTTTGAAAGTGCTAAAGCTGTGTTGCCTTTGGTTTGAAAGTGCTAAAGCTGTGTTGCTTAGGTTTGAAAGTGCTAAAGCTGTGTTGCCTAATTAAAGCAGCTTTAAAGCAAAACTGGTAAAGTCTATAGCAATATTGGGAAAATCAAGACACATTCTGGACCACAAATCATTACATACTCTGTATAATACACACATATTGCCTTATCTGAGTTACTGTGTGGAGATATGGGGTAACACCTACAAAACCAACCTACAGCCGTTATGCACATTACAAAAAAGAGCAATAAGAATTATCAATAACGTTGGATATCTTGAACATACCAATTTATTATTCTTAAAGTCACATACACTGAAGTTCAGCGCTGGTTAAATTTAAGACTGCATAAATCATGTACAAAGCAAGAAATAATTACTTCCAGGAAATATACAAAAACTGTTTATGGAAAGACAAGGTGGGTATAATTTGAGAGGGGAACATAATTTAAAAAAACTCAATGTCAGAACAACTCTTAAAAGTATGTGCATAGCAATCTGTGGGGTGAATTTGTGGAATGGTATGGAACAGGAGATAAAACTAAGCACAAACATAATTCAGTTTTAAAAGATGTACAAAAACACTTTTTCAAAAGGATATTGGGATAAGGATAGGTGATTATGAGTGGGATATTTGTTATACTGATTGCATTGGGAAGGGTGATTATAGGGTGATGGGTTGTATATATGACTAAGAGATACTGTAGAGTATATGAGGGTTTTTCTTTTCTTTTTTCTTTTTTTCTCTCTTTTTTTTGTATGGCTTTGTAAATATTTTGATTAGTGTATAAATGTAAATAATTTGGTGTACATATAGAGGGGTTGCACGTAGGTCACCGGGTCATAGGGCTTGACGCACGGAGCCGCTCAATCCATCTGGAAGACATCCGTCACTTCCGGTATATGTTATTAATACAAGAAACGCGTATTTCCTACCTGTTAAAAAACGCAAAATGTTGAATTTTTTCGCTGTAAAAAATTGTGGAAGTCGGGGTAAGTGTGAGAGACATGTGCCCAACTTCAGAATTCCAAACGTGAAGCGAAATGAAGGTAAAGAGAAGCGAGAGCTGAAGAGACAACAACAGCTAAAGTGCTTGGTGAACATTGGCCGTGCAGATATCGGAATTGAAAATATCGGGATTTATCGCGTTTGTTCGCTGCATTTCATTAACGGTAAGGCATTATTTGTTTTGTTTCTTTGGTATCTAAAAAAGTCTCAGAAGTGGTAAATCTGGTTGTAAATTTTGCTTCAGAGGCGTTTTATTTTTGTATGTAAAAACGCACGAGAACCAGGGGCGATTATCCCTTCTGAAACTTTTTAGATGCCAAAGGAATCAAGAAAAAACACAAATAATGCCTTAGTTGATGAAATGCAGTGAGCAAACGGCCAATGTTCGCCAAGCATTCTGGCTGTTGTTGTTCCTTTCAGCTCTCGCTTCAATCTACGTCATTTCGCCTCACCTTTTGAATTCTGAAGTTGGCTAAATGTCTCTCACGCTTATCCCAATTTCCATAATTATTTACAGCGCAAAAATGGACCATTTCGGCGGGTTTTAACGGGCCCGCTACGCTGGAAACAATGGTAAGTGCTTGCTACAGTTCATCGCGTGTAATCCATTTGGCATAGCGTAGCAACAGTACGGGTCATGGGGTCGTGACCCGACTGCCGTGAAACCTCCCTATAGCTGCTGGTGTACATATGGTGTACATATAGCTGCTAAATTTGTATAAGATAATTATAAGCAGTTGAATAAGGGTGGGAATTAATAAGCTTTGGCTTCTTCCTGCTCCTTTTCGGACGCATACGATTTCATTTATTTATAGATATTGTTTATGACACTTTATAAATATTCTTGTTTTGTTTTTTGTATGCTGTTTCACACTTGCTTTTTATTCTTTTATTCTGTTCTAAATAAAGAATTTAAAAAAAAGCTGCTTGCCTAATTAAAGCTGCCTTGCCTAATTAAAGCTGCCTTGCCTAATTAAAGCTGCCTTGCCTAATTAAAGCTGCCTTGCCTAATTAAAGCTGCCTTGCCTAATTAAAGCTGCCTTGCCTAATTAAAGCTGCCTTGCCTAATTAGCTGCCTTGCCTAATTAAAGTTGCCTTGCCTAATTAAAGTTGCCTTGCCTTCTATATAATTAAAGGTCTAATCTTGACCACTTCCTGTTTGCGCTTTATATTGATTTTAGAAAAAACGCTACCACGTACGGCTGTGATTTTTGGCCATCTTACTCAGAGTCCCCCTTTGCTCATCAGGTGCCGAGAACTTTTCCCATCGTTGAAAAATAAAAGAGTTATTAGTGTTTAAAAAATGTTGAGATTCTCTCTCCTGTTAATCACGCCATGAAGGTCACGCCCCTTTTGGTGGGAGGGGGGAGGGACTATAAAACCCAGAAGTATGGGCATGGCTCAGTCTCTGCAAGATGGAGGAGGGAGAGGTCATGACTCGCTGTCTTTAATGGCCTTGCACCATGCTTGAAATGGTATGAAACTGCACGAATTTGGTGGCCTTGCACCCTGCTTGAAATGGAATTTCAAGGAATAGCCGTGAGTCAACTGCCAGCCTACCAGCCGTGAGTGAGTGAGCTGCCAGCACAACAGGCTTGCGTGACTGAGCCGCCAGCCCAAGAATCCATTCGTCCCACAATGTCCATACTAGCATTCTGGAAACCAGTCCCTTCAGCCCACAACACACATACTAGCGCTCCAGAAAGCCCCCCCTCTTAACATCAGATGACAGAGGTTTAAGATGACAGGGGAAAGATTTAACTTTTTTTACACAAGTGGTGGTGGGTGAATGGAACGAGCTGCCAGAGGAGATGGTTGAGGCAGATACTATGGCATTGTTTAAGTAACATTTAGACAGGTACATAGTTAGGATAGGTTTAGAGGGATATGGGCCAAGGGGAGGAAGGTGCGACTAGTGTACATGAGGCATGTTGGTTGGTGTAGGCAAGTTGGGCCGAAGGACCTGTTTCCACGCTGTATGACTCTGACTATTTCTTGAATGGATTTTCTGGTTGACATCTTCAATGCACCAAGCATTTTATTGGAAAACACCTGTTTTTGATCCTCGTCTTTCTTGAGCAGAGGTGTTATTTCACTTGAGGTAGCTAGTGCCTGGGCCACTGTGTCTCACCATCTGTTTACAAGTCACTCATGGCCATAACATAATCAGAAGCCAATCTCACCTCTGAGTCTCCATCTATCTTATGCAGAATGCAAGTACCTGGCTTGTGGTGGCCAAAAGCATCAGACTGCTAGACACAGTGCCATCTTTGTGTCTAAAACCACCCCTATCTTCCCAGATAACTGATTGAAAGGAGAGAAGCACTATTGTGGGATTCTGGTGAAAGGTAGGTAGGGGAAGCATTCAGGATCTGGAGCTTGTGCGTCTAATGAGATGGTGGGCGGTGGGTTAGTCGGATGTGAGAACAGGATTAAGTTTGGGAATGCCGTCACTCTTTAGACTTTAGACATACAGCGTGGAAACAGGCCCTTCAGCCCACCGAGACCAGCGATCACCCGGTACACTAACACTATGCTACACACTAGGGACAATTTACAATTTTAACTGAAGCCAATTAACCTACAAGCCTGTACGTTTTTGGAATGTGGAAGAAACTGGAGCACCCAGGGAAACCCAGCACCAAGTGGACACAGGGAGAATGTACAAATTCCATACATACAGCACCCGTAGTCAGGATTGAACCCGGGTCTCTGGTGCTGCAAGGCAGCACCTCTACCACTGCGCCACTGTGCTGCCAACACTAAGCCATTGCTGGCTATGGACACAATAGTGGCCATGACTCCATCCTTGATGTCACAACAAAAACACAACGTTCTGGAGGAACTCAGTGGGTCAGGCAGCATTTGTGGAGGGAATGGACAGGCGACGTTTCGGGTCGTGATACCACCACAGACTCCTGAAGTCACAACATGAGTTTGGAGTGAGAGCTGTACTGGGTCCAAATAAAAGCATTAATTACACATCGCAGTCTCCTGGCTTGCTTTCCAGCAGCCTCACAGCCAGCGGTTCATTGAAAACATGACCCCAGTTTTCAGTCATCTGTTTAAGCAACTGGAGTGGAATAGAATCTGCTGTAAAGATCATGTTTTCACCATTCTCTATAAAAAGGTTTTCCACAATCTATAATATGTAAACTTTGTAAAAATATTATTAAATCCGCATTCACTTCCTGTTCACAAAACCTTGCTTCTTCTTGTTATGTTTTTGTTACAATTCTGTGTCAAGGATTTATCATTATAAAACCTATTTATAATTAAAACTGCCTACATAAACTTGTCATGTTGTGGTTATAATCTTCTACTTGTGGTATCAGTGAAGCCCATGCATTTTATGATCCTTGGCTTTTTAGCCAGTTCTGCAGAAAGCAATGGTATTTATGCCTTAGATGGTTTCCAAATTGTTGCAAGTTTTGTTACTTGATCATAAAGAAATACTCACCAATACACTCCTTTGGAATGGAATTGGAATATATTTTCACTCTGTCCAGTTATTCTTTTTATCCTATTGACTGAGTGCATGGGCAAAAATCTTAGTAAACAGTTTTTACTAAGAGGAAATTTGAGGTCATGCACTTTGGTGAGAGAAATCAAAAGGGAGGCTGCAAATGAGTGAATTACAGAGGGATCTAGGTGTTCTAGTGCATGAATCACAAAAAGCTTGCGGGCAGGTCCAATCTGTAATTTTACTTCGGAATCACGTGAGTGACTACGTGAAGAGCCCGCCAGCCCGCATGCGCGTCATTTCGTCTATCGCATTGTGCAACAACTGGCTGGAGGCGCGCTGCTCCACCAGCGGTAAGTTTCAAACCTGAAGGTAGGTTTTCAACTTATTTCCAGGTCTGTTTTTCCTTGCAGGAATATCTTTACAGAGTTCCTGCTGGAAACCCAACTACGGACATCGCGGGGAATCCCATCTACAGGGACCGCGGGGAAATCCCGATTGCGGAAACTGCGGGGATACCCGGCTCGGGGGAAACCTGACTACGGACATCGCGGGGAATCCCATCTACAGGGACCGCGGGGGAATCCCGGCTGCGGAAACCGCGGGGATACCCGGCTCGGGGGAAGCCCGGCTGCGGGGACCACGAAACCCGGCTACGGGGACCGTGGGAAGACCACGGGGAACCCGGCTTCGGGGACCATGGGAAGACCGTGGGGAACCCGGCTCGGGGGAACCTCGGCTATGGGGACCGTGGGAAGACACGGCTACGGACCGCAGAAGTGCTGGCAGCCGGCGGCAACTTCAGACTCTGGCAGGCCGCAGAGGGGAACAGCCAAACGGAGTCTGAGAGGCCTAGACTGGGACGAGTCAGGCCAGGAGTGTTCCCCTCCGACATGGGTACGTCCTCGGATGTTTTTACCCAGATGGAGCTTGGATAGCGTCCGCAGGGCGTTCATCCCACTAAGGTGATGCTTCATCCTCATATGATCCATGGAGGAGCCATATCAGCGCAGGTATCCTCGAGGGCCTGCGGCAGCACCGCTTTCAGGGCTGCTTACAAGTCTCCCTCTCTGTGAAGGTGAGTGCGAGGGGTCAGTTGGTAACTGACTCCAAACTCGGAAGTATGTCCGGGAAACATACTGGAGTACATGCATAAGGTTCCAGACATTTCTGTCATGGCATCAAGGGTTGCGATATCCTCGCAAATGAAGGAGCTCCTGCTGGAAGAGTTGGCTTCCAGCCATTCGCAGAAAACCCGGAGGGGCCAGAGTTCCCCTCGCGAAGCAACAGCTACCTCACGTCACATCATTACAGGAACAGGTGCCGGCTGTGAGATACCATGCACATGTAAATTGTTCCTGAAAGTGCCAGCAGTGAACAGCGCTATCTGGGGTGATATTGGAGGCGGCATGAAAACCCAGGAAATGAAATTCCAACAAATTTTAAAGATTACTGGCCCGGTGTTGATGTGCAATACACACTTCAAAATGAACTATAGAACGCCATCAGACCTGCCTTAAATTCCAATTTGCAGGCTCATGTAAGGCAAGCAATGTCCAGCCGCCGAATCTTCTCTTCACGGAAAACCTGTCCAAACAGGTAAGACCGGGATGAGGAAACAAAAGCTGTCGGACTAATCAAGGTGTCGGCGACAACACACCCCACGCCTCCATCGGCAGGAAGCGGTTCACTGAAGCTGGTGGCAGCTTGAAAGCTGGGCACAGGTCTTTTAGGCCAAGGCCCAAAACCGGTCCTCAGGAAAAATATGGGATCCACGTACCCCAGCAGTCCTACTCTCCAAATCAAGGACGGAAATAGAACCCGCATCAGGGGCCTTTGGGCTTACCATAAAACCACCGATAACCATGAAGGTAGGTGGGTCTGGTTCTTTCCGAAACATGGGGTAGGTGGACCATTTACAAGTTGGTAATATTTACACTTGTTTTTTGTACAAATGACAATGATAACATGAGATTCAGATCTGTTTATAAATTAAAATGATAACATGAGCTTAGTTTATACTGCACAGTATACAAGTGAGACAGGCGCGGAAATTGGCCAGAGTTCTCGGAAAATATGGCTGGAGTTGCCTTTCAAGGCAGGCTCGCAATTGTGGCAGATGTGGCCTGTTCATTGTCAACAGGTTCAACTCGCATGTGCAGTATAGACATTTCTGAATAGGAAACTTCATGACTGTCTAACTTCTATGGGATCAGTTTCCATTCACAGGGATCACCGGAGATATTTGAAATTTAGCTGGATGGGGCAATGATACAGTTAAAAGTGTTGCAAAATGGGCTAACTTCAGCTCCCAGGTTATTTACCAAATTACTAAAACCAGTGCTTCGGCTGCTCAGAGTTAAAAAACAATTGTTATGGCCTAACTGGATGATATTCTAAACGCTGTATTTTGCTAAATTTGCTGTATCAGCCACAAAACTATATTTGAGAAATTGGGTTTCTCAACCATCCAGTTAAATTTAAGTTGATACCAACTGAAATTATTGATTATTGGGATTTACCTTTAACTCTATTAATTTGTCTGGGACTCCGCCCTGAGGCAAGAGATTGGAATTAATTGAAGCCTGTAACAACCTTGTTGTTATCAAGCAGCCTTCTATTCATCAAGTGTAATTGGCAATATATTGGCTTTCAGCTGTGCTATTTGGGCCTTTGCATTATCAGAACTCACAGCATGCAAAGGAGTAAGCTCTCAAGTACCATTTAGGTCATTGTTAACAGACCTATGCTATTACCAGCTGAACCTATCAAAGTCACCATGGTGAACGAACAGTATTCAGCATTGCTCCACTAACTTTTCATCAGTAAATCTTGTTATAATTACAAACTGATGCTATTGTTCAAAGATGCAAAATTACTAATACCATCTCTAGTTACGGAGGCGGATGGGATTTGCATGAGTTACCAATTCTTCAGTTATATGGTATCAACTACCTATAGACACTAGGTGCATTCTGTGGGTTAAAGGTTTTGTGCGAATATGCATAATCTGCATGCTCAAGTCCAAGTTGATACACTTTGGTGGTGGTATATGTTAATCACATGGGTGCAATCAAGTCAAAGTATCCGGTGATAGTTTACCTAACCTCATTTGGCACTGGTGTATCATCACGTAAAATCAATGACAACACAGAATGGATGTTGGATCACAAAGTATTTAATGACATTGTGGCTCGATGGAACACTAAAAGATCGAGATGTTTGCATCCAGGCTCAATCAACAGTTGCAAAAAATATGTGGCATATCAGTGGCGATGGATGCATTCTCGCTACACTGGGGAGGAATGTTCTTTTATGTCTTCCTCCATTTTGCCTCATCAGACGAGTCTTGCAAAAATTCAGCAGGTTCCCGCTTCAGGCATTTTCGTAGTACCTGACTGGCCTATACAGCCATAGTTCCCACTGATGTTGGGAATGATAATAGAACCTTATATGGTTATTTCTAGACACAATAATTTGCTGGTTTAGCCGTGACTCGGGAAACCATCCTCTGCATGATAAAATCAATTCATTGACTTGCAGACTCTGAGAAGACCGTTCCTGCGGCTCGGGTTGTCAAACCAAACCATGGACGTGCTCACTGCAGATTGCAGGGATAACACCAAATAAGCAGAACATTTCCTCATAAGGAGATGGGAAGTATTTTGTTTTATGCTAATATTACATATAATTCGGCACGGATGACTGACGACTTGAAGTTCAGTTTTATATGGGTCTTTGACAATCATTAAGTTATAGTGCCATTAACTGTGCCTAACGTGCCTTCTCATCATATTGGCTGTGGGGAGCAGAATCCACTCTGTCGGGTCTCACCCTCTGATATCTAGATTATGAAGGGTATCTTCAACTCGAAACCTCCCAGGCCCAGGTACGCAGAGATATGGGATGTTAACATTGTGCTACGTCGCTTCGCCGGTGGGCTCCAGCTACATCCCTGTCCTTGGTCAAACTCACTTACAATGTGGTTATGCTCATGGCGCTGAGTTCAGCGCAACGGGTCCAGTCATTGCATAAGCTGTGACTGGACAGGATGATTACATCTGCAGGCAAAATAACATTTTATGTTTATGACTTAGTCAAACAGAGTAGACCAGGGGCATCAGGTCTCCAACTAGATTTGTTGGCATATCCCATGGACCTTCGGTTGTGTGTGGTCACACATCTACACCAGCATGTTAAGGTCACTAAGAGCCTTAGAGACTTTGAACTAGCAATGTTTGTTAGTTACATAAAGCCTCATAAGAAGGTATCAGTAGAGACCATCTCCAGGTGGTTAACATGGGTTCTGGCTTATACAGGAGTGAACACTGACATTTTCAAGTCTCAATCCACCAGGGCTGCAACAACATCAGCAGCATGGTTATGGACGTTTCACGGGACCACATTCTAGCGGCTGCAGGATGGTCAAACGAACGATCTTTCCAAACATTTTAGAACTAACCCATTGCCAGACCGGGGGTACTTGCCAACTCTATTTTAGGTTCTGTTTTATAGTTTCCTCCCGGTTGAGGGGCGTTACTATTATCATTATTTGTTCATTAAAAGCATCAACATGTCTATATCTATGTCATGTCTGAATGCATTATTAATTTTCACTCATCCTTGGTCAACTGATGCAGTGTGTGGCGCATGGACTTGTTTCCACGGCATGAAAAGCACACGGTATTAGGGGTTCAGTATTGATGTGGATAGAGAACTGGCTGGCAAACAGGAAGCAAAGAGTAGGAGTAAACGGGTCCTTTTCAGAATGGCAGGCAGTGACTAGTGGGGTACCGCAAGGCTCAGTGCTGGGACCCCAGCTATTTACATTATATATTAATGATTTGGACGAAGGTATTGAATGCAACATCTCCAAGTTTGCGGATGACACGAAGCTGGGGAGCAGTGTTAGCTGTGAGGAGGATGCTAGGAAGCTGCAAGGTGACTTGGATAGGCTGGGTGAGTGGGCAAATGCATGGCAGATGCAGTATAATGTGGATAAATGTGAGGTTATGCACTTTGGTGGCAAAAACAGGAAAGTAGACTATTAACTGAATGGTGGCCGATTAGGAAAAGGCGAGATGCAACGAGACCTGGGTATCATGGTACACCAGTCATTGAAAGTAGGCATGCAGGTGCAGCAGGCAGTGAAGAAAGCGAATGGTATGTTAGCATTCATAGCAAAAGGATTTGAGTATAGGAGCAGGGAGGTTCTACTGCAGTTGTACAGGGTCTTGGTGAGACCACACCTGGAGTATTGCGTACAGTTTTGGTCTCAAAATCGGAGGAAAGACATTTTTTCCATAGAGGGAGTACAGAGGAGGTTCACCAGACTGATTCCTGGGATGTCAGGACTTTCATATGAAGAAAGACTGGATAGACTCGGCTTGTACTCACTAGAATTTAGAAGATTGAGGGGGGATCTTATCAGTCATGATCATATTGAATGACGGTGCAGGCTCGAAGGGCCGAATGGCCTACTCCTGCACCCATTCTATGAAATCACAGAGCTTTGAAATCTTCATGTAGTCACTCACGTGACTCCGAAGTAAAATAGTAAGATTAAACGAGAACTTACCAGTTTGAAGTTTGATCTTTATTTTATGAGGAGTTACGTTGAGGGATTACATGCCCTCCACTCCCAACCCTCTATCATAAAGGTCAACTGGTATTCTAGTTTCTCTAATCTTACTATATTCAGTTCAACAACTGTTATCTGTGGTTTCACACCACTGCTTTGAAGATTGACGCGCATGCAGGCTGGCGGGCTCTTCACATAATCCCTCAACGTAACTCCTCATAAAATAAAGATCAAACTTCAAACTGGTAAGCTCGTTTAATCATACTATTAAAGCAAACACCATTTTAGCCTTCATTGCAAAGTGGTTGGTGTTCAAAAATATTGAGGTTTTATTACAATTGTACAAGGTGTTGGTGTGGCCTCATTCATAAGATCATAGATAGGAGCAGAATTAGGCCATTCGGCCCATCAAGTCTACTCCGCCATTCAATCATGGCTGATCTATCTCTCCCTCCTAACCCCATTCTCCTGCCTTCTCCCCACAACCACTGACACCCATACTAATCAAGAATCTATCTATCTCTGCCGTAATTATATATGCATTGACTTTGCCTCCACAGCGTTCTGTGGACAAAGAATTCACAGATTTACTACCATCTGACTAAAGAAATTCCTCCTCATCTCCTTCCTAAAAGAACGTCCTTTAATTCTGAGGCTATGACCTCTAATCCTAGACTCTCCCACTAGTGGAAACATCCTCTCCACACCCACTCTATCCAAGCCTTTCACTATTCTGTACGTTTCAATGTGGTCCCCCCTCATTTTTCTAAACTCCAGCGAGTATAGGCACAGTGCCATCAAATGCTCATCATACGTTAAGCTACTCGTTCCTGGAATAATTCTTGTAAACCTCCTCTGGACCTGCTCCAGAGCCAGCACATCCTTCCGCAGATATGGTGCCAAAAACTGCTCACAATATTGGAATCTGGTATACTTACCTAAGAAAATATATTATTATGTTGGAGACGGTACAAAGGAATTTCAACTAACTAATCCCTGGAATGAGAGGGTTGCCCTGCCAAGAGAGACAAAATAGTTTGAGTCTGTGAGCCTCTGGGATTCTCTGCATCTGCAGGTGGTGGTAAGTATTTAAAGTGGAGATGATCAAAAATAATCATATTAACTGGCGGGGCAGGCTAGCAGGGTCTGATGCCATATTTTCTATTTACTTGTGTTATTGTGTCCTATGTCACCAGAAGATTATGCTCGGTCATAGGAAAGTATAGGGCAGCGCAGTGGCTTGAAGATAGAGCTGCTGCCGCCAGTGTTGTCTGAGCCGGAGCTGTCAAAACAGGGGCGTCATTTCAGGTTTTGCTTGGGGGGGCGGGGGGTGGGGCAAGCTAGTCTCCTCAAGAGTCAAACAAGATATAGCAGCAATGTTACAAAATTTTGAGATTTTAAAAATCAAGTCTGTAATTTATCCCATCAGATCCCAAGCATAAAAAGAAGTTTAATTTGACACCTAATTCACTTTCATATCTTCAGTATTAAAAAAGTTATGGCCATTTTCATACTCGGAAATTAGCATCTTGTTCCCTATTGCTTTACCATTGATTTAACACAAAAGCTGTGATCGAGGACAGTCAAAAGCCCATAACTTTCTTAAAAATTAAGAGAACTGAAAGAAATTTTCAGTTATTATAGATTGAAGCATTCTGAAACAAATATGAAACAATCTTACTTAGACGACATGAAATTAAAGCATATAATTAGTTAGTTAAATAATTGTAGCTAATTACAAAATTCAATTACTAGATCTAAACATCTATCAATTTCTTAAGAATAGATTAACATTTTTAAAAAGCCTAAGTGTCCAAATAACATTCACACAAGAATTCACAATATAACATAATTTTTAAATCTCATTGTGATGGATTTATAGGCCAAATGGAAGGAATTTAATGTTTAATACCTGTAAATTAATGGCCATTTAAATCATCTTGCGAGTGGGTTTTTCTGGAACGCGATCATTTGGAACGTTGCGGTTGCGGTGAATTTAAACCCGTATCGGCATGAAAAATACTGCCGGTTCGTACGGGGGAAAAAATCACCGTTTTGCAACTTAAAATGTGAATTAAAGGCATCTTAAGGAGCACTTTTATACATTAAATAAATGGCTTTCGTTTACCTGTCCTGTGCGTGAAATCCGTCCCCGTTGTCGGCGTTGACGGCTTTAGAAGCTGATTTTAAAATTACTCCAGCGCTGAATTTGTGGGGTGATTTTTAAAACAAAATACACAGAATGCCCGTCGGAACGATTCTTCAGCAAAAGCTTGCACTCCAACGAAATATAATCCAGGACAAGGTAGGAGAAACCCGCGTTTTAACCCCGCCCCCCCTCAAAGGCGCCAAAATCGCGGACACGGCCAGTGGCAGAATTGCAGCGCCGCTGCAGCGCCGCCGATGATATTGTAACATACCTAGATATAGCCTATCACTGCATCCCAGTGTATAACTAGTACAATAAAACATATAATAAAACATAAAACGTACAATAAAACATATAAATGGGCTGTTCTACTGCGGCGACCTAATTGGCAAGTTTAGGAGAGTTTGAAAAAATGTCATGTTGAAGACCTCCTTCGACTATGTAGAAGACCTCCTTCGACCTCCTTCAACTATGTTGAAGACTCACGGATTAGGTCGCCACAGTGCGACAGCGCCTTAACTCACTCACTAATTGTCATTAGTGAGTTGCACTCACTAATTATCATGAAATATAATTATCAAGTAGGTAAATAAAAATACGGTGATCATGTATTTTACCAATTTACAAGTAATTACCTACTTACGAAATGCCACCAATGAGAAGTTTCACAATAATTTCCACAAAGGGTCAGGCGTAATATGTGTTCGGATGTCTGAAGCAACTCTTGTGGTCCTGGTGTGGGAGGGGTGGTGAGGTTAGGGGGAGGTCTGTGTGGGGAACGTGGTGAGGGAGGCTGATCGTGGGGGTAGAGGTGGTGGCGTATGTGTGTTGGGGTGCGGGGATCTACGTGCTGCGGTTAGGAGTCTTTGTGCGCGGGTCTCCCCGTGGACTTGGCTCTCTCCCCTCCCCCCTCCCGTACCGGGCAGCACAGCTCCAGGGGCCGCTGCTACCACACCCTCCCCATTGTTCCCCTCACAGTGTGGCGGCGGGGAATTGAACCCTCCCTCCCCTTCGCATCGCAGGTAAGATGCACTTGGTTGGGTGAGAAAGCGGGCATTGAATACGCACCCACACACAGAGCCTCCAAAACTTGGTGCGTCGCCATTCACTAAATTCTGTTCAGTAGTGAAAGCGAGCAGCCCGCGTCTCTGGGAGTTACAGGTGGAAGTGGAATATGTATTGCTCATATCACGACAAAGTATCAGGTAGAGCTCCATTGGCATTGATCCAGCTTGGTTATTAATGTACCCAGCGAGCACGGTAACATTTCACAACCGTTGTGTTAATGAACAGATAATCAGTGTTAAAATCAGCTTTTAAATTCCCCACGTTAAAATTCCCCGCTGTTTATTTTGGCTTTTTTTTTTACAGAGGTGCCGGAGCGGCGCTCAGGTGAGCTCCGGCAGCACGTACAGCACCAGAGACCCCCTGTTTGATCCTGGCCTTGGGTCCTGTCTGTGTGAAGTTTGCACATTCTCCTTGTGACTCAGTGTTTCCTCCGAGTGCTCCGGTCTCCTCCCATATCCCAAAGATGTGCAGGTTTGTAGATTAATTGGCCTCTGTAAATTGCCCCTAGTGAGCAGGGAGTGGAAGAGTAAGTACGAATACATAGAACTAGTGTGAATGTGTGATCAATGATTGGCGTGGGACTCGGTGGGCTGAAAGGGCTGTTTTCATGCTGTACCTCTAAATCAACTCAATTAAGTTAATTTTTACTAAATTAACGTGATTTAACAGTTCCTCAGCTTTCAATTTCCTTATATTGATGACTTGGATCTTGTCTGAAAGACTGCTTCTTTGATCTTCCCCTGTACATTTTTGGCGATCCCACAGTGGATACTTGACCTCAAAGAATCCAACTTTGCTTCTATTGAAAGTTTCTTTTTTCATGACAAAAAGTGATGTAATGGAAGTCTTTAAAATGAAGAAAGACGTGGGGAGAACATACCACCTGTGGGCAAGAGCATAAACAGAGGTCGTCAATTCAAAACCATAACAAGGAATTCCATGAGGAAATTCAGATGAAGCTTCTTTACCCAAAGAGGAAGTGAATGTGGAACTTGCCAGGACAGGAAATAGTTGAAGCGAATAGTATAAACATATTTACAGAGACTGAACAAACATTTCAGGGAGATGGGAACAGAGGGTGACACTGATAGATTTAGATAAGGAAAGACAGACTCAAGCAAATATAAATATTGCGTGCACTGGTCGGGTAAATGCCCTATTTCTGTCCTTAAATCCTATGCATTATTTTTATTCAAATAAAACCTCACTACTTTCGAACTTCAATCCCTTTGCAATGAAGGCTAAAATGTTGTTTGCTTCTTAACTACAGATTGGACCTGCCTGCAAGCCTTTTGTGATTCATGCACTAGATCATCCTCTGTACCACTCAATTCAAATAATTTATTTATTTATATAAAATGCCAGATTCAAGAATGTTTACTTGTCATATTCAGCAAATACGAATGAGAACAATGAAAGTCTAACTTGCTGTAGCTTTACAAGTTCTTTTGATGCAACAACAATAAATACACAATAACTTAATAATTTTCCTGATTGGACTAAAGCATGTAGTACAGAAACCAAAATACATAGTTATGCAAAGTCCGCAGTAGTTCGGTGGTAATTTAGTGTTGGTTTGGAATTGTGCAGGGTGCTTCAGTAACCTGATAGTTGAAGTATACTTACACAAGATATATTCTAACTCTATTCGAGGAGTTTAAGCAATGGACATAATCAATATCACGTCACGTCATGAACTAAAGAACAGTTTCTGCCGTTGAATCACAAACAAGCTAGAATAGTGGAAAATAGCTCATGTTCAAACACTCATATTACTCTTTCTACTGAAACTTTACTCTTCTGTCAAACTACTTATTTACCAATACTCCAGTGTCATTCAGATGAACGTGCAGTTCAAAACCAATGTCAAATTCACATCTCATAGGATTGAACGTTAGTCAAAGTTTAATTTCACTTTTGGTATTTAAAGTAGAATTAAAGATACAACTTATGTGATAACACCAAGCCAGCAAAATGAAAACATGTTTGAATCATGCAGATATCAGATTTGAACGTGAAATTCACAGACATATTATTTTTGTGTCATTTTCATGGCCGCTTTCAATTATTCCTGTATTTGAAGAGAAAAACGGATGGAGAGATTTTCGTCATGCGTATCTGAAAGTGGGAGCAATTTGAATAACATCTGGATACAGAAACACATACGTATATCAGGCTGCTGTTCAGCTATAGCTTGGTGTTCAACACAATCATTTCCTCCAAACCTATCACCAAGGTCCAAGACCCAGGCTTCTGTACCTCCTTTTGCAACAAGACACTTGATTTCCTCATCGGCGGACCTCAATCATTGTAGATCGAAAACAACATCTCTTACTTACTGCCACAGGTGCGTAACTATGACTCTACTCTCTTCACACCCACAACCATGTGGCTAAGCAAAGCTCCAATGTCATCTCCAAATTCATTGGTGGCACCATTGTTGTCGGCCGAATGATGGGTGCTGATGAGTTGGCATACAGGAGAGATGTTAAGAGGTGTTGCAACAACAAACACTCACTCAACATCAAAAGAACAGAATAGAGAATTTTGGAGTCCACACACCTATTTTCATTAGTGGCTTGGCAGTGGAGAGAGTGAGCAGCTTCAAATTCCTAGGCATTAACATTTTGGATGAACTTTCCTGGGATTAGCACATGGAAGTAAACATGAAGGAGGCATGCCAGCACTTTTAAGTTCTTAGTATTTTAATGAGATAGAGCCAAGAAGGTCCCAGAGTCATTCAACAGGGAAATAGGTCCTTCTGCCCAACGCCCATGTTGACCAACATGCCCCAAGATTCCGCATGTCATTCAATGCTCTGACAAACCTCCAGAGGTGCACTGTACAAAGTATCCCGACTGGTTGCATCGTAGCATGGGATAGCCATTCCAACATGGCGGAACACAAGAGGTTGCAGGGAGTAGTGGACCACACCATCAGGTTCAGCAAAGAACTGCTACTTTCCTACAGGTCCTTTTGGTTAATGGACCACCATTTCAGAACAAAATGATTTACATTCCTCAGGCAGGGAAAAGAGTCAGGGAAGTGTGAGCGACCTTGATTATAATATTACAAGCTTTACACTGATGCATTTTAATGTTAGATAGCAGAATTATTTATCGGCTTCCTGGTTTTCTCCATATAGCCTTTCAAAAGGTGAAACATAAAAATTAGGAGCAGAAGTAGGTTATCTGGTCCTTTAAGTTGGCTCATGATCAAGTCAAGATCGTGGCTGATCTCGTACCTTAGTCATTATCTTGCACTACTCCATATCCCTTGCTTCCCTTTCCAGAAACTTATATAACCATATAACCATATAACCATATAACCATAACAGCACGGAAACAGGCCATCTCGGCCCTTCAAGTCCGTGCCGAACATTATACATCTCTATTTTGAATGAGCTTGATGGCTGAACCACTGAAGATCTCTGGAGTAAAGAATTCCACAGATTCACCCTGTGTGTGAAGAAATTTCTCATCTCATTCCTAATTGGCCTGTCCCTTATTCTGAGACTGCAATTCCTGTTTCCGGACTCCACCCAGTGAAGCCCTGTAAGAACTTTTATAAGTTTCAGTGAAATCACCTCTCATCTTTCTCAATCTTGAAGAATAAAGGCTAAAGAATAAAGAATCAATCTGTCCTCATGGTCCAGGATACTTTAAACTTTAGAGATACAGTGCAGAAACACGCCCTTTGACCCATCGAGTCTGCGCCAACCAGCGATCACCCTGTACACTAGCACTATCCTACACACTAGAGACAATTTACAATTTTATCAAACCCAATTAACCTACAAACCTGCACATCTTTGGATTGTGGGAGGAAACTAGAGCACCTGAAGAAAACCTACATGGTAACAGAGAGAACGTACAGACTCCATACAGACAGCACCTGTGGTCAGGATTGAACCCAGATCTCTGGTGCTGTGAGGCAGCAGTTATACCAACTGTGTCTCTGTACCCATTCTTATCAAAGAAAATAAAAGAAATGCACCTCTTGATGAAATAAGTTGGGAAAAATCTGTGAAACAGATCTACAGATGGTCAATACAACTTAAATAATGTTTTGCTATTGTCAATTAATTGTGCTGTCTCCCATCTCCGGGGAATTTTAGAGTAGAAACAAGGAATTGCTGATGCTGTTTTACCAAGGAAAGACATAAAATGCTGGAGTAACACAATGGGTCAGGCAGCATCCCTGGAGAATATAGATCGGTGACGTTTCGGGTCGGGACCTGGTGAGTTACTCCATCATTTTGTGTCTTTCCCTGGAATTGGATGGCGCAGTGCGCCCATCACATTGGCGCAGCGGTAGAGTTCTGTCTTATGTGCCAGAGACCCTGGTTCGATCCTGACTATAGTTACTGTCTGTACGGACTTTGTATGTTTCCCTTTGACCGCATGGGCTTTCTCCGAGTACTCTGGTCTTCTCCTACACTCCAAAGACATACAGGTTTGTAGATTAATTGGCTTCTGTAAAATGTAAATTGTCTCTAGTGTGCAGGATAGTGCTAGTGTACGGGGTGATCGCTGGTCAGCGTGGGCTCGATGGGCTGAAGGGCCTGTTTCCGCGACGTATCTCTAAAGTCTGAAGTTTAGTTTGGAATTGATGTGGATAAAATCTTACATTTTCTTTAACTATTAAAGTGCTAGTAGTCAGAAAATTCTTTCTTGTTCAGTGAAGCACCGCATGTTGAAAATTGCCATCCACCTTTAAGTTGTATCAGGAGGTTTTGGCATGTATCCGGTTCACATAACCACAGAAATGTATCAAGGTCTCACTTATACAACAGGCCTATTTTCACCAAATGTTTAGTCTACAGCTTTTCAATGGTCATTGAAAAGGGGAGCTTCATACAAAAAAAATAATTAAAATGCAGATTATTCAGAGGTGCTGTTTGGGTAATGATTATTATCCTCTGGAACAACTTGATGGGAAAGCAATCATGCACAATAAATAGACAGCCAAATGAAACACAGCGGGTAGGATATTGCTGAAAAGTATCTTTTTAAAGTATGCTGAACATATGGATTTCATCAACACAATCTTTTTAACACAACATTTGGGAAATCTTTGCAATACTTTACTCCTCGACTGAAAATAATGTTATGTGTTCTACTGTTCAGTCCTTATCACGATTTGTCATTCCACTGTGGAAATCAAGTCTGGTAGGTGCCAAGAATCTTTGACTCAGTTTTGAAACAAAACTGCCCCAGTCTGAAGGATATATTTGAGCAAAGACCTTTGGCTCTGATTACAGAAACAGAATATCTTTGGCTATGCAGCCAGTTTGGCATCATTTGTTTTGAGACAGTAGCTCTTCAATACTCAATCATGTGCAAAGGATGGCAAATGTTATAACAATTGTTATCTTAAATCAAGAACGATTTTCAAGTTCAAGTTCAAGTTCGTGAGTTTATTGTCATGTGTCCCTGATAGGACAATGAAATTCTTGCTTTGCTTCAGCACAAAAGAACATAGTAGGCATTTTCACCAATATAATTCAAAACAGGTGTGTTTATGTATCAATTAAAACACTCGAAGGCAATGCCATGATCAGTCTTACTCTGGAGTATTTTGGAATCCATGTAGCCTAGATTTTATCTCAGTTTGGGAGACTGTTCAGGCAACAGGCAATTTTTGATCTTTAGCATCATTTAGAACGTAGAAAAGTACAGCACAGGAACAGGCCCTTCGGCCTACAATGCCTGCACTGATTATGAGTTCAAAATAAACTTATCTCATGTGCTGCCTGCACGTGATCCATATTCCCCCATTCCCTGAATATCCATTTATTGGCTGACTCCTGCCCTAACCCTACGCAAAGTCAATGAATGAATGAATGATATTTAAGCGACTTTGAGTCCTGAAAAGCGCTATATAAATAAAATCTATTATTATTATTATTATTATTTTATTGTCACATGTACCTAGGGTAGAGAGAAATGCTTTGTTTTGCATACAACCTAGTTACTACACAAGTATTAGCAATGTTACAAAATTTTGAGATTTTAAAAATCGTCTGCAATTTATCCCATCAGATAAAGCATAAAAAGAAGTTTAATTTAACACCTAATTCACTTTGATATCTTCAGTATTAAAAAAGTTATGGCAATTTTCATACTCAGAAATTAGCATCTTGTTCCCTATTGCTTTTCCATTGACTTAACACAAAAGTTGTGATCAAGGACAGTCAAAAGCCCATAACTTTCTTAAAGATTAAGAGAACTGAAAGAAATTTTCAGTTATTATAGATTGAAGCATTCTGAAACAAATCTGAAACAATCTTACTTGGATGACCTGAAATTAAAGCATATAATTAGTTAGTTACCTAATTGTAGCTAATTACAAAATTCAATTACTAGATCTAAACATCTATCCATTTCTTAAGAAAAGGTTAAACATTTTAAATAGCCTAAGTGTCCAAATAACATTCACACAAGAATTCACAATATAACATGATTTTTAAATCTCATTGTCATGAATTTATAGGCCAAATGGAAGGAATATAATGTTTAATTCCCATAAATTAATGGCCATTTTAATCATCTTGCGAGTGGGTTTTTGTGGAACGCGATCGATTGGAATGTTGCAGTTGCAGTAAATTTAAACCCCACATCGGCAGGAAAAACACTGGGGTCAAAATCACATTTTCGCCAAGGAAATGTTGATTAAAGTCATCCTAAGAAGCAAGTTTATATGTAAAATACACGACCTACATTATGTTTTGTCCCGTACGTGAGATCCGTCCCGTTGTCGGCGTTGACGGCGATAGAAGTCGCTTTTTTATTTTACTCCAGCGATTAAATTGTCCCGCAATTTTTTTTTTTTACTTCCGAGAACGAAAGTCGGAACAATTTTTCTGCTGCATCTGGCAGGCCGTGAAAATATATCTTGGACAGGCAGGAGAAAACGGCATTTTAATCCCCTCCCCCATCAAAGGCTCCAAAGTCGCGCACACGGCCAGTGGCAGAACTGCAGCGCCGCTGAAGGTAAGTATTGTAACATACCTACAAGTATCGCCACGCTTTGACGCCGAAAAAGTTACAAAAGTAAAAGGGATGTGGTGGGAGATGAACCTTGGAATTATCCCCTGGAATTCAGATGAATAGTTTTAGGAAGTGGGGAAATGGGGGTTTAGAAGCAATTGGGGTCTGAAGATGGGACTGCCTGAACAGTGACAGGTTTTTTCTTTGGGCACAGAATTCTACCCTTGTTGCAGCTGATCCACAAAAGAAACATTCAATAAATTACAATAACCTTAACTTTATGGTTCTGTTCCTAAGATTCCTTTATAATAATTCCTAAGGCCTTTATAACAAGAGAAATCGAATATAGTAGCAAAGAGGTCCTTCTGCAGTTGTACAGAGCCCTAGTGAGACCACACCTGGAGTATTGTGTGCAGTATTGGTCCCCTAATTTGAGGAAGGACATTCTTGCTATTGAGGGAATGCAGTGTAGGTTTACAAGGTTAATTCCCGGGATGGTGGGACTGTCATATGCTGAGAGAATGGAGCAGCTGGGCTTGTACACTCTGGAGTTTAGAAGGATGAGGGAATCTCATTGAAACATATAAGATTGTTAAGGGCTTGGACAAGCTAGAGGCAGGAAACATGTTCCCGATGTTGGGGGAGTCCAGAACCAGGGGCCACAGTTTAAGAATAAGGAGTAAGCTATTTAGAACGGCGACGAGGAAACACTTTTTCTCACAGAGAGTGGTGAGTCTGTGGAATTCTCTGCCTCAGAGGACGGTGGAGGCATGTTCTCTGGATGCTTTTAAGAGAGAGCTAGATAGGGCTCTTAAAAATAGCAGAGTCAGGGGATATGGGGAGAAGGCAGGAACGGGGTACTGATTCGAGATGATCAGCCATGATCACATTGAATGGCGGTGCTGGTTGGAAGGGCCAAATGGCCTACTCCTGCACCTATTGTCTATTGTCTATTCCCAACTCTTGGTCAAAAGTAATGAGAGCTTTAGGGTCTCAAAAACATTTAAAATCTCCAGGAGACCAGGGTGGCACGGTGGCGTCGTGGTAGAGTTGTTGCCTTATGGTTCGATGACCCTGGTTCGATCTTGAATATGGGTGTTGTCTGTACAGATTTTATACGTTCTCTCCGTGACCGCATGGGTTTTCCCCGGGTGCACTGGTTTCCTCCCACACTCCAAAGATGTACAGGTTTGTAGTTTAATTTGATTTCTTCAAAATATAAATTGTCCTAGGTGTGTAGGATAGTGTTAGTCATTGGTCGGTGTGGACTTGTTAGGCCGAAGGACCTGTTTCCACACTGTATCTCTAAACTAAAACTAAACTAAACATTTGCTTGTTTCGCATGAGGCTGGTGAGAAGCTGCTGAATTGTGCCGTTATTTTTTAAACCAGGGGTTTCAAACTCATTTAATGTTACCGGCCGGATTGGGCAAAATGCGACTTCATGCGGGCTGAATCAGTTGTGCACGCACGCATGCACGAACGCACGCGCACGTGCTCCCACAGCTTTCGTTGCCTTTGTTTTATCAATTTGCTCTCATGTGTCTCAGTCTCTGCTACAACTACAAAGTGTTTCACTTTACGAATTTTGTTTCTTATGAAGAAGATTGCCTAGCAAGCATTATTTTTATGATTGGTATTAACTTACAGTCGTAGGCTACAAGAAAGTCGTGATGAGGGAGAGAAAAAACAATGCTATTTTGGCTAAGATTGTTTTGGGAGCCACACCCTTTCCATTAATAAACCTTTTGAAATTGAACATTAGCAGACACAAATGTAGACCTTACGAAACAAATTATAAATGTAGGCTACACAACTGCACCTAATTTTTATTAGTCTGCTTCCAGCAATCAAACTCAAACAATGAACACAGTTATCCTTTAATTTTTACTGAAGTGGTCACATTTACAATAGTAGAATAGTCAGAAAATGAATTAATCACAATATTATGACACTTAATATTTCATAATGCATTTTGCTTACATGTTGCAGTGCATCGAACAGCGTCACTCATTTTTCACTTGCTGCTTCCAGACACCTGACATCTCTTGGCTTTAACCAGCCTGTCAACATCAGGGAGCAGTTTCTGGGCAGTTGTGATTTTCATAATGTCATTTAGATGTCTGTGTGTCAGCTGCGAGAGCAGTTTGCATTTGTTAATGTTCATTATGGAGAACGTCTACTCACAGAGATATGTTGTCTCGAACATGCAAAGGATCTTTGAGGCAAAGTCTGTCATCTTGGGGTACATCGGTCCCGGGTATTGATAGAATGAGTCCAGACCCACAATCTCAAATTTATATTTCAAAGCCGAGTTACACTGAACTTCAATTAGTTCCATTTGGAGTTCCTCCGGCACATCTTATGCTGCATTGATGGCAAACGGCGAGCAAAATAGTGAGAATTCCTTCTCGAGCTGAGGGAAGACTTGGAAACGATTCTGAAACTCACTTTTCAGCTATGATATTTTGTCCTTGTACCTGTCGATGTTGGCATTATTCCCATGAGTGACACACACAGACTGCAAAGAGGGGAAATGAGCTGGGTTGCTCCGGGATAGTTGCATCTCCCACAGGCCTAATTTAATTTGAAAGGCACGAATGCTGTTGTAGTAGGTATGTTACAATACTTACCTTCAGCGGCGCTGCAATTCTGCCACTGGCCGTGTGCACGATTTTGGCGCCGTCGAGGGGGGGCGGGGTTAAAACGCGGGTTTCTCCTACCTTGTCCTGGATTATATTTCGTTGGAGTGCAAGCTTTTGCTGAAGATTCGTTCCGACGGGCGTTCTGTGTATTTTGTTTTAAAAATCGCCCGACAATTTCAGCGCTGGAGTAATTTTAAAATCAGCTTCTAAAGCCGTCCACGCCGACAACGGGGACGGATTTCACGCACGGGACAGGTAAACGAAAGCCGTTTATTTTATGTATAAAAGTGCTCCTTAAGATGCCTTTAATTCACATTTTAAGTTGCGAAACGGTGATTTTTTTCCCCGTACGAACTGGCAGTATTTTTCATGCCGATACAGGTTTAAATTCACCGCAACCGCAACGTTCCAAATGATCGCGTTCCAGAAAAACCCACTCGCAAGATGATTTAAATGGGCATTCATTTACAGGTATTAAACATTAAATTCCTTCCATTTGGCCTATAAATCCATGACAATGAGATTTAAAAATTATGTCATTGTGAATTCTTGTGTGAATGTTATTTGGTTTTTAAAAATGTTAATCTATTAAGAAATTGATAGATGTTTAGATCTAGTAATTGAATTTTGTAATTAGCTACAATTAGGTAACTAACTAATTATATGCTTTAATTTCATGTCGTCTAAGTAAGATTGTTTCATATTTGTTTCAGAATGCTTCAATCTATAATAACTGAAAATTTCTTTCAGTTCTCTTAATTTTTAAGAAGGTTATAGGCTTTTGACTGTCCTTGATCACAGCTTTTGTGTTAAGTCAATGGAAAAGCAATAGGGAACAAGATGCTAATTTCCGAGTATGAAAATGGCCATAACTTTTTTAATACGGAAGATATGAAAGTGAATTAGGTGTCAAATTAAACTTATTTTTATGCTTTATCTGATGGGATAAATTACAGACTTGATTTTTAAAATCTAAAAATTTTGTAACATTGCTAGTTGTAGTATTCTGTAACAAGTTTGTTGCGGCCTTGCATGTTAACATTATGCACATTTAAGTGCTCTGTTACATCCAGCAGAAATGTAAGATCATGAAGCCAGTCTGGGTCATCCAACTCTGCCACGGGCTTCCCTTTCTCGTTCATGAATAATCCAATTTTCGCAAGTAATTGAAAAAAAACGTTTGAGCACAACCCCTCTGCTCAACCAGCAGACTTCAGTGTGGTAGGGTAGGCCGTGTCCAATATTACTTTCGGACAAAAGAGTGTCAAATTGCCGATGGTTGAGTCCCTTGGATCTAATAAAATTAACCGTTTTGATTACTACATTCATGAGATTATCCATTTTCAGGCTCCTGCAACATAATGCCTCTTGGTGTATAATACAATGAAAATGCCAGGGTTCCTGCTCTAGATTCTCTGTCTGAACTTTCTCTCTGAGTTTCGCAACAACACTTGCCTTTTTCCCGACCATGGACGATGTGCCATCTGTTGCCACGCTGATAGCGTGACTCCAGTCAACCCCCAGTCTGTCCAAGGCCTCGACGAAGCTGGAGAAAACGTCATTCGCCGGTGTTTGTCATGGGCACCATCTCCATAAACTCCTCGGTGACGGTCAAAGATGCATCAACACCACGAATAAATATTCCCAATTGAGCTACATCAGTCACGTCGGTGCTCTCATCAATTGCAATAGAGAAGGCAATAAATGACTTCACTTTGTCTTTTAGTTGACTGTTCAAATCTCCTGCAAGGTCCCTGATTTTCTCTGCCGCAGTATTTCTTGACAAGCTGATATTACCAAAAGCCTGTCTCTTCTCAGGGCACACCAGCACAGCCGCCGTCAGCATGCATGCTTTGATGAATTCCCACTCTGAGTATGGCTTCGACGCAGCAGCTATTTTGTTGGCAATAATATAGCTGGTCTTGACAGCTCCATCATGAGTCTCTTGACTTTTGGTGAACACTGATTGCTGTTTTTTCAGAGCTGCTTCAAGCTCGATTACCTTTTGCGTTCTGAGTTGTCCTACGTACTTGTCATATTTTTCTCCATGTGACGTCTCATTGAGTCGTTTGATATTGTACTCTTTTGCCACGGCCACTTGTTGCGATCATATCAGACACACAGGTTTGCTGTTGATCTCACAGAAGAAAAAACGATCTTTCCAATTATCGTTGAATATCCGACCTTCGATGTCAACTTTTCTTTTCTTGGAAAGCATTTTGAACCACAGCAGCAAACAGACTCAGCCTTGCTACAGGTGTGGGCAGTGGGACCGGTATCAGTGCATGCGCAGTTGGGGAAGGCTTGCTGGGCCGGCCGTCATTTTGAGATCGCCATCTAGACTCGCATCACAACAGGGATCTCTGGCGTCACAACGGAAATGGGTGAGTGGTGGAATATTGCATTGGGAGACATGGACCCAACGGATCCTCACATGGTCTAGTATATAATAAATGGTCATGAATATACTTTTTTTTCCCCCAAATCATCCCGCGGGCAGGTAGTTTGACACCCCTGCTTTAAACCTTCCTCACCATATGCCCTGTTCTTTTTATTCCTGCAGGATTAAGATCAGCAGTTATATTTCCCACTAACAAACGCAATGACCTCCGTTACACTAATGTTCCTTCTTAGTTATGCAAAATGTTTCTGGGGAAAAGGAGATCAAAGTCAACAACGATCTTGCAGGAAATGCAATAAATGTATTGGCTAAGGAACAGTTTGTGCCTAGTTGTGGTAGTTGTAAGGTTCCTTCTGGAAGCTGCACACAGTAAAGGCCATAGTCTCTGAGAATATATTTATTAAGTGGAGCACAAACAAAATTGCTATTGATTGTCTGTGTTTGGCCATTTAGATTTTCAAATTGTTTTTCCATTGCATGGATTATGTTGCAGTGAGAACACAGGACATTTGGAAGCTGAGCAAACATGAGAATCCATTCGTGAATTGTACTGAAAAGTGAAGTGAAAAAGTACAAGGTTAATGCCAAATCGGGTGCAGAACTTAAAGAGAGAAGAAAAATAAGATTAGATTGAGATAAAGGAATTAAAAAATGGCTTTGTGATAATTCTTTTATGATTTTAAGTCTCCAGCAACAATAATGTCACTGTCACTTTGGTGACCTGAACGTATGCCTTTCCCCCCAGTAATCAGGTTTCCATCCAACATGAAAACCGAGCAAATCTGGGTTAAAGTGATAATTGTTTCTGATTCATCAGTACCTAGACAATAATGTCAGGAGTTAACTTGACATCCAGTACTGAGATGTGTCACTCTGTGAAAGAAGATGGATAGAATGGGAAATAGAGATCTAACTAAAAAAAAAGAGAAAATGAATAAGGTGTTTGTTTACAGGCCGAGTTCGGCGATCGTTTGCCTGCTTCTGCTGCTGTTGAAGGTGAGACGTTGCGTCGCGCCAGGGTCTTGGGCGCGTCCCTCTTTGGCCGTCAGTTCCGCGACAAGCCGTTGGCGAGCGAAGATTTCGTTCACTGCAAGAATTTCGGAGCCCCGGACCGGCCCCGCACAACTCCATACCCCTCCGCGCTTCTAAGTGGGACCGGCCCCGCGCGGCCATACAGTGCCCGTACGCCTCAGGCGACCACGAGGTCGCGTAATTTGCGAGCCAAGGACGCGTAAGTGGGACAGGCCCTTTACTCCAGCATTTTGTGTCTAATCATACCCTCATATGCTTATCACTGCCCTAAGTCTCACACCTTAATCTCACAGTTTCCACACACTGCCAGATATCACCCACTCACTAACATGTCTCTGTGGCAGGAATAGAGGGAACATAACTAGTGCCAGCAGCAGAAGACCATTTGCAGATGTCTTCTCCTTGACTTTACTTTACTTTATTTTAGACTTCAGAGATACAGCGTGGAAAGAGGCCTTTCAGCCCACTGAGTCCGCACCGACCAGCGATTTCCCCCTACACTAGCACTATCCTACACACTCGGGGCAATTTATAAATGTACATAATTTATTTGCAATCCTTTCTTGTAGTTAACCTTCTTGATTCTCTGCTATGATTCTCTATTCTGTTGCTTTCAGCTAGTGCAGAATATCGTACAATTGAATATCATGAATCACACATCTCCATAGTCATTTTCCATCACTAGCAAACCCAATAACAAAGATACCTTTCCTTTGCTACACATTGCACACTTTGGCCCATACTTCCACAAATCGCACGTAGCATACCGTACTGAAGAGGTTGATTTATGTCAGAATGGATTTGGATTTGGCTGGAAACTGTGGCATGGAATTCATTTTGCCTGTTGCCATTTTAACCACATTTCTTCACTGCCAGGCTCATGCTTTTAATTCTTGCGAGGAACTCCACAGACTTGTTTTTAAAAAACCTGGTACAAAAGGAGCCACAAAGCTCTTTAATATAATCGAGATGACAAAGGTTCTGGCCTGCAGAGACAAATATTGGATTACTGGAAACATTTCCAAGTAGCATAATGTGTGACACACTTGCAGCCATGAAATCAGACTGTGGTGTATCATATGCAATGCCAAAAGTATCTTACTATATGTTACTTTAAAATAGAGGAGCCATGAATAAGCTGATAACTAAAATCCTCTTTTCAAATTCACTTTTTTACAGGATTGCCCCCCAGTGATGTAATGAAGTTTTTGTTCAAACCTTTGAGATTTCGAAGTCTCTCTTACTGAATTAAAACTAAAGTAGAGGTCAAAGGTCCTCTGTGACTAACCTCAGCACCTCCCACTTCTCAGCTGTGTGCAAGTACCACAGTGTGGGGGAACTGCTCCAATGGGACAAAGTGTTGTTCCATGATTGATGGCTTTGATGTAACCTCACATAGTTAGCGTGCAACAGCCTCGAACATTGCCGACCTCAACCTCTAAAGTGCAGCGCAAAAGCCTTTGATCATAGGGTATTGGGCACACTGATTGAGGTCTGCTTGCAATAATTATTAGTGCACCAAGTGAAAATATTCCAGAAATGATAATATTCATCATTTACTGAAACCGTTTTGAAAAGTAAGCCATGATTTACACATTATAAGGAATGTGAGACTGTGTTCTGAACTACTTGAAGTTTCTGAGATTGCGTTTTGCATCTGGATTCATCTGCGTAATGTCATGTAATACTTATTGCAGACAACTTTGTTATCAAGCTATATGCACCCCTACAGGGAAATGTTTCCACATAAATCAAAATAGAAAAATATAACTAGATATAACTAGGAACCCTTCTTCAGACAGGTTTCTCCTTCCTTCTTCATCTTCCTTCTTCGGAACGCTTCTATAGTCTGGAGAAGGGTTTCGACCCAAACGTCACCTAATCCTTTTCTCCATAGATACTGGCCTGACCCGCTGAGTTATTTCAGCATTTTGTGTCTATCTTCGATATAAACTAGCATCTGCAGTTCCTTCCTATCCCTTTTATAATACTAGAGTATACTAGAGTGTATCAGGTAACTATTGCTGCTACACTGGTTACAAATAAGGACAACTATTTCCAAGAGTTTTAAGGATTGGAACATATTGGATTGTGAATGACGAAACACAGGGGGAGAAAAGACCTGATATGTGCGCTGTGCCTTTTGTGATTAGTTTTGAGGTACAGCATGGAAACAGGCCCTTCAGCCCACTGAGTCCATGCCGACCATCAATCACCCATTCACACTGGTTCTATGTTATCCCACTTTTTCATCCACTCCCGACACACAAGGGACAATTTACAGAGGCCAATTAACCTACAAACCTAGGCAAGTCTGAGGGATGTGGGAGGAAACCGGATTTCCCAGAAGAAACCCATGTGGTCACAGAGGGAATATGCAAACTCCACACAGACGGTAGCTGGGGTAGAATCGAAACCGGTTCTGTGGTGCAATGAGGCGGCGACACTATCAAGTACACCACGAATGAAGATAGAAAATCAAAGCAAGGAGCAGAAGGAAAACAAAAGAGGGGTAAGCAGCCTGAAGAGTTAAATGTTTAAAGGAATGATTCTCCATGTTAATAGCAACATATTTCGGTATCAGAGAGGTTATTGGAAGCCATTAAAACTAATTATGTCATTATGGAAGTATTTGTTTTTGTAATGATGAGAATTAACTATTCTTATGCTGAGTTTAATGGGCAATTAATGGGCAAATACATCAGATTCCTGAAGAAAATATGCCTGTTAAAGTTGAGATGTTCTTTTTACACAACTCACAATTCAGACAGCAATTACAGTCTCCAATTCTATTCATGAAACCAAACATCTTATTTACTCTTTAGCAATATTACCAACTTGTCCTGCCAGTGTCAATGATTTGTATATGTGTGTATCTCTGGGACTTTCTGTTCCTGCATCACCTTTAAATTCAAACAGGCTTTCATAGCAGAGGCTTTCTGACTCAGATCAGTGTTCCACCGAGTGAACTGACGTAACCGTCTGTCCACAATCCCCCAAGAGGAAAGGGAAAATTGGAAGTTCACGTAAAGAAACAAAGAACTGCAGATGCTGGTTAATACACAACAAGACACAAAGTGCTGGAATAACTCTGCGGGTCAACAGCATTTCTGGAGAACATGTACGTGACATTTCGTGTCGGGACCCTTCTTCAGTTCCTGATAATCTGTTGCTTTAAATTGAAGTGGACATTATATACTGTGCTCCTTAGAATCACCAGTTTGCGTGGAGTTTGAATGCTCTCCCTGCGACTGCATGGGTTTTAGACTTTGGACTTTCGAGAAACAGTGTGGCAACAGGCCCTTCGGCCCACCGAGTCCGTGCCGACCAGTGACCACCCCGCACACTAGCACTATCCTACATACTATGGGACAATTTACAATTTTACCAAAGCCAATTAACCTACAAACCTGTACATCTTTGGAGTGTGAGAAGAAACTAGAGCACCTGGAGAAAACCCACACGGTCACTGGGAGAACGTACAAACTCCATACAGACAGCACCCGTAGTCAGGATCAAAGCTAAGTCTGGTGTTGTAAGGCAGTAACTCTACCGCTGTGCCACTGTGCTGCAGTGCTCTGGTTTCTTCCCACATCTCAAAGAAGTGCGGATTTGTAGGATACTTTGCCTCTGTAAAATTGTCCCTAGTGTGCAGGAAGTGGATGTGAAAGTGGGATAATATAGAACTGGTGTGAATAGACAATCGAAAGTCAGTGTGGACTTGGTGGGCCGAAGGGCCTGTTTCCACGCTGTATTTTTCAATCAATCAACCGGCCACCTGTTGGTGCTGACTAAGTGTGATGCTGAGAAAGGTACAGGGGAGCAAAGTAACAGACCAGTTGATGAACTGGTCTTCCTTCACACTCAGTTAGCTCGTTATCCAATTCATCATTATCCAACACCTTTGCATTTTCTCCACAGGTGACTTTAAGCCACACAATGGCTATTGATATTCATGCTCTCTCCCTGTTGATTAGTCCACCCAGAGAGGACCATACATTTCTCCAGAAATGCCAATCCATCATTGGTCCAGTTTTTAAAGCAACTTTTCCCCTATTTAATTCTTTGTACCAAATCATTAAAGGAATATAAAACTAAAATATAAGCTTGTGCATACATTTTATTTCATTTCAAGGGAAACAAATGGATGTATAATGTATAAATGTGAACGAACTCGAACACAAAGTGCTAGGGTAACTCAGCGGGTCAGGCAGCATCTCTGGAGAATATGGATAGGTGGTGTTTCAAAGGTCCTGACCTAAAATGTCACCTATCCGTGTTCTCCAGAGATGCTGCCTGACCTGCTGAGTTACTCCAGCAATTTGTGTCCTGTTGTAAACCAGCATCTGCAGTTCCTTGTTCCTACAGATGTACTGTATAGAGTATTGTGTTTTCTGAATGTTTTGCCACCTACCAGCGAGAGGAGGCTGATCTCTGGTCTCTGTCTGAGTGATTAGTTTCAATGCCAGCTATCTGCATCATGCAACATGCCTGAAATCCTGCTTCCATTGCAGAAAAGGTTGGATTGGACCTGCGTCATCTAGCCAAGTCATCTGAAAGGTACCCATTATACACCCGTCAGTGTGAGGTCCCCACAATGTCAGTGGGTCAGGCATCATCTCTGGAGGACATGGATAAGTGACGTTTTGGGTCCGGACCCTTCTTCAGACCGATTGGAGCTAGAGAGAGAAAGCTGGAAAACAGATCGGGGGCAGGGTGGTGGGAAGATAAAGGTCAATGTTGGTTTTCCATTGGGTCTGATTTTCTTTTCCATTGTCTGCATTACCAAATTCTCACGAGTGTAATGGGTGCCATTTAATGACTGGTCTATGTGAAGCAGGTCCAATCAAACTTTTTCTGGAATGGAGAATTTTGAAATGTGGCTAATGGAAAAAAAATTAACTTAAAATCCTTCCACATACTGGAAGCCAATAGTGTCATGCTCCCTCCAGCCTTGGAGAGCCCATGCAGTATCGCTGTGTGGACTCACCAGCCACCACTCGCCAACCGCACAGGCTCCCACCCCCCCCCCCTCCCGCTTTAAAATCCTAGGATGCACGTTAGCTTGCTCCTTGGATCTAATACCTTTCTTTATTCTCCATTCCAATTTCTTCTCTCGCAGTCTATAAGGGATTGAAAATAATTTGGCTGGTATTTACATTTTTACATATTCATGGAAGCTATTATGGTCCGCTTTTACGTTTCTCACTCGATCACTCCTGTAGTCTACCTCTGCTTTTCTTATCAATGGCTTGCAGCTCTTTTGCTGAATTCAGGAATCATCGGACTTGCTGCTTTTCTTGGCAATATCATAAGCCTTTCATATGATCTAACACTTTAACTTCTCTTGAAAGTCAGAACTTGAACACATTTCCAATCTGGGTTTTGCGCCTTTCGGGTACTTTTGCACTATATACATTATGTATTAATACTTTCAATGTTAGCCATTGCTTTTTACTGCATATCTTATAGTTTCCCACTCTACAATGGGCAACTCACACATCATGGCATTTCCTAAAGTAGTCTATTTATTCAGATTTAACTAAATTAATTTAATATTATCATACTATGATCATTATTTGCTACAGTTCCCTTACCCATCAATTCTTCAGTTAACCTTTTCTTATTTCACGATACTGGAACTAAAATATTCTGTTCCCTTGTTGGTTCCAAATACTGATCTAGAAAACCATCCTTCTTGGACTCCATGAATTCACCCCAAAAACCTCGTTATTACAGACCATGGAGGGATTTTGGGGGGGGGGGGGGGGGGGAGGTGGAGGAGGAGAGTGGCGACCGTTATTGCCGATTGTCTGCTATAACTGAGTAAGGTATTATCATTGTGTGCAGTTGAAACAAAGAACTGCAGATGATGGTTAATGCACAAAAGGACGCAAAGTGCTGGAGTAACTCAATGGGTCAGGCAGCATTGCTGGAGAACATGGGTAGGTGAATTTGGGACCCTTCTTCAGACTGATTCAGTCTGCCAAGATACTCCAGCACTTTGTGTTGTTTCACCTTAAAACTAGGCGCCGAGGCATTGGTCTACATCAGCCAACCCTTCTTCACCGGTTGATATGGTTGTTGTTATAGCTCATGTTGTAACCTCCGACAGGATGTGCTTTCTTCAGGCTGCCGTACCGACAGGATGGGCTTGGTCACCGTGGGGCTCCTTCCTCTCTCGTCCATCGATTTGTCTGCTCCCCCACCGCCTCCTCCTTCTCCTTCATTTATCTGTTGTCCAAATATGTGTTTATAAATTGGATAATTCTGTTGGGTGTTTTTTTTTTTATGGTGGCAAATGGACAATAATTGACTTGTAGATTTGGTATTTAGATAAGGATCTAGACTTGCATTTCAATGATACTTTCACAGTTATTTACATATCACCTTTTACTTGCCACTGTAGAAATTTCCTTGATCTGAAAGAATACTTTGAAACTGTGAGAAAATGGAAGCCAATCAGCACCCATAAACTGCAATGTGATAATGATCATCCTTTGGTGACGTTGGCTGAGAGGTGAATATTTGCAAGGAAGCAGAGGCCCGTCTTGCTCTTATTCAAAAATTTTGAGTTTATCTTAAGTGCCAGGCGGGACCTTGTTTGCAAATGGCATCTCCAACATTGAGGGGCTCCCACAACAGGGCACTGAAATGGCGAGCTTTATAATGTGTTCAAACACAAATTAAGGTACAATATTTGCTTTCCGCTCTGGAATCAGGAAGGAGCTTCCCTTGGACTTAACCTCCTCTTGCAAGACAGCCGTGTAACTTCAGAACACGAGCACTTTGCACATCTATGGTGTAAATGAACCGTAAGCATATGGGAGGTAGACAAAAATGCTGGAGAAACTCAGCGGGTGAGGCAGCATCTATGTAGTGAAGGAATAGATGACGTTTCGGGTCGAGACCCTTCTTCAGACTGATGTGGGGTGGGGGGGGGGTGGGAAGAAGAAAGGAAGAGGCGGAGACAGTGGGCTGTGGGAGAGCTGGGAAGGGGAAGGGAAAGAGGGAGAAAGCAAGGACTACCTGAAATTGGAGGTCAACGTTCATACCGCTGGAGTGTAAACTGCCCAAGCGAAATATGAGGTGCTGCTCCTCCAATTTGCAGTGGGAATCACTCTGGCCATGGAGGAGGCCCAGGACAGAAAGGTCGGATTCGGAATGGGAGGGGGAGTTGAAGTGCTGAGCCACCGGGAGATCAGGTTGGTTATTGCGAACTGAGCGGAGGTGTTGGGCGAAGCGATCGCCAAGCTTGTGCTTGGTCTCACCGATGTAGAGCAGCTGACACCTAGAGCAGCGGATGCAATAGATGAGGTTGGAGGAGGTGCAGGTGAACCTCTGCCACACCTGGAACGACTGCTTAGGTCCTTGGATGGTGTCAAGGGGGGAGGTAAAGCGACAAGTGTAGCATATCCTGCGGGGAGGGGTGGTTTGGGTGGGAAGGGACAAATTGACCAGGGAGTTACGGCTCTGGGAGGCCCCCCTAGATCTCGAGGCCCTAAGCTTAAGCTTGTCAAGCTTATACGTAAATCCGACCCTGCCCATGCGCGTGCCCATAGCTATGCCTTGGATTTGGAGGAAACGGGAGGAGTCAAACGAAAAGTTGTTGAGGGTAAGGACCAGCTCGGCTAGGCGGAGGAGAGTATCAGTAGACGGGAATTGGTTGGTTCTGCGGTCGAATATGGGAAATTGCCATTTGCCTGTTTCTTTTAAAATGAATCCTATATGAAGGTGAACTGTCACAGAGGTGGCAGAAGAGAATCATTCCTCTGCATTGGTAGTTTTTTGCAAATGAGGTGAGATTTAATGTGCGCCTTGAGTATCTGGATCTCACAGAACTTTTTTAAACCATCTGACAGGTCCAAACAGCATAAACTAGCACAGATCAGCAATTATGCAGCCAGGACATTCTTGCAGTAAATTTACAGCGTTGACATCCTGTGTCAAGTAACTTTCAAACAATATTCATGCTCTGCAAGTGCATTCAAAGTGACATCTCAGTGGAATTCCAGAAAAAACATAATTTCCTTTAAACCTCAGTTCACCTCTCTGTTTACAATCCCAGATTCATTGCTCTTAGTATAATGTAGAAAAAGCCAATTTTACTTGGCTAAATTAATTAACACTGGAGACTTTTTCCTTTAAATCGTCTGTGGTTTCCAGTTTACATAGGTTTAAAGTTGGGGAATAATGGTACAAAGTGTGGAATTGTAATTAATAGGTTGAATGAGTTCCCAGAGATAACGATAATGTTCACTGCAGCTTGATGAGACCAATGTTTTCACACACTGTACAACTGGAGGATATTTTGCAAATGTGGTCCTCAATATCATAGTTAAACTTAGGCGGGGGGTGGGGGGGGAGTGTAGATGGAGCATGTTGGTCGGCTTGGGCAAGTTGGGACTCTTTTCATGCGGTATGACTATGCTGAGTGTCCTTGTCGTGTTTGATGTGGCTCCATCCATCACTCGGGCAACGACAGCATTTGCGTGGAAATCTGAGATGTGCTGAAGCTTCGACAGCCGAGGACCACCAGTTCCAATCGGAACTGCTGACTCCAACCGGCAACACTCTACCCATTGGTTAGTTCATCATTGTGGAAGCTATCCCATCATGTTATGTCACACAAAAGGCTGGACCCAGCTATTTACAGATCTCATTCCACCCACTGGGTCTGAACAGGGCCACGTTTGTATTCAATCACAAAGCTGATGCCATTGCTTTCATCTGAGTTCTCACAAAAACAAAGCAAACTTCTCATTGTTCAGATCATTCAATTTGAGGAAGTACTTTATGCAGCAGAACTAAGTTCCTTTGCAGGAAATTGGAAAGATAGATGGCTGATAAACAGATTTTACAATTAGGCCGTTATTACACTTAGTATTTTTGTCATGTGGTTCAATAGCTATTTAAACGTTTTTCTCTTGCCTTTTCCCTTTTGGCAATACTTTTGCCAATTAGAAAGATGGCTTTGACAACCAAACATCTTTGGTCCAAGTTGGAAAATATCCTACAGCTTGTTTTTTTTTAATGTGCTGCAGAGGGCTGACTTTTGTCAGCACTGAATACATGAGATGTAGATTAAAATGTAACCAAACACATTCTGCATCAGCGGGTGATAGAAGTACACAGCTGGGACACTTGCACTTTTGAATTATTGCAGCCTTATTTTTTCTGCATCAACAGCAGTACCGGAAACATATACACATTAATCAAAGTCTTCCAACCCTGGAGCTGGACTGTGAAACTGCTGGCGAGATAAAACAGGCAAAAAGGCACTTGATTTATTTCCCCTCCTTGTTTGATATGAACATTCCACAATATGAAATATGTAAACGGAGAATAAAAAGGTACCGCACTGATTCTAAGCATTTCATAATCTAAAGGGTTCTAATGTAATCAATGCCTGGCAGAAGACTCCAACATGAACCAAATATGACATGCTTCAAACGTGCATCGAGAACAGATGGAGCACCCGCAGCACCAGAAATACTCATACTTATAGGGCGGCACAGTGCCTCAGTGGTACAGTTGCTGCCTTACAGCACCAGAGACCTGGGTTCGATCCTGATTGTGGGTGCTGTCTGTGTGGAGTTTGTATGTTCTTCCTGTGACCGCGTTGGTTTTCTCCGGGTGCTCCGGTTTTTCCCCACATTCCAAAGACGTACAAGTTTTGTAGGTTAATTGGCTTCTGTTAATTGTCCTTGTGCGTAGGATAATGTTAGTGTACGGGGTGATCATTGGTCGGTGTTCGTTCGGTGGGTCGAAGGGCCTATTTTCCCGCAGTATTTTTAAAGTCTAAATTAATATCAGTGAAACTTAGCGTACTCAGTAATAACATACTGAAGTTTTACGTATATCAACAGCATACAATGATGTATTTTAATGCTTTTCACTGTATGTATGTAATTAATCTGTTTTCTTTTATTAAAGCTACATACCACAAATTTGTATCAGATTGTTAAAATCTTAGTTAAATATAAAGGGTAATTTTAATCTCTAAGAGCTTTCTTCTGACTCAAGACAAAGGGCAGCACAGTTGCTTCACAGCGACAGAGACCCAGGTGTAATCCTGACCACAGGTGCTGTCTATGCCGAGTTTGCCCGTTCTCCCTTTTCCTCAAGATTCTTTCCACATCCCAAAGATGTACAGGTTTATAGGTCCATTGGCCTCTGTAAAATTGCCCCTCGTGTGTAGTGAGTGGATAACATAGAACTAGTGTAAATGGGTGATTGATGGTCGGCATGGACTCAGTGGGTCGAAGGGCCTGTTTCCATGCTGTATCTCTAAACTAAACTAAGCTAAAGTAAACAAAGTGCCACCTGGTGCACAATAAGCAAATTCATATTCAGAGAGTGCCTCATCACACCTCCTGTGAACATTCCAATGCCTTTCCGTGGGGGTCTGCTCTGATGTTGCAGTCATGGTAGGTTATGCAGCAACTATTTTATGCCCAGTAACATCCCAAAAACAGCAGTCGGAGACTGCTGTTGATTGAGGAATGAATATTGGGCAGGACGCCAAAAATAACGCCTTGGCTTTTTTCAAAGACTGCAGCATCCACCCAAACTCTCAGAACAGGCAGCTGGTGCCTTCTTTTGATGCTTGAAGGATGGTAAGTGCAGCCACAGAGAGTCTTCTATATTTTGAAGGGTGTGCTTTGAGGTCTCTGTGGTCAGCATTTCTAAAATGCAACCTGCAAAACATTCCTGCCATACTCTCAGTCTCAACACAAATATCTT
Organism: Malacoraja senta; assembly: GCA_038087875.1. NCBI lineage: Eukaryota > Metazoa > Chordata > Chondrichthyes > Rajiformes > Rajidae > Malacoraja > Malacoraja senta. The sequence goes on from CM075978.1 coordinate 44,124,607, forward strand.
TGAGAGTTGGAGTTATGTAGATCCTCCACAAAAAATATTGATTACATTTATGGACTTGCATTAGATTTACTTGGTAAGGTTTCTTCTCCATAGTAACCTTTTCCAAACCGAATAAGGAAGAACATCCTGGGATTATTCAGTCGTCAAAGCACTATAATTAACTGGAGAAGAAAGGCATAAAGTGCTGGAGCAACTCAAAATGTAGCAACAAGGAACTGCAGATGCTGGACCCTATTTCAGTCTGACTGAACTGTGCTTAAATGGAACTCTGATAAAACAAGTCCCAAATTATTTTTTATCCATTGGGTCCACTTCCATCAACATCTTCCATCCCAACTTTTGTGTCTCGACTAACCTATGCCTCTGAATATGATGTGCTTCAATGCTGAGAACTATATGCTGCACTTTGTATCTTCCCCTTTGCTTCTATCTATTGTATTTGAGTTTCACCTGATTGTATTCATACATAATATTATCAGATAGGATAGCATGCAAAACAAGGCCTTTCACAGTATCTCAGTAGAGTTTAGACTTTGGAGATACAGTGTGGAAACGGGCCCTTTAGCCCACCAAGTCTATGCCGACCCAATGATGATTTTGTACACCAACCTAGACACACTAGGAACAATTTTAAAACTTACCAAATCCAATTAACTCGCAAACTGGTACGTCTTTGGACCGCTGGATGAAACCAGAGCATTTGGAGAAAACCCACGCGGTCACAGGGAGAACGTACAAACTCCACATTGACTGCAACCATAGTCTGGATCAAACCCGGTTTCTGGCGTTGTAAGGCAGCAAGTCTATCGTTGTGTCACTGTGCCGCACCTAATTGACAATAATAAACCTAAACTTAAGCCAATGATTGCCCCAGACTGTGACCTCTCCATGTAACCCGGCTTCTACTCTCTGGTCTCCTGAAACCATGACTTTGCAGGTCAGATGAATATCGTGATTCTCACCCAAACTCCCAAGGAGCGCTCAGTGGAGGTTCTACCACTGCGACATTACAACCCTCCCAGATCACTAACCTGGTCTCGCCACCATGGCCATTTATCTTCTATTCCACCCCCCACCCCTCTAGCCACTTACCTGTTCGACCAAGACAGTGGCCATTAGCACCCACATTCTGCCACACCTTCCTTTTTTAGTTTAGTTTAGCTTAGATTATTGTTGCACGTACCAAGGTTCAGTGAAAAGCTTTTGCTGCATGCTAACCAGTCAGTGGAAAGACAATATATGATTACAATCAAGCCATCTATAGTGTACAGATACATAATAAAGGGAACAATGTGAATAACACTTAGTGCAGGATAAAGCCAGTAAAGTCCGATCAAAAGTAGTCTGAGGGTCTCCAAGCAGCTGTTCTGACTATTACGCTCTCACTGGCCCAATATCAGGTCTCAATCTGATTCACCACCACCAGCCCGCTCTTCCCCACAACTAACCAACTGATGTGATCCCCGGCAGCACATTTAACGAGAAAGTGCAACCATCAATTATGAGCAGCATCTGACACACCCATTAGGATGCACTAGGATTTCTGGGCCATTTAATTTACTAGCGCTGGTGATGACCAAAGGGATTAAAGTTGTCAAGATTTAAGTCAAATGGATTTTTGCAGTTCCAACTTAAGTCACAGATCACTCGCATCCACAGGAATGTCTCAAGTTTAAAAGTAACGGCTACATTATCTCAATTCAGAAGGACAGGTTGTCTGAACTTGATAATAAGTTGAACTGGAGTTACATTTCACGTTTGATTATTAGGAGAGTGTAGAGGGAAGTTTACATTTGATATGCCTTGGTTTTATGATGCATGCTGCTACTAGATGCAAAGGAGAAAAATACCACTCCAATTGGATTAATACAACGAGGACAGGCACAAAATGTTGGAGTAACTCAGCGGGTCAGTCAGCAACTCTGGAGAAAATGGATAGGTGACGATAAAGGTCTCGACCCAAAACTAGACCTATTCCTTTTCTCCAGAGATGCTGTCTGACCCATTGAGTTACTTCAGATTTTTGTGTCTATCTGCAGTTCCTTCCTGCACATTTTGTCTGCTCCACTGCAAACTCTCTTCAAGGTATGCCTACGTTGAAGTACTATCGGAGCTCTGCAACACACCCTCTTACTATTCCCCCTCTGTGAGTCTGAAGAAGGGTCTCTATCCGAAAGGTCACCTCTTCCTTTTCGCCAGAGATGCTGCCTGACCCGCCGAGTTACTCCAGCTTTTTGTGTCTATCTTTTGAGTAGACCTGCGTGGCCACTGTGATGCCCAAAATTCTTAGAGCACATTTCAAGCAATCTATGCTGATTTAGTCAAAAATAACATTTTAAAAGCTGTTTTTATTTTTTAATCTATGTCTATTCATAACAGTTATGGCAGAAGTGAAGAAAGTTAGGATAAATGCTGAGCAGCAAGATCAAAATGAATTTAAATGTTTCACTAACATGGAAATGTACAAAAAGTAAATGTATTAGTAAAATTTAAATGCATTAAAACTGATTAAACAAATAAAATTAGTAACATTTAAAATTAATTCATTTACAAAATTCATATGATAAAGTTGAAGCCAATTTTGGAAAAGCACTTGAAATATTATTTAAAGTTGTTTTAGATTCTAATGAGAGAAAGCAAGTGATTTGCAAAGAATAATTGTTGGCAAACAACTAGCATATTGCTATAATTTTGGTTGGAGAATATGTAACGTAGGAAATGGATGAACCGTTTTGTCTCATTTAAAAAATATATTTGGATTCTTTTATTTATCTGTAATGACTGATTTATTAATTTAGTAGATTAAAAATAACATTGATTTTTATATAATTTTTATGGTTCTGTAGCTTGGACTGACAAAAATGACCCACACTTAGCCACTTTGCAAAACAATTAAGAATAGCTTTCTCCTCCAACCCCCACCCCCACCATCAATCATTCTGAGGAAAGGTCCTGAACCAAAACGTCACCTATCCATGTTCTCCAGAGATGCTGCCTGACGTGTGAGTTACTCCAGCGTTTGTGCCTATTTTTAAATTAAGAATAGTGTTCTACACAGATGCTAAACAAAATGTTTGCTGTGATTTTTGTTGAGCTCTTTTAACTTTCAACAAAATATCCATTGCTAAGTCTGTAATATCATTACAGAATACTTAGATATGCTAAAAATTATTTTTACATTCTTTCTTCACTGATAGTTGAGAAGAGAGGATTAATGCAATTGAGGATATCACTCCCAATTTCTTTATGCTGATTCTTTTCATGCACAAGATTTATTACGCCAATTTTTATTAGTTATACACTAGTTCAAAGTGCACAACTCAGTATGAAGCCTGAATTCTGATCATTCAATGAAAATAGTGGCGATAATGGAGTTAATGAGTGCCCTGCCAAACCTGGTGTAAAACACAGATTACACAGAACATAGAACATAGATCTGTACAGCACAGGAATGGCCCTTCATTCCACAATATTTGGGTCAAACATGATGCCAAGTTAAACTGATCTCATCTGCCTGTACATGATCCATATCTCTCTATTCCATGTGCCTATCTAAAAGCCTCTTTAACGCCACTATTGTATCTGCTTCCACCATCACTAGCGTCGGCAATGTGTTCCAGCCCCTCTCTACTTGCTGTGTAATCTTGCTCTCTAGTGTTGGACATTTCCACCCTGGGAAAAAGTTTCTGACTGTCTACCCTATCTATGCCTCTAATAATTTTATATGCTCCTATCAAGTCTCCCCTCAACCTCTGACATTTCAGAGAAAATAATCCAAGTCTATCCAACCTCTCCCTGTAGCTGAAACCCTCTATTCGAGGCAGCATTCTGGTAAACCTCCTCTGCAGCCTCTCCAAAGCCTCCATATATTTCCTGTAATGGTGCGACTAGAACTGCACGCAATACTCAAATGCGGCCTTAACAACGTCCTACAAAGCTGCATCATGACATCCTGACACATATTCAATGCTCCTAGCAATGAAGGCAAGAATACCATATGGATTCTTTACCACCTTCTCTACTTGTGTTGCCATCTTCAGTGAGCAATACATTTGGACTCCAAGATCCCTCTGCACATCAATGCTGTTAAGGGTCTGGCCATTAACTGTATTGTTTCCCCTTACATTCAACCTCCCAAAGTACAATACCTCACGCTTGCTTGGGTTAAGATTCATCTGCCATTTCTCCACCCATTTCTGCAGCTGATCTATATCCTGCTATATCTTCTGAAAGCCTTCTTCACTGTCTGCAACTCCTCCAATTTAGTTTCCTCACAAAAGATTGTAAGTTAGCACTAAAAATGTCCATATTTTAGCCCACTAAAATGCAATTAAATGCAATCCAATTTCTCAGCAATAGAGCATCTTAAAAATATCTGGATTTGAGTCACAATACGTCACCAATTCCCATAGTGTTAACTTTCCTGAGGTAAGGTGATAAATGCCAATATAAATTGGTTTCTGTTGTGTCAACAAAGCAGGACATATACTTGGTTAACCGATCTTTGCATCATTTTGATTTGTTTATAGTAGCCATTTCCACCTGCTGCTTTGCCAAAGTATTCTTCAATGAAACAGAACCGACTGCCTTAGTAGAGCATTATTTAACCTAAGAGGTGAAGACTGTTCAAAACCAGAATGGAGATAATGAACTGGTGGAGCAGGACATGACAGATCAGAATCTAGTATCAACGCAGACCGTGGCATAGGTCAGACCAAAGCATTAGAGAAGGCCACCCAAGAGTTACGAGGATTATGAGATGTGTTGACAGGTGCAAATGATGCATTATCAATTGGACAAACGCCATATCCTGAATGGTGTTGGATTGTTGAGTTTACAATATGATGATGGGGAAACCCTTCTTGCTTGATAAGGGAGCAATGTTATGGTAACATACGTTGTATTGAAATGTATCACATGTTACATTAAGGGGGAAAGGTCAGGTGACACATGTTAGTGAATATAACTGATGGGGGAATAAAACAGCATGTTTGTATTCAGTGGTGCTGAATGTGTACCTATATAATCAGATGAAGGCGAGGACCTGCAATATATTGGTACTCTTCTTAAACTTTCACTCACAAGCCTCAGTAATGACATTGCACAATAATGAGTACCGCCCCAATCCCCCGCCACTCCTTGTGGACAGTGTTGTGGATTGTCAATACGGGGTTCCAGTATACCGTTCCCCTCCGCTAACCACTACTATTGCCTGCAACACCAGGAAAAGCTTTTAGAAGATGCCGATGCTTGTGACATTTAGGTATAGGGGACGTAGGGAAAGTGCTGAAATTTGGGATTAAAACAGGTGCGTTCCCTCTGGTTTGCATTGACATGGTGAGCTGAATGTGACACAATGGTGCAGTGCAAGGGGAGGCACAGTGGCGCAGTGGTAAAGTTGCAGTCTTACAGCACCAGAGGCACGGGTTCGATTCCGACTATGGGTGCTGTCTGTATGGAGTTTGTACGTTCTCCCTGTGACCGCATAGGTTTTCTCGGGTGCTCTGGTTTCCTCCTACATCCCGAGGACGTGCAGGTTAGTAGGTTGATTGGCTTCTGTAAATTGCCCCTAGTGTGCCTCCAGGTACACTGTAGAGCTGGTCAGCGCAGGCCTAGAGGGCCGTAGGGGCCTGTTTCCACGTTGTATCTAAAAATATCTCTAAAAATATAAAGCCAAATGAGCATGACAATTACTTTCAACTACCTTCAACTATCAACTAGTGACTGACTCAAGAGTGACATTGTAATTGTTCTTTCAAGTAAGAAAGCCAATGTGATTTTAAGTGTTGAAAAAGTGCAGAAAAAATAAATATTGGGAAGGATAATAATTTGGTGCAATCTGTAGACAGTATTTTATTGGTTATTTTGTAAAAAAAATCATAGTTATACAGTATGGAAAAAGCCACTCGGCCCACCATGTCCATGCCGATCAAAGAGCACACATCCCCATTATTCCAAAATTTCTGCACTTGCCCTATAGCCTTTTATGCCTAAATGATTTAAGTGTTTGCCTGGACACTTAAAGCTATCAGCATCTCTGCTTCCACCACTCGCTCTGGCAGTGCATTCCCGGTACTTGCCACTCTCTGAGTGAAAAAGATTCCCTTCAGATCCCCTCTACATCTCTTATGAAGAATCAGGTCTGTGATTCTTACTGACATCCCACTGGTGCACAGGTCATTGATTGGTGGATGTGGCTACTAGGGAATCCACCAAATACTGTTTGCTCTCTCTGAGGATATACAGTACCTTGTGGTGCAGTAGATACAGGGAACTGCAAATGCTGGTTTACAAAATAAAACCGACAAAGTGCTGAAGTAATTCAGTGGATCAGGCAGCATCTCTGGACAACATAGATAGGTGATGTTTTGGGTCAGATCCCTTTTTCAGACTCAGATTGGGATTGTTGTTGAGTGAATGCAGCGGCTATATATTCAGAGGGGGTGATTGGAGTAGGTAAGGGGGGAAGTAGGTAAGAGGGCACTGTAGCAGGGGGGGGGGGTTAGGAGAAGTGTCATGGTTAGCATAGGGTGAAGGGCAGTGGGAACCAGTGTCAGTATTAAGGTATCAGAGAGGGGGAGCAGTGAGAGAGGGTCTCACAGAACTCTCATCGGAGAGAGAATGGGAATGTCTTCAAAGTAGGCATACCTTGAGGAGATTTCTCAGTGGAGCAGTAAAATGGAGACACAGAACTGAACTGCAATACTACAAATGTGACCTAACCAAAGTCCTATAGAGCTGTGTCATAACATCCTGACTCTCATATTCGATGTCCCTAGCAATGTAGGCAAGCAAACCATACACTTTCTTTATCACTTTATCTACTTATGCTGCCAAGCTATGAACTTGGACTCCAAAATCACTCTGCACATCAATGCTTTTACGGGACTTGCCATTAACCAAATACTCTCCCCTTACATTCAATCTTCCAAATTGCAAAACCTCAGACTTGCTTGGATTAAATTCCATCTGCCATTTACTGTATCTGCCCATATCTGCAGCTGATCTATATCCTCACCCTCTAACGCCTTCCAACACCCTCTAAGGCCCTCGAGTGGCCTCCAACACCCTCCAACGCCCTCTAACGGCCTCCAACGCCCTCCACGACCTCCAACGTATATCCGTTGGAGGGTGTTGCAGTGCGTTGGAGGGCGTTGGAGGGCTTTGGAGGGCGTTGGAGGGCGTTGCAGGGCATTCAAGGGCATTGGAGGGCGTTGGAGGGATTTAGAGGGCGTTGGAGGACGTTGGAGGGGGATGGAGGGCGTTAGAGGGTGTTGGAGACCGCTAGAGGGCGTTAGAGGGCATTGGAGGGTGATAGAGGGCGTTAGAGGGTGGTAGAGGGCGTTAGATGCATTGGAGGGCGTTGGAGGGCGTTCCAGGGCGTTAGAGGGCATTAGAGGGTGTTGGAGGGCGTAGGAGGGGTTTGGAGGGCATTGGAGGGTGTTGGAGTGCGTTGCAGGAGGTTGGAGGGCATTGACCACCTTCCTCACTGTCTGCAACTCCTCCAATTTTAGTTTCCTCACAAAAGATTGCAAGTCAGCACTATGTGTCAATGTTTTAACCCGCTAAAATGCAATTAGATGCAATATAATTTCTCAGCAATAGAGCATCATAAAATATCTGGATTGGAGTTACAATAGTTCATCAATTGCCATAATGACGCCTTTCATGAGGTTAAGTAAATTGGTTTCTGTTGTATTAAAAAAGCATGACATATTCTTGGTGAGAGAGGGTCTCACAGAACTCCTGTCGGAGAGACGAGGAGAACTTAATCAAAGTAGGCAAACCTTGAGGACATTTCACAGTGGAGCAGTAAAATGGAGACACAAAGAACTGCAATTTGGAATCTTATGTAGAACACAAAGTGCTGGAGTAACTAAGCAGGCCAGGTAGCATCTATGGACAAGGATAGGCGACACCCTGGGTTGGGATTCTACTTCTGTCTGATGCCTGAGATGCTGCCCGACCTGCCATTCCAGCACTTAGTTTTTTTTAGGTGTTGCAGAATCTCAGAATGACTCTGCTAAAAAATAGTAAGATTAAATGAGAACTTACCAGTTTGAAGTTTGATCTTTATTTTATGAGGAGTTACGTTGGTGATTACGTGAAGAAGACCCGTCAGGGCGCATGCGCGTCAATCTTCAAAGCAGCGGTATGAAATCACAGACAACACCATCATTGAAGTAACATATTAAGATGATCAACATGAGAACTACCATTATGACCTTTTTTCTATGAGAGAGGGTTGGGCGTGGCGGGCACGTAATAACCAACGTAACTCCTCATAAAATAAAGATCAAACTTCAAATTGGTAAGTTCTCGTTTAATCTTACTATTTTACTTCGGAGTCACGTGAGTGACTACGTGAAGATTTTAAAGCTCTGTGATTTTTATGCGCAGATCAAAATCCCGGCTTCTCACTGCATTGATTGACTCTGAGTATCATCAATAATGCTGTAAACATGACATTGCATATCATGCAAAAACAAAACAGTTCTATTTTTGGTCATAAAACAACCAATAAACCCTCTTAATTTAGGGCAACAAACAAAACAGAATTAAACAGTATTGAAAACAGACTTTAAACATTAGCAACAGCATTCAATATTGAGGTGGCAAACAGCCCTCCATCGGCAATTGGCCGATGGTAGTATTGCTGAAACACAAGTTCATTTTTCCAACCTGCGGCTTTTAATATATGGTCGATGGGAACGTCCATCGCCCTGGCCGCGGATGTTGCTACTGCGCTAGTGGAATGAGATGTAAACACATAAATGTTAATTCCTGCCTGAACCAACTCTTGCTTTAACCACCTTGAGATAGTCTGAACTGCCACTCTTTTATGTTGGCTTCTTGTAACTGACAAATAATCCTGTTTCTTCTTGTCTTAAAGCCCTTGTGGCTTCAATGTAATGTAAGAAATGTGTCCTTACACATAAACATGGAGCTGTAGGATATGTTCAGAACACAATCTTAAATCCTGTCACACCTGGCCTGCTTTGTTTGAGCAGGTGATAAATATAAAACATAACATTTTCTGTAGACACTTTCATTCTATCTAACTGAAGTGTTTGGAAAGTCTGCACTCTCTGTGCTTACACCAATGCCATTAGCATAGCCAATTTCATGGTTAATTTTAACAAAGTTATAGACGTGACAGGGACCGAATGACAAAGCATGTTAAGAACAACGCTTATATCCCAGATTACCATATACCTAGGCTTAGGCGGTTTGGAATTAAAGATTCCTTCCATCAACCTAGATATGAGAGGGTGAGAACCTATACTTTGTGTCCATGTACCTATTACAAGCTTTGCCGACAAAGCTGTATTGATAACACTATAGCTAAAAGCCTCATCATAATAAAGTGTAGATAAACTCTAACACATTTTCAATAACTACAGTATCATATTGAATAGTCTTTTGAACACAATATTGTTCCCATTTTTTTTTTTTTTTCATAAGTCATATACTGCTTTTGAGTACTCTTTCTCCAGGCTGCATTGAGTATATCCACCGTTGGCCTAGAAAGTCCTCGACCAATGTAAGGCATTCTTACAAACCTGCAAATTAAGAGATCAATACGATCACATAACGGATGAACTTAACGCGTTACTGGATGCTCCAGCAAATTCCTACTGTTTGGATCCAGCAAAAGGAGGTTGGATCGCTATCTGTAATCTGAAAAGGAACCATGGTTGAATCGGGCAATTTGGTATCACCAAAACCCCTGAAGCGTCATCCTGCTTGATTTTTTCAAACACCGACCTATGAGGCTGAATGGTGGGAAAATGTACACAAATATATCATCCCACTTTAGTGAAAAAGCATCAATTGCCACTGCCCCTGGATCTAGTTCCCATGAAACATATTTTGGCCTTCCATATAGAAGTACTATGTTCTTGAACACATCCTGGTTCAACATCCACTCTGTATTATCACGTAATTTTCGTGACCTGCCATCTGGTACTACATTAAGTTTCCCTGGCAGATAGATAGCTCCAATCCAAATATCTCTATCCATACTCCAGGTCCAATTCTATTTGCCAACCTGTCACATGATAACGATTTGATTCCACCCATGTGATTCATATAAGCAACTGCTGTAGTGTTGTGTATTTTGCACTGCACATGCAAACTAGTTTTGTTAGTGCCATAAGCCTTGAGTTCATAAAATACTCTTGGTTAATTCCCCATATTTGCAGAAGCAATGTCCATCTGTCTCCACAGCTGGATCTTGTATCAGTAGCACCCTACCCAAGTGCTCTGACATCGGTCTGCAAAGTCATGGAATCTTGGTCCAATAACACTTTGGAACTACTAGTGGACACATGCTGAATCCACCATTGTACATCAGCAACAGCCTCTATTGATAGAAGCATAGGTCTATTATAATGACCCTAATGTGTCCTCAGTGCTTGTTCCTTTGACCTTTGTAATTGTAGATAATAAAGTTGGCCATATTGAACTGTGGAAATGCTGCAGCAATTTCCCCAGCAGACTCATCACCTGGCTAATTGAAGGCTGTGTGTGAGCAATTAGCTTGATACAGCTCTTAATTAGCTCTACCCTTTTTTGCCTCGGCAAGGTCACAATCGTGTTGATTAAGTCTATTGTGAACCCAACTAGTTAATTTGTGTCACAGGTATAAATTTAGATTTCTCTGGATAGCTTATGAAGCCTAATTTAAGAAAAAAAATGGTTTTACCAACTGCCACTGATGCTTCAGCTGTTTCCTTTGATTGTCCTACAATCAAGATATTATCTAGTTAAGCCATGAGCTCATGCCCTTGACTTCTCATCGTGCCTAGAATAGGTTTTAACAACTTTGTAATCCCTCTAGGAGCTGAAGACAAACTATTAGGCAGTGCATTGTATTGCCATAATTGCCCCATCCAGCTGAATTTTAAATCTTCTATCCTGCAAATGAACAGACACTGAATAATCCCTGATTGGTCTGGGAAAGATATTGGACACAAACTGATGGCTTTGGTAAACTGCCTTAGCAATTACACCTTTATTACATAAGCTTGCAAGTTCCAACTGAACTTTCAATTGTTCAGTGATAGTGAAGTCAAACTCCTTTTTGGAACATGTTGCATGGGTAAATCAGAATTTGTATTAAGCTTTATTTGATATCCTTCAATAACCTTCAGTATAAAGATATCTGACGTATCACATTAGATCTGTCTACATGAGAACCAGACCCACTTACCTCCTTACCACCTGGCATTCTCCTCCGGCCTCGAGCTGGATATCTCACCTTCCCTGGCAGTGCTACAGCCAAACGCCAACTGCGCTGCATCGTAGCTGGACTCGTCCCTTGCCCGGACCAGTCTCCTCGCTTATAGGGATACTTCCGCTTTGGTGAATATGTGGCTGCCGTCTTAGCCTCCTCCTCCAGGTCCTTCACCTGCTGTGCGAAATCCTCGCCAAACAGCTGTGCCGGTTGCACTGTGCCAGGCTGGCAGAGTGAAGCATATTTAGAATTGATGGTTAGTCTAATCGCAGTCTTGCGGAGGCAGTTGATCTCAAAGTGGGCACTCCACAATAGCGCCTTTTGTTGTAATTTGTCATGGCCTCTCCATCCACCATCCTGGGAAAGCTCGTTATACCAGATGCCAGCAACTTTAAAAATATGCTGGAGCTTCACATGCTCCTGGGCTCTCATTAGTATGCCCATCTTGCCCCAATTCTTCCTGTTCCCAACAGGAATGTTTAACAGTCCACAGTTGATTGGGCTTCATGCTTCCTTACTGTCTCATCCATTGTCAGCTCCTGTAGCTGATGTGAGACTTGGTAATTTATGCTGGTGGCAAGTTCCTCACCCAGAGGCTCACCAGCGTCCGACGACATGGCAAACCGTGCTGCACACGGTGTTAGCTCTGGCAGCTGCCTGCCCTCCCTTTGGAAGTCGTCGGACTCAGGGTCAGAGCGTATCTGCCCTTCTGCACTCACCTCTTGCAAAGAGGGTGCTTTCAAGCAGGCCTCTACTAGGCACTGCCGGCGGAGCCTTCCCGACGGCCTCCCGCCTGCACAACTCCTCCTGGAGTGTGGCTTTGTGAAGCAGGCCTCTCCAAGGCACTGCCAGCGGAGCCTTCCCTAAGGCTTCCCGCCTGCACAACTCCTCCTGGAGTGTGGCTTTGTGAAGCAGAACCTCTCCTAGGCACTGCCAGCGGAGCCGTCCCCACGGCCTCCCGCCTGCACAACTCCTCCTGGAGTGTCTCTGTGGAGCAGCCCCTGTATGAGCTGCTCCTTTTGGATAACCGCTGGGTCACGGTATCCTGTCCCCGACGGGACTCTCCTGGCCCGACTCTGCCGAGTCAATGCCCCTGACAGACTTAGCTTATGCCGACCGCCCGACTGGCGTTGGCTGTGTACCCGGCTGGGCACTTTCTGAAGTCTGTCGCCGCACCGCTACCGGCTTGCGACTCCCCAGGGGTGACAGGCTGCCTTTCAGAGGCTGCGCTCCCGCAGCTCTCTGTCTCCTTGTTCGCAGCAGACCTGCACCTTGATGATTTTTCCTTGTTCCTGCATTGTAGGGAAAAAACACAGCAACAATTTCTCTACTTTTCTAACTCCTCCAAAGTCTCCCCGACTTTGGTGGAGCTGTAATTACTCACCTGCAGGAGGAGCTCCGTCCTCCTGCTGCCGTTCGCGCCAATGCGTCAGACGTAATGTCGCGCATGCGCCCTGACGGGTCTTCTTCATGTAGTCACTCACGTGACTCCGAAGTAAAATAGAATCACAATGCTCTTGCCAGCAGTTGACAGGGAGGAATATTGCTGCATCACTTTTACATACCCTTAAATCTGGTTAAGGAAACAGCAGAATATTAATTTTGACACGCATGCAGCTGAAAGTTGAGTTTTTGCAAAATAGTCAATTCTATAATTAGATTTACAGACAAAACTCAGCACAGAGAATAAAGCATGATCACATGGACAGTTTATAACACATACCAGGCAATGCAATAAATACAAACTCACAACTAGGTGTTTGACAAGGACTTCCATTGAATATTTTGGAAATACGATTAACATTTGCAGAACAAACCTTAAGCCAAGATTCCACCGGAGTCAGCACTTTGCTGACAAAAAATGTTTCCCTGGGACTAGGACTGTTGCTGGCTGCGGGTTCTGTGGTCCTGTGTGGACTGATGCTTTTCATGGCTTCTCAAAGACTTCCCCATCTCTTCCAGAACTTGCAAGGCACAGCCAAGCTCTTTTTGTTCTGGCTGTCCAAAGCAAGAAACATGATATCACCCAAGAGAAATGATTGCATTTAGATTAGAACCAAGTTATACGTATGTGTTGTGAAGTCTGAGAACAGCCGATCCTGACCAGTAAAGCAGATGCATTTACGGGGAGAGATCGATGGTGTGTGTCCTCACTGATGGCCATGAACCTGCAATCCGTCTTGTCAACACCGACATCAAAAAATTTAGTCATCGCTTCCTTTTGACTAATGGAATGAAACCAGGGGTAACTGGGGGAAATCACACAAAGAAACGGCCTTTAACTATAAACAGAATATGTATGGAATTATTCAGCCCATGAGAGAGCATCTACATGGAAATAATCAATGACAATTTTTTTAATTCATGCCTCAAACTCACGATTTCATCCCACAGTGGGCTGACTGAGAGTGTGACCTCTTCAGTTTCAATGGAAAATGAAACCTGGTATTGGTATAAAATTGATCAACAACCTTTCATCAATTCAAAAATACCGGCGATGCTGGAAATTTGAAATAAAACAGAAAATGCTAGAAAAACAACAAGTTAGGCAGTATCTAAAGTACATAGAATATAGAACAGTAAAGCACAGGAACAGGCACTTTGGCTCACAGTGTCAGTGCCGAATGTGATGCCAAGTTAAACTAATCTCCTCTGCCTGCAAGTGATCCATATCCTTCCGTTCCCTACACATCCACGTGCCATGTAAAAGCCCCTTAAATGGCACAATGTTATGTGCCTCCACCACTATCCCTGGCAGCTCGTTCCAGGCATTCATGACTATCTGTGTAAAAAAACATGCCAATTACATTCTTAGAAATGTTGCCCTTCTCATTTTAAAGCTATGCCCTCCGGTCTTTGACATTTTCATATTGGAAGAAAGTTTTTAGTTTTAGTTTTAGAGGTACTATATTGAAACAGGCCCTTTGGCCCATCGAGTCAGAGCTGAATACCATCGCCCGTATACTAGTTCTATCTTACACACTAGGGAAAATCTACAAAGCCAATTATTCTACAAACCTGCACGTCTTTGGAATGGGGGAAGAAACCGAAGCACCTGGGATAAATCCATGTGGTCACAGGGAGAACGTACAAACTCCATACAGACAGCACCAATAGTCAGGATCAAACCCGGGTCTCTGGCGTGGTAAGGCAGCAACTCTACCACTGTTCCACTGTGCCGCTGGGTTTTGACTGTCTACTCTATCTATGCAGCTCATCATTTTTTATTTACTTTTGTCAGGTCTCCCCTCAGCCTCTGACACTCCAGAGAAAACAATACCAGTTTGTCCAACTTCTCCTTGTAGCTTATACCCTCCAATCCAGGCTGAATGTGTGGAAAAACGTACCTGAGATATTAAATATTTCTCTTTCCAGCTGAAGTTTTCCAGTATTTTCTGTTCTTATTTCTATATTTATTAATTGGAAACTCTCAAATGCATTATTTTTGAGACGACGGAGATCGAGAAAGCAGTTAAGTACTTGTTAAACTGAATGACTGCTTCTATGCTGTACATTCTATGAAATAAATGCAGACCATTGATGTCCTTATGCCAAGAATAAAGAAAGAACATCTCATTCACGCAAACTGGGGAATCGAGACGAGTCTGCAAACAGTAAATTCTAACACCATTAGTTTTCTCCTATCTAGGCAAAAAGGTGTGGGTGTAAAAGAAAACATTGATGCAAAATGAAGTTGGCTAGTTCAAAGCTCTCATTGGCATTGTGCCCACAAAAAAAAATCTCAAGTCTGTGCCAGTGTTTCACAGAATAAAAAGCAACAAAATAATCTGCTTGATGTTAATATTCAGCCCGATAGATGGTGCTGGGTACTCGTTACTGTATCTCACTGGAAAAAGGTTGGTTACTTCATCAAGCAGGTATTCCAGAATTACATGTTTATGTCTTTTAATGTCCAAGTCAACAAGAATGCGCTCAATTGAGATAAAATGGTATTTCTGGCACTGACTAACCAAGGCAACAAAAATAATGAACCGTGCTCCAAAGGGTAACGGGTACAACACTTAGTGTAAAGATACAACATTGAAGTCTGATAAAGTCCAATTTAAAAAAGTTCAATGATCTCCAATGATAATGTATATTCTCTCATATTTCTCATGTGATAATGTATATTCTCGCATATAATGAGAAATGGGAAAATACATACTCTTAGAACACGTATATTCAATGATAAAACAAAATGTGGGTTGATAAATTTTTTATTCTATTTTATAATGTCAATACATCAGGTTTTTTTCTGCAGAGGTATCTAGGACCTGATTCATAAAGGGCTGGAATACAGGTACAGCAAGTAATTTGGAAAGCTAACAGAATGTTAATGTTTTTGCTTGGAGAATTGATGACAAAAGGTAGGGAGGTTCTGCTGCAGTTATACAAAGAACTGAGTTAGTCTGAGATACAGGTCTCCTTACTTGAGGAAGATGTTACTGCACTGAAAAGTAATTCAGAGAAGGCTGACTGATAGCTGGAAATGGCGGGTTGTCATAGGAGGGCATGCCAGGCAAGCTGGCTTGCATCTGCTGGTGTATAGAAGGGTGAGGGAAGTTAATTGAAACATAAAAGATTCTGAAGGACCTGATCTTGTTAGAACCCTCATTCCTGTCTACCCATAATAGATTCATAGAATCATACAACGTGGAATGGCTGTATTTCAATCATTCCGTACTAGCTGAAAGGTCTGACCCTTGTACGTTCTCAGACCAAGATGCCCCATTCACTGAGCAGATGTTCACTGAGTGATGGACCTTCACTGAGTGGATGTTGAGAGAAGGTTTCCCCTTGTAGGAGAATCTCAAAGTGGGGGGTGGTGGGGAGGAGGGGGGAGGCGGGGGGGCAGTGTAGGATAAATGGTCAAATAAGGGGTCTCCCAATTAAGACAGAGAGGAAGTGTATTTTTTACTCAAGAATGTTTGAGTTTTTGGAATGCTCTTCCTCAAAGAGTGATGGGAGCAGTTTAAATGTTTTTAAGGCTTGATGAAGATGAGAGTTACAGATGACAATGGACAGGTATATGGATAGGATATGTTTAGAGGTTTGGATAGGTGCATGGATAGGATAGGTGTAGTGGGTTGTAGGCCAAGCATGGGCAGGTGGGACTACAGTAGATGGGGCATCTTTATCAGCATGGGCAAGTTGGGCTGAAGATTCTGTTTCCTTGCTGTATGGCTCTATGACTATGACTATAATGGATAGACAGGAACTAGGGTTCTAACCAGACCTCAAAAAGGGCGGCACAGTGGCATAGCGGTAGAGCTACTGCCATACAGCGCCGGAGACCTGGGTTCAGTCGTGACTACGGAGCTGTCTGTATGGAGTTCTCCCTATGACCGTGTGGGTTTTCTCCATGTCCTCTGGTTTCCTCCCACACTTCAAAAGACATATAGGTTTGTAGGTTAATTGGCTTTGGCAAAAATTGTAGCTTGTCCCCAGTGTATAGGATAGTGTTAGTGTATGGGGCGATGGATGGTTGGTGAGGACTCAGTGGGCCGAAGGGCCTGTTTCCGCACTGTATCTTTAAATCTGGCTGAATGTTCATGGCCCTGCTTCTAATTGGCATCTATGTATGATATAGTGGGTGTGGTGGGAATGGGGTGTTGTTTGGCATAATTGAATTAAAACAGGAAAAATAACTAGGAGACAAAGGAATGGGAGATGCTGGAATCTTGTGTAGAACAAAGTACTGCAGTGACTTCAGTACACAGATGCATGTCCTGCATGAATTAGTAATGCAATAAAGATTACATGATGCCTGGAAAGAGGTGGCAAGGTAGCAACTGTGACTATCCTTGCCACCAACAACATAAGGAAGAGAAGCTGGAATAACCAAAATAGTTCCTTGCGCCTATCCAAACATTGGCTGTTGTGAAACAGAAACAAGAAACTACAGATGGTGGTTAACAAAAAAAGGCTACGAAGTGTTGGAATAGCTCAGTGAGTCAGGCAGCATTTCTGGAGGAGATGGATAGGTGATGTTTCTGGTCAGGAACTCTTCTTCAGACTTGCCTATCCACGTCCTCCAGATATGCGGTCTGACCCGTTGTGGTACTCTAGCACTTTGTGTTCTGCAGGAAAAATAATTATCTGGATAAGAAGGAAAACTGAAAGAAATAAACAGAGTTAATGACGAAAAGGAATGTTGAGGCTTAATATTGGCAAGCAACACAAGAAATATCACTGCAAACATGGAATCACACTTGAAAGGAGCAAGATCTTAAAGTACCCATCGATATGGCCTTGCAAAGCATTCCTTGTTTAAAGAGAAGGAACAATTTAACATTTGAAGGAATGCTGCAAACATTTCTTTAAACATTTTGCTTCTTGTCTATATGGAGAAATGATCACAGAATGCATCTGATTAAAGATCAGCATGATGTGTCAGCATGTCTTTAAGTCTTTGTCCCATTGTGCTGCAATTTCTGGGTTAGAATGATTGAACCAACATCTGCATTCAATGTAAGCAAACAGTTTTAACCTGGATAGAGAACTGCTATTGGAAACTAAAATAATGAAAAATTTCTGTATTAGCCAAAAGTCCAAAGTCACAGTGGGATAGATTTTGACTTTTGACGATAGTGTAAACCGGGTGAATGCAAATCCCCAACTCTGCTATACATCTCACTGTGGGCAATGGAAGCAAAAATTCAGAGATATGTGTTATGGGATGCCAAATGACTCAGCTGCTTTGCATTATTTAACAGAGTCAAAATCTACCCCAGCAGTTATTGCTTGGATATATGTGCTCTGGATTCTCGTTAAAGCATGTAAACCATTTGCCTCCTTATTAAATTAGGTAAATGTTGTCAAACAATGCAGGTGCTTTTCATCCAATAGTCATCCCAGACGTGAACAATGGAATCAGTGTCACCATTTAACATAAGAACATCAGCCTTGAACATCCTTCAATACTCTCCAGGAGAAAATCGTGCTCTTAGTTACTGGTGAAATCAACGGCATTAAAATTTGTAAGAGGATTCTACCACTTACATATACCGTGTTTTACTTTAGAGATACAGTGTGGAAATAAGCTCTACTGCCCATTGAGTCCACACCGACCAGTAATCACCCCGAACACTAGCACTATCCTATACGCTAGGGACAATTTACAATTCTACCAAAGCCAATTAATCGACAAACCTGTATGTCTTTGGAGTGTGGGAGGAATCCAGAGCACCTAGAGAAAACCCATGTAGTCACAGGGAGAATGTACAAACTCCATACAGACAGCACCCGTAGTTAGGATCGAACCCGGGTCTATGGTGCTATAAGTAGGTATGTTACAAAACTTACTTCAGCGGTGCTGCAGTTCTGTCACTGGCTGTGTGCGCGACTTTTGCGCCTTTGAGGGGGGGGGCGGGGTTAAAATGCGGTTTTATATTGCCTGTCCTGGATATATTTTCTCGGGGTGCAGCTAATGCTGAAGAATTGTTCCGACTGCTGTTCTGTGAATTTTGTTTTAAATCGCGGGACAATTTCAGTGCTGGAGTAAAATAAAAATCCGCTTCTAATGCCGTGAACGCCGATAACCGGGACGGATTTCACGTACAGGACAGCTAAAGGTAAACCGTTTATTTTACATATAAACATGCTTCTTAGGATGGCTTTAATCCGAATTTTACGTTGCGAAAATGTGATTATGTAAATATACGAACCTGCAGTGTTTTTTCCTGCCAATATGGGGTTCAAATTCAATGCAACCGCAACGTTCCAAACGATCGCATTCCACAAAATCCCACTCGCAAGATGATTTAAATGGCCATTAATTTACGGGAATTAAACACTAAATTCCTTCCATTTGGCCTATGAATTCATGACAATGAGATTTAAAAATCATGTTATATTGTGAATTCTTGTGTGAATGTTATTTGGACACTTAGGCTATTTAAAGATGTTAATCTTTTCTTAAGAAATTGATAGATGTTTAGATCTAGTAATTGAATTTTGTAATTAGCTACAATTAGGTAACTAACTAATTATATGCTTTAATTTCAGGTCATCCAAGTAAGATTGTTTCATATTTGTTTAGAATGCTTCAATCTATAATAACTGAAAATTTCTTTCAGTTCTCTTAATTTTTAAGAAAGTTATGGGCTTTTGACTGTCCTCGATCACAGCTTTTGTGTTAAGTCAATGGAAAAGCAATAGGGAACAAGATGCTAATTTCCGAGTATGAAAATGACCATAACTTTTTTAATACTGAAGATATGAAAGTGAATTAGGTGTCACATTAAACTTCTTTTTATGCTTTATCTGATGGGATAAATTGCAGACTTGATTTTTTAAATCTCAAAATTTTGTAACATTGCTACTATAAGGCAGCAACTCTAATGCTGCTCACTGTGCCCCCTTTGTAGGGGACAGAGATTTGTTTCATGCGAAGAGATGCACACAGTCTGTGCGATACCAGCCTGCGAAGCAAAGATCATAGAGCTCTATGATCTTTGCTGTGAAGTGTTCAGTTGTTGCTATGGTTTGTGGGCGGCTCAGACTGTGAGGTGTCAGTGTGAGGAGGTGTCCGTGGGGAGGTGGGCGGGCGGGCGGGGTCACAGTTTGTGCTGGCCACATTTTGGTTCATTAGTTCAATCGTGCTTTATTTGCCACATGTGCAACTGCAAAGTGAAATTCATTTTGCATATATACACATGCAGGTGCAGCCATGTTTTGATGCCATTTCCAAAGTCCAAATGTTCAGTCAGCCCACACGCTTGATCTACTGGAGCAGTTCCCATGAACCGGCGTCCCTCACCTCACCCGGCCATCTTTGTGTCCTGGGAGCGGCTCCTGTAGCCCACCTTGAAGGCCCTGGAGGCAATTCCCCGATTCACCTTTCTACCAGCCCAAGCTCCTCATGTCCAACTTCTCCAATTATCTCCCGGTTCTGCCTTCCGCTGACTCTTTGGGCGGTCCCGCGGTCTGACGAGCCTTCGGGCAGGCCCCTTGGTCCGACAAGATTCAGACAGGACCTCGGTCTGGCGAGCTTTGGGCAGGTCTGCGTTCTAACGAGCCTAGGGCTGCGTTCTAACGAGCCTAAGTCTTCATTCTAACGAGCCGAGGTCTTCGTTCTTACGAGCCTTGATCTGCGTTCCAACGAGCCTTCCGGCAGGTCTGCGTTGAAACAAGCCTTTGGGCGGGGTCAGTTTATGAGGTGTCTGTTTATGGAAGAGAGGGGTTGGGTCAATTACTGTAGTGGCTCAATTTATGGGGTGCCCAGTTTGTGGGGTAGGAGGGAGAGTCAGTTTCATGTCAATAGTAGGGACATATGTATGTTGAGGCTCTGATTCAATTAGTAGGGCTCACCTTCTTAGGTTTCAGACCAAGGTTTCATACCCAGACCAAGTAAACAGTGAAAGGAATTGGTCATCACTTCCAAAAAGCATTTTTAACACGCGATCGCATCTCAGAATTACATAATTCTTCCTGGCAGCTCTCTGAACACAAGGATTACACTGCTTTCTGGTGAGGAGTCAATGGAGACATCATGGTACTGATGGGTACTGATGTCTATGTGAAGTGAAACAGTTTCTTTTTCAACTTCTCAGCCACTAAAAATCAGTTCCAACTTTGTGGCAGACCCCTTGTAAAAACTTTCAGAGAACAGAAAGTGGTCTTTAGATGTAGGGCTGCTTTTGTTGTTATGGGATCAGTGAAGTCCATAGTAGGATACCCAAGTGCTGGGGGCTCAAAATTATAATTCATTCTGCTTCTCTGCTTCTGTTATTATGGAAGTTTAAAGGGCAATACATGCGTTGAATTACACCACAATCTTTAACTAAGGGCACTACACTGGTGCAGTGGTCGAGTTGCTCCCTTACAGCACCAGCGACCCAGGTTAAATCCCGAGTAGGGGTTCCGTTCTCCACAGAGTTTGGACATTCTCCCCATGACTTGCGTAGGTTTTCTCCAGGTGCTCCGATTTTCTCCCACACTCCAAAGACATACAGGTTTGTAGATTAATTGGCTTCAGTATAATTGTAAATAGTTCTTAGTGTGTGTAGGTTAGCGTTAGTCGTCGGCACGGACTCGGTGGGCTGAAGGGCCTGTTTGCGCGCTGTATCTGTAACCTAAAGTAAACCTTGTGAGAAGACTTTGATCCTTGTTTTTGAACACTCCGACTAAGATAAACATCGGCTCCTTGTTTACCCTAGAAGTAGCTTTGAAATACCTCAAAAGCCGAATGCCCCACAACTCTCCATCCATCCCCAAATCAAAACAGCCACCTGAAGTGAGGCTCACACTATGTGTGGATTCTCTATTCCCCACTGCTTGCCTTGTCCTGGCCGAACAAACAAGACAGACAATCATTGACAACTTGCCTTCATGATGATTTCATTCTTTGTTGGTAAACACCATGGAATGAGATCTGCCAGTTGTTGACCTGGTTGCCAACCGACTCCCTGTGAAGTGGGAGAGAGCTCCACATTAGGCCAAACGAGGGAGGAAGCAAAGACACATCCATTTCTGAAGCACCAATCATGGCTGCCAACCAATTCCTGGCCTGGACTTTTAACTATTGGGGATGAAGGATCTTCATACCAACGAGGTGCAGAATTGTACAAAGAGAATCGACTAATAGTTTTAAAACAAATGCCCTGCAAATCAATGCATGTTGGAGGTTCCAAATCCATCACATAGCAGCAACAGCTGTGGAGACAGAGAACAAGAGAGAGAGAGAGAGAGAGAGAGAGAGAGAGAGAGAGAGACAGAGAGAGAGAGAGAGAGAGAGAGAGGCTGGCTGTGTTTTTTTCAGCTCTGCAGTTGAGAAGGATTCAAACAGCTTTTCAAGGACGTTGTCGATGGGGAAGGAACAGAGGCAGAGGGGCTTCATGGTCTAACTTATTGTTGGACTGGTGAAACTTTTCTCTGCTCTAGGAATTCTCCACAAGTGCGGACATTCCGGAGATATTTTTCCATTGTCGAGGGTGCGGTTGTCGTTGGCGGACTGCCAAGAGTGGATGGTGTTAGAGGGAACGGAAAAACAGGCATTTTGCTCCGGCGGATGCCGGGTTTAATGTGAAGATGGTACTGTTGAGTCCGGAAAGAATGGGATAGAGCTTCCCAAAAGCTGCTGTCGGTTGTGGACGTCTTTGGGGATTTTCTGGCTGTAGCTGGAGGCTTCAGAGTTCTGCTACTTGTTGACTGTGACTATTTGCAGGAGTTAACGTGGAGCTGAGCTGCCGGGGCGATTGGAGCTGGTTGTGCCTCTGTCAGGATGGCGAAGGCTGGGGCGAGGCCGAAGAACCGGAGCTACGCAGTGGCGGCATCAGAGACGGATGCGAGGACAGTGGAGCATGAGCCTTATGTGAACTTGAATTGGGGCAAGTTTGGTATCTCGGTCCAAACTGGGCCCCAGATGTCTAGGGGTGCAATTACCAAGGCCGTGAATGACCTTATTGGGGGGCGGGCTGTTGTCTCTTCCGAGCTTGTAAGAGGCAAGGTGGAGATGATTTTGAAGACCGAGGAGGGTGTGAAAATGGCGTTGGAGAGGGGGATATCAGTGGGGGGGATCCAATTACAGGTGGATCCGTGGTTATCGAGGGTGAGACCGGTTCTCCTGCGGAGTTGCCCCACATTTATTTCGGATGCTGCACTTATGCCACACCTGTCTACGATTGGGGAGGTGAGGTCTAAGTGCTTTAGGCTCAGGCACCTCGGGGGGGACCCGGAGGAAAGAGGGATCTTGAGTTTTAAGAGGAGGGTGTTCATGAAGGTGGGTGAGGGCGAAGGCGAGGAGGGGAGCTTTGAGGTGGATTGTCAGGGTCTCTATAGAACCGTGTATTGGAGTTGGGGGAAGGCACGGTGTCATGAGTGTGGAGCATATGGACATTTCCGTAACGAGTGTCTTTCTCGCAGGGGCGTTGCTAGAAGTTCTAGCGTAGTGGCCCAGGATTGCAATGCTGGCCCATCCGGGGTGGTACATCATGCCTCGGTGGCGCGGGGCGGCACTGCTGACCTGGCTAGGGCGGCTAGCTCTACCTCGGGGATCCGGGGCGGAAGTGATAGGCCATCTGGGTCTGAAAGTTCTGCCTTGGGGACCCGGGGCGGGGAAGGCCTTAGGCCCCTGCGTCCTGAGACTGTGGAGGTGGTGGTGGCTAATGGTGAGGGGGAGGGAGAGGGTGGAGAGGGGGAGGATGAAGACGGGGAGGGGAAGTGGGAGGTGAAGAAGGGGAGGAAGAAGAAGGGAAAGGGCCATCCGGAGAGTAAAAATATGCGTGTTAGTTCTAGTGAGGTCCAGAGTGTGCTTGATGTGGCCCAGCAAGGCGATGAGATCGCTCAGACGGGGGAAGGGTTGGTAAAGGGTGCGGGGGGTATAGTGGATGGGGGTAGGGAGGGGGTGGAAGACCCTTCCTTTATGGAGGTCACCGTACTGCCGCATGCTAGTGGGGTGAAAAGGAATAGGCCTGGCGAGGAAGAGGAAGGGCGTGAGGCGAAAATTAGGGCAGGTGAGGGGGTTGATTCCGCTGGAGTTGTGTCCTCTGGGCGGGTGGCTGTCCCTTCATTTCAGGGGTCCTCCGATGGAGTTATCTCATCGGGTGGTGAGGTGAGCTCCCCTGGGGGGTGTCCTCTGGGTCGGAGGAGGTCCCCTCGTTTCAGAGGCCTCTTGAGGGTGATGGAACGCCAGAGGATGGGGTATGTGCCCCTGGTAGGGGGGCCCCTGAGATGGAGGATGAGCAGAGTCAGCCTGAGGGGGGTGGGTCGGGAGCTGTGGTGTTCCAGTCTATGCTGCACATCAGTGCCAGTGGTGGTAATGGGGGGTGTGCTGCATCGCCGGATGAGGTGGAAGGGGAGAGGCTAAAAGTAAGAGGCGAGCCTCTGGGTGTTGCTAGTGGTGGGGATGCTAGAGGTGTTGTGGAGGTCGGGGATAGTTTGGGTGGTGATGTCCCTTTAGTTTCAAGGGGTGTCAGTGTATCCCAGGCCCTGGGGGAGCCTAGTGTTTTTGCTTCCCCAGGCCAAGGCGTGGAGGGTGAGGGTAGCGTGCAGGGGCCAAGCCAGTCAGGGGGATGCTTGTTGCAGTTGGGGGTTTCGGGGCCCTTACCTGGCAGTGATCCTGGGGGTGGTGTCTTGCAGGAGGAGGGGGAGGGTGAATCGGAAAGTTTGGGTAGTGGGGGTGGAGAGCTTTTGGAGAGCTCTGGGCGTTCAGTTACAGAAAGAGCCCTTGAACGTTGTGATGTGGAGTCTGATGGTGCAGGTGCAAGTGCGTTGGCCGAGTGCCCAGACTCCAAGGCCGAGGCTCTTGATTGTGAGATAAAGGTGGTTCGAGAGTTTCTCAGAACAAGCCGCTCCGCAAGAACAAGATTGGATGCTGCTAGTAGGCGGTGGGATGATCTGCCTGGTTTGATTCCGACTCTCGAGGATATTCTTGGCAGCAGGGAGAGTGATCTTACTGACTTAGAGGTGGGGCAGTTTGGGGACTTTTTGGTGTTACTCAGAGAGAAATTTGTTGTGTCTACGGGGACTGAGGGGGTTTAATAAAGTGGGCCTTTACATTCACCGTCGCAACATTAAACTTAAACGGGAGTAGATCGAGTTTTCGTAGATTTCAGCTTTTATCAGGCCTTAAAGAGGGGAGATTTGCAGTGTGTTTTCTGCAGGAGACGCACACAGTTGTTAGTGATGAACCTACCTGGAGACTGGAGTGGGAAGGGGGGGTTTACATGAGCCATCTCAGCTCAAATTCGAGTGGGGTGGCCTTTCTGTTGGCCCAGAATTTTCTGCCAACGATTTTAAAAGTGAATGAAGTTGTGCCAGGACGTTTGCTCCATCTGGCAGTGAGCTTGGATGGCATGCCGTTGCATTTCATTAACGTGTATGCCCCTAGCTCCGGTACGATGCAGGCTGGCCTAATTCAGGAGGTGACTGCTCTGTTGAGCACTATTGATAGGGGAGAGTGTGTGTTTCCTTGGTGGGGACTTTAATTGCACACTTGAGGCGGGAGATCGTTCTGGTACTCAGTGTGCCCCTGCTGTAGCGAAGAAGTTGAGAGGGATGATTGAATCCTTTGAGTTGGTTGATGCATGGCGGAACCTCCATCCGGATTCCAATGCTTTTTCGCGGAGGTATGAGGGTGGTGGTTCCCGTATTGACAGAATATATATTTCCCGAGCGTTTGTTGCCCGTGTCTCAGAGGCTTCAATGCGGGTGGTGCCATGCTCGGATCACTGTCTGGTGCGTGTGGACTTTAATCCGGCGCGCGCTAGGGCTGGGTCCGCGTACTGGCACTTTAACAACCGGTTGCTGGAGGATCGGTGTTTCCGGGAGTCATTCAGTAGGTTTTGGGGGAAGTGGAGAGAGGGGCGGAGGTGCTTCTCTTCCCTTAGGCAGTGGTGGGATGTGGGGAAGGCTCACATTCGTCTATTTTGTAAGGAGTATACGTGGGGGTCGACAGGATGGAGGGACTCAGCGGTCGCGAGGCTTGAGAGGGAGCTACAGGGTGCAGAGTCTCGCCTGGGTCGGGATGGTGAGGACTCCTGTGAATGGGGAGAGTTTCAGGAGAAGAAGGAAGCCTTGAGGAATCTGCTGCTTGAGCGGTCCCGAGGCGCTTTTGTGAGGGCGCGGGTACAGATGATGCAAGATCTGGACCGAGCGTCGCCTTTCTTTTTCTCTTTGGAGAAAGGGAGGGGAGCCTGCAAGCAGCTCGTAGAGCTGCTCGCAGATGATGGATCCTCAGTCACTGATCCGGAGAGGATCAGTGAGGAGGTCAGGTCATTTTATGGGTCCCTGTTCTCCGCAGGGGGATATAACGGGGAGGCTCAGAAAGAATTGTGGGAGGGTCTACCGACTATTGATAGGGAGGTGGCCGATCTTCTTGATGGCCCCTTATCTTTGGAGGAGGTGACTTGTGCATTGTTTCAGCTCAGGAAGGGTAAGTCACCCGGGATGGATGGGTTGACGGTGGAGTTTGTCAGAGCTTTCTGGGATATCCTGGGGGGTGATTACATGTTGGTGCTGGGGGAGAGTTTGGCGGCCGGGGCGATGCCCCTATCGTGGCGTAGGGCAGTTGTTGTCTTGCTGCCCAAGAAGGGCGAACTCCGCATGTTGAAGAACTGGAGGCCGGTATCTCTCCTATGTACAGAGTATAAAGTATTTGCACGGGCAATGGCAAATCGCCTGGGCCCTGTGCTGTCTCAAATGATTCATCCTGACCAGTCCTATACGGTCTCTGGCAGGTCCATTCAGGATAACATCCACCTGGTTAGGGACCTGATTCATATAGTTCAGGGTACTGGTCAGTCAGCTGCTTTTCTGTCTCTTGATCAGGAGAAGGCTTTTGATAGGGTAGAGCATGATTACCTATTCGGGACGTTGCAAGCGTTTGGTTTTGGACCGCATTTTGTGGCCCGGGTCCGGCTTTTGTACGCTGCAGCGGAGTGCCTGGTGAAGGTTAATGGTGCGTTGTTGGCTCCCTTTCAGTTTGGGAGGGGGGTCCGTCAGGGGTGCCCCATGTCGGGTCAGTTGTACTCGGTCTGTGTGGAGCCGTTCCTGTGTCTTCTTCGGAGGAGGTTGACAGGCCTGGCCCTACCTGGGCCGGGGTTGGAGGTGGTTCTTTCAGCGTATGCAGATGATGTCCTCCTTATGTTCACTGATCCTGGTGACCTGCGGAGGATGCGTGACTGCCAGGAGATTTTCTCAGCTGCATCTTCTGCAAGGATTAACTGGAGTAAGTGTTCTGGTCTTTTAGTGGGTCAGTGGCAGGTGAATTCCCTGCCGGAGGAGATGGCAAGGTATGTGTGGAGCACTACACATCTCCTCTATCTGGGGGTTTACCTGAGTCCCACTGAGGATGCTTGGCCGGCGAACTGGCAGGAGTTGGAGACGAAGGTGGTTGCCCGGCTGGGGCGCTGGTCGGGCTTGCTTGGAGTTCTTTCTTTCCGGGGGAGGGTGCTGGTCATAAACCAGCTGGTGGCCTCTATGTTATGGTACCGGCTGGCTACTCTTGTCCCACCTTCCATATTTGTAAATGCTCTTCAGAAGAAGCTGGTAGATTTCTTCTGGGGGAATAGGAAGCACTGGGTCTCTGCAGCGGTCCTGAGTCTCCCGTTAGAGGAGGGCGGCCAGTCCTTGGTATGCGTGCGTACCCAGGTGGCGGCTCTCCGTCTCAGGACTCTGCGGAGGTATATGTATGTAGAGAATCCCCCAGATGGCACGCTCTGGCCACGTATTTTTTTCGTCGTGGTCGTTGCCTAGGGGGGGTCTCGCGGCTCCCGGTGGCGGGCATTAGTAGACCCGCCCTAAGGGGTTTGCCTGTTTTCTACCGGGATGTGATCAGAGTGAGGAATTTGGTTGTTTTCAGTCAGCGTGTTGTTCTACGAGGGGAGGGGGATGGTGCGGCTGCGGGAGTGGCCGGTCCTCGCCCAGTCATGGCGGGTGTCGAGGAGAGGCGAGTGCCTAGAGTGGTTCTGGCTGAGCTTTCAATTGCTCCGTCAGATCTGCTCATCGGGCCAAGGCTCCGGGATATATCTCGGGAACCGGCTCCACACAACCTGAGCCGCCTTTCTGAGATGATCAGCATACCGTTTCGTGATGCGAAGAGACGCACATTGTATAGGATGTTCCTGCACATTCTGCACCTCCTTGCCTTTGTTTCCCGTCCTGACACACCGTGGCGGACGGTGTTACCACCTGATGGTGGGGGGGGTCCCTGGTGGGGGTCCTTCTATACGGGAGTTGTCCCCCTTTACATTGGGGACCTGGGGTGGAGACTGTTGCATGGAGCAGTGGTTTGTAATAAACTTTTGAGTCGGTTCACGGGTTCGTCCGCCGCGTGTATTTTCTGTGGCGAGGAAGAAACTGTGTTCCACGTATACATGGAGTGTGAGAGGTTACTGCCCCTGTACCAATATCTGAAGGGGTTGTTCCTTAAGTTTTGGTTGCATTTTAGTCCCACGATTCTAGTGTGTGGGCATAAAGTAGGGTGTGGGGAGAGTCAAGTGGGGGGTTGGGACCTCCCTGTCGGTTTGCTCCTGGGCCTGGTTAAGATGGCCATTCGTGGGTCCAGGCAGCGGGCGGTCGATGGTGAGGCGAGAGTTGGCTGCCTGCCCCTCTTCCGGGCGTACGTCCGTGCACGGGTGTCCCTGGAGCGGGAATATGCGGTGTCCACGGGGACTCTGGAGGCCTTCCGTGGGCGATGGTCACCGCGTGGGGTGGAGAGTATAGTAAATAATGAATGTAATGTTGTACTATAATGATGTGGTTTGATATAATGTATCTTTTGATTATGTATTGATGTGATGTATTATTGAGTGTGTTGAATAAAGTTTTTGAAAAGGAAAAAAAAAAAAAAAAAAAAGAGAGAGAGAGACAGAGAGAGAGAGAGAGAG
>CM075978.1:44153375-44182395 GCA_038087875.1 Malacoraja senta
ATTAGTAATACATGTGCAAATAAAGGACTGACCTGCTTCCTTATTCCATAGGACAGTGCCTGTCTTGTAGAGCCCTTTACACATTATTCAACTTGAGGGTTCAGATCAGGAATGAAGCTGGAAAGGTCTCTCACTTTGCAACATCCTTCCTATCTCTTAGACAATAAATCCTTGCTTATTTTTCATGTGGCTTCCCGCTGCATTTTTTGCAACTACCTATGCAAATTGCAAAGTAATTTTTATCGGCTGCATCTGTTAATAATATAACTCTCAGAGAATAAGGATTACATGGCAGGCGGAAATGGTGAGACTGAAGCACAATGTTCAGAATCATTTCCCCCCTGATTTCTGAATGATTGAAATGTAAAATGATGCATATTTGATAAATTGAAATGGTAATTTCATATTCAGATTTTTCTGTCTGACCTGACAATTTCTTGCATTATTTACTGCCCTGAAATATATGATACAGGATTTTAAAAAAATCATCAGTAAAATTATACAAATTTTTAAATCATTAAGTACATATTTTCATTAACAGGTGTTCGGGTAATATTTAAAATTAGTTCTATTTAGGCAAATTTGAAAACTAAGAGTTCTAAATTAACAATGATCTAACTAGTTTTTAAATGCTCTAAAATTTTACATGCCCATTCAAACTGAATAGAGTTCTTTTAGTCTGATTTGCCATAGCTCTTTGTACAATGCCTCACTGTGTGCAAGTCTGTTAACAGCTACATGATACTCCCAGATATACTTTTCCTGGCCACACGATCCATTTTGATGCCAAATATTGAAAGATTGTATATTTCTTCTGCATGTTTTTGCAAATTCCTCACAGCCAAATATGCATTCAGGTAATTATACACACATTTCACATTTGGGCTTTTAACAAATATTTCTACTTGCAAACTATTTTATAGCTGGAGACTTGAATGAATTATCATATGGAAGATTTATACAAAATAATATTTGTTGGCCTCAGAAATAATGCATAATTGAAGTTACAATTAGACACTTCAGCCCAGAATTGAGAAAGGATTTGTAATTCTAAAGGCACACATTATATCTAACACATAAAATGCTGATTACTTATCACCAGATCTGTCATGTTCTCAGTTTGTAAGTTCGAGTCTGTAAAGTGACATGTCAGGTTTAAACATTTTCTCTTTCACGTGAAGTTGAAGATTCTCATTCAACTTGCCAATGCTGTGCTATATCATCTGCTTGCTTTTGCTTATGGCAACTTTCACATTTTACATTTATTTCTGCTTCTTTGACTTGCAGCATTAGATGATACTAAGGTTATTTTATTTTGTCCAATCTCTGTCTTGTTACAGTGAGGATCTCTGCCATTCTAACAATCTCAGGCACTTACAGAAGCAACAAGTTACACATTTTCACAGCAACAATAATATATTACTTGTAGTGTGTGTTCAGACCGACCCATTCAGAAAGCAGGATCACTTGCTGTTGACCACTTGCATCTCCCTGTCCCTGGGAATTTGCCGGAAACTGGTTGTCAGGCGCCTCCTTTAATCTGGACAAATTCATGCGAGCGCGCTTGAAATCTCCCTCGGAAGTCTCCTTGAAAATGTGTTGCCTAGGCCATGTGGGCAGCTGATCATCGGAACTTTCGCACTGAAGAGCGGATCAAATTTGCCCGCTGCGGCCAAGGCTCTGAAACTACAGCTCAATCGCTTCGGCAGATCCATTCTCATAGCCGACTTCTGAGGCCAATTTTGTGGGCCAGTACCTTGGTCCCTCAGTCCCCCGGTGGCCTTGGCAGAATGTTCTGGTACCGTTGGGCTCATCCCGGTGGCCATGACCTCTGTTGGTCTGGCAAAGTCTCCTTTGGTTTCGCACTCATCTTCTTTACGCCTGCAAGGAAGAAAAATAAAGGACCTAGCAATGAGTATGTATTACAGCATGTGTTACAGACCAGGGCGGCACGGCAGCACAGCGGTAGATTTGCTGCCTTACTCAGTGCCGGATTTAGATGAAGAGTGGACCAAGGTTAATCCACTTGTGAGGCCCCTCCCATTCCCCCACCCCCACGTTGAAGTTAACGTTTTCCCTCGCTTTCTTGTTAAGTAGGTCAACATGGCATTCCTGTGCTTCTCTGAGTTTTCATGAGTTTGGATAAGACAGGGTTTTTGCCAATCATCAAACCCTTCAGAAGGTAAAGATGTAGCGGAAGATGCAATGTTTGGAAAGAGTTTACAAACAAAGCAATATATCCGGCCTTTTGAGGGAGAATACACTCTCGGATAAATGTTTCTCCATTGACTTTTGTTGAATAAAAAAGAGCTTTTGTGCAAAACCTAGACTGCTTTTTATACACTTGCTTGAATTTGAAAATGGTCCACAATAATGCTGAACTTGAGAGGGGCCCCTTTCTACCCAATAGGATACATCCTCATGTGATAATTCTGTCCACAAACCAATGTCTGTTACAGTAGATCTATGTTTGGCATCATCTATATCTGAGTCTGGAATACCATGGCCTACCTTACCAGGTGTGAGCTGAAAATTCTGACTATCCACATTATTTTCTTGTTGCTCTTTAGCCTCTCCCTGTCCATTAAGTGACTTTGATAAGGTCCCACATAGGAGATTAGTGGGCAAAATTAGGGCACATGGTATTGGGGGTAGAGTGCTGACATGGATAGAGAAGTGGTTGGCAGACAGGAAACAAAGAGTAGGATTAACGGGGCCCTTTCAGAATGGCAGGCAGTGACTAGTGGGGTACCGCAAGGCTCAGTGCTGGGACCACAGTTATTTACAATATACATCAATGATTTGGATGAAGGGATTCAAAGTAACATTAGCAAATCTGCAGATGACACATAGCTGGGTGGCAGTGTGAACTGTGAGGAGGATGCTATGAGAATGCAGGGTGACTTGGACAGGTTGGGGGAGTGGGCAGATGCATGGCAGATGAAGTTTAATGCGGATAAATGTGAGGTTATCCACTTTGGTAGCAAAAACAGGAAGGCAGATTACTATCTAAATGGCGTCAAGTTGGGAATAGGGGAAGTACAACGGGATCTGGGGGTCCTTGTACATCAGTCTATGAAAGTAAGCATGCAGGTACAGCAGGCAGTGAAGAAAGCGAATGGCATGTTGGCCTTTATAACAAGAGGAATCAAATATAGGAGCAAAGAGGTCCTTCTGCAGTTGTACAGAGCCGTAGTGAGACCACACCTGGAGTATTGTGTACAGATTTGGTCCCCTAATTTGAGGAAGGACATTCTTGCTATTGAGGGAGTGCAGCGTAGGTTTACAAGGTTAATTCCTGGGATGGCGGGACTGTCATATGCTGAGAGAATGGAGCAGCTGGGCTTGTACACTCTGGAGTTTAGAAGGATGAGAGGGAATCTCATTGAAACATGTAAGATTGTTAAGGGTTTGGAAACGCTAGAGGCAGGAAACATGTTCCAGATGTTGGGGGAGTCCAGAACCAGGGCCACAGTTTAAGAATAAGGAGTAAGCCATTTAGAACAGAGACGAGGAAACACTTTTTCTCACAGAGAGTGGTGAGTCAGTGGAATTCTCTGCCTCAGAGGGCGGTGGAGGCAGGTTCTCTGGATGCTTTCAAGAGAGAGCTAGATAGGGCTCTTAAAATAGCAGAGTCTGGGGATATGGGGAGAAGGCAGGACGGGGTACTGATTGGGGATGATCAGCCATGATCACATTGAATGGCGGTGCTGGCTCGAAGGGCCGAATGGCCTACTCCTGCACCAATTGTCTATTGTCTATTGTCCTGAATTAGTTCTATATTTTCATTTTGAGCCGGCATCATGGCTGCTTTCTCATATTCAGCTTGCTGTTCTATGTCCTGCTTCGCTGTTTCTGTTTCAAGGAGGTTTTCTTCTGGTTGAATGCTAGTAGTTGGCTGGATATCTCCACCACACTGATTTCCTTGTGTTAGTATCAATGTATCTGCTTCACTGCTGGCACTTGTTGCCTCTGTCAGTGGCTGATCCACGAAAGCAGTGATTGGTCTTAACTTCTTTACCCTATCATTTTCAAGTCTCTTTCTCTTGCGCTTGTTAGCACCACTTTCAAATCTTTTACTCATGCTCAGATTAAAATCTGAAAATAAAAAGTTAAATTAATCTTCAACAGTTATTAGAAAGGAAAACATGAAGGGGCATTCTCACAAAATGGGGTCCACTTGAGTGAAGAAAAAAATAATTCTGTATAATAGTTGGAAAATATTTCTTAATGAATTGTTCCTTATTGACAATTATATTGCAAAATCTGAATCAAATCTGAATCAAATCTGCTTCCAAAAACTGTTTAGAAAACGAGTATGCTTTTTTAAACGTTAAAACAAGTAGTAAATACCCAACAAAAAATTAATATCCATCAGTTTCATCAAATCAATTAAATTCATCTAATCAATCATCTAAATTCATTACTAGATCTAAACATCTATCCATTTCTTAAGAAAAGGCTAACATTTTTAAAATAGCCAAAAGCATCCAAATAACAAATAACAAACTGAACCCATTTACACAAGAATTCACAATATAACATGATTTTTAATCTCATTTTGTCATGAATTTATATGCCAAATGGAAGGAATTTAATGTTTAATTCCCATAAATTAATCCAGAAACATCCACTCTCAAGATAATTAAATCATTATTTTTTTGCACAATACATCTGACTAAAACTGTAGTGGATATTTAGTATGAAAATATTGATCATGGATAGATAATAACACAAAATATAGATGATTTAGATGTTCTTATGACATGATTTTGCACAAAAAAAAAGAATTTGATTATCTTGAGAGTGGATGTTTCTGGACTGTTATCAATTGGAATGTGGCCGCTGCCATGATTTAATCCCCGATATCGGCAGGCAAGACAAGGCCGATTCGTATCGGGGCATAAATAACAACGGACAAAGGACAAAGGACATTTATTGTCACATACGCCAATTGGTGTAGTGAAATTTGAGTTGCCATTGCCGCACACAAATAAAATAAACACGACATTATAGAATTTAACATTAAACATAAAAAACATCCCCCCCACAGCGGGATCAACGTTCCCACCGTGATGGAAGGCAGCAAAGTTCAGTCCACTTCCTCCATGTTCACCCGTAGTTGGGGCCTATTGAGGCCTCCTCAGTCGCCGCCACGGTGGCTTGATGTTTCAGGCCCTCTTGCCGGGTGATGGAACTCCGGTGTCGGAAGAATGCTCTCAGTGGCTTGGAGTTTCCGAAACGGCCGCTTGCTACCAGAGACCGCAGCTCCTGAAATCCACAGGCCGCGCTGGATGGAGCTCCAACACTGGCGATCTCGGTGAGAGGTCCCAGGCTCCACGGTGTTTAAAGTCAGCGCCACCCGCGGCTGGAAGGTCTGCAACCACAGCTCCACGATGTTAAAGTCGGCACTCCGGAGCTCCACACAGCGACCCGGGTAAGGCATCGCCCCGCTCCGCGATGGTACCTCAGTGCTGAAGCTGCAGCTCGAAGCTCTGGCCGGTCCCGGCAGGAAAGGCCGCGTCAATCTGAATGGCAGGCCGCGAGGAGGGGGTGAAGATGTGGCTCGGAGGAAGGACGCCTCGTCGCCCAGGTAGGGACTGGGAAAAACGTTTTCCCCCTTCCCCCCCACCCCCCACATAAAAAGACTAAAAAGACTTCAAGGCCTCCAGAACAAAACTTTTTAACAAACAAAATTTGTTTTTAAAGGGTGAAGAACGAACAGCTGCAGGCAAGGCTGCCACCACCACTCGACATTTTCCACATCAGCAGATTAAAATGAAGCCACAACAAAAAGCAAGAAAATATATTAATAAACGACATACCTTTTGTTTTGTCCTGCACTTGCAATCTGTGAGGTTGAAGGCGTTGAAGGCATTTTTAGTCGCGTTTAACTTCAATCCAGCAGAAACGGGAGCGCAATCGTAGAACAGATTTTCTTCATCAGGTAGTATCTTTGGGTAGCAGTCCAAGCAAATTCCTCTCGACAACGAATACAAACCTCACCTGCATTTTAATCCCGCCCCCCAACCACCAAAGCCTCCGGAATCGCAAGCACAGCGCCACTGATGGTAGGTTTTGTAACAACGCCACTATGTCAAAAATATTATACACCTTGGCGAAGCGAGGCCGAGTTCCCCTAGATCTCGACGCCCTAGGCTTCACCCTATGAAGCCTATACGTAAATCTAGCTCTGGTCTTAATGCACCAGAGACCCGCGTTCAATCCTGACTACGGGTGCTGTCTGTATGGAGTTTGAACGTTCTCCACGTGACCACATAGTTTTTTGTTCGGGTGCTCCAGTTTCCTCCACACTCCAAAGACGTACAGATTTGTAGGTTAATTGGCTTGGTAAAATTGTAAATTGTCCCACCTAGTGGGAAGTGTTAGTGTGGGGGGATCACTGGTCGGCGTGGACTTGATGGGCTGAAGAGCCTGTTTCTGCGCTAAACTAAACTAAATTAAACCAGAAAGGTCTGTTATGTCTCTTGTAGAATTCCTTCTCTCAATCTATCCACCACTAATATTAAAACCCTCAACTTTAATTGAGCAATGGCTCCTGCTAAAAGGTGAGAAAAGTGAGCAGTTTCAGAAGTTAAAATTAAAAAGCTGTTAAAGCTAAGGAAAGACTGAGAATCGAAATTCCGGAAGAGACCTGTCCTGCAAAAGTCCCTGAATAGATGCCCTTGTACTCACTCATATGGACTTTGCTTTTCCTCCTTGCAAGGATAAAGAACACAGAACACGAGGGAGATTGAGAAAAACAGTGGACACTTAAAAAACTCTCAGTTGATAAACAGAGACAGAAATGTGCCAGAGATGAGTGGAACTTCAGAATGCCTGACCTTGGATATGTGGGAGGTAGGAAGCTTGGACCACATGGTGTCACAATTAAATGGAGACTTCCCACGTTACACAGTTATACAAGCCAAAACAAAAAGTGGAGCGGCACAGTGGAAGCTGTGGGCCTGCATTTAGCCTATATCCCTCTAAACTTATCGTAGGCTGGTATAGTACCTGCCTCAACTACCTCCTCTGGCAGGTCGTTCCATTCACCCTTTGTGTAAAAATGTCACCCCTCAGGTTCCTAGCGTGGTTTTCTCCTAGTCCATGTGGTCAAAGGCTGTGGCCTCGCATTCCCATTGCCCTTTCCCGTGGCAACAGGTCGGAATCCATCAGCTGCTAAGTTGTCCGTTACGTTTGTTTTAGGCGCTGACCTCCCACATGTTCCCAAACACATGCTCATGTGTGATAACATGCAGGCAGCAGAGTGTCAGAGACTGGAAGATCAGATGTATGCCAGTTCTCATGTTCTCATGAGAAGTTGCCTGAACCGCTGAGCTATTCCAGCACTCTGAGTCTTTTATTGTAAACCAGTATTTGCAGTTCTTGTTAAGCAGAGATATAATATTGTCCTTAAACAAATTAAGGAACTAACATGCAGTGTTCTCCGCCAAGTTGAAGCAATGAGTGGAGTTTCTCCCACTCTTTGCTATCAATGCGGAGACATTTCCAGCCCTTGTGCGATCAAAACTGTGTTGTGGAGCAACAGGCCACCTGTGACAATTGCACACAGGTACATCTGTGGAGATCTGAAGCATTGGGATTACATGTGGTAGTGATGCTTTATCATGATAACCTAGGCCACACACAGAAAATACAAAATGAATCTATCGCTTCATCAAAATCGCATTCAATTTCATTTAGCAGAGGCAATGAGCCTTGAGGAACTGTTACTGGAGTATAAAAAACATTAGAAAACATCATTGACTCATATAGAGACTATTCAGGGAGAGTGCTGCCACCTTCAGTGAGCTATGAAATTTGGACTCCAAGATCCCTCTGCACATCAATGCAGTTAAAGGTCTTGCCATTAACTGTATACTTTCCCCTGACATTCAACCTCCCTGGTTGATGAATGTGCAGTGTTCAGTTCTGTTTACAATACCTCAGCTGATTAAGCAGCCCATGCCCACACAGCAAGAGTTGACATGCATTAGGCTTACATTGGGAAATAATATTTGAGATACATATACATTAGGCCATAATCTCCTCCGCCGCACAAGAGTCTGACACCTCCCCTTAGGATTTTGATAAGGCTTACCACAGTACACTTGTTGTGAGTATTTAGTTTTGCCCTGACTAATAGTTATTTCACCGAGTGGAAGCACACTACATCAGTAAGAGCAACCACTTGGTTGCGCTATGGACGTGCAATGTGAGGTTTAGTAACAATACCGGGAGAGCGTGCACAGTGGAAGCTATGTGGTGGGATCAATTAACACAAGTATTACTGGCTAACTGAGTAAAAATGAAAATATTTTCTTCAATATTTTTCTTACTGAAACTAGTTGCCATAGCGATTCCAGCTGCTCAACACTCTCACTTTGAGGGAAATGAAAAACCATATAAAGACATTCATCCACACTTCAGTTAACAGACACATAAAGATAATTAAAAGAGAACTACACAACCAACTTTTTCTAATTTAGTAGCTGCTAATATTAAGAAAAATCCTGCTTTGCTAATTCTGGGTTTTTCTACTTCTGTTCTTTAACATATCCTTGGGAATGGAAGTAGAAACCTGTTAGACAGAAAAAGCTGGAGTAACTCAGCGGGTCAGGCAGCATCTCTGGAGAAAAGGAATAGGTGACGTTTTGTGTCGAGACCCTTCTTCAGAAATTTGACATTGGCCCTTCATTCCATTTGGGCGTACAGGAACACCAGTGCCAGCATATTATCTGTTCATTGTAGGCATTGAACTTTGTCTATGGAACAGCTGCAATGCTGAGAATTGTATGCTGCACTCTATATCTTTCCCTTTGCTCTATCTATTGTACTTGAGTTTGAACTGATTGTATCTATGTATGGTATAATTGATCTGTTTGGATAGCATGCAAAACAAAGGTTTCCATTGTACCTCATAAATAATAAACCCAAACCTAACCCTACACTCGAGAACAGAGATGGCACCTGGTAAATTAAATAAAGATGATTAATTTTCTGGGAGAAAATCAGCACGGCACAACGGTGCAGCTGGTAGAGCAGTTGCCTCACAGCACCAGAGATGCAAGTTCGATCTTGACCTCAGGTGCTGTCTGTGTAGAGTCTGCATATTCTCCCTGTGACCATGTGGGTTTTCTCCGGGTGCACCGGTTTCCTCCCACATCGCAAAGATGCGTAGGTTTGTAGCGTAATTGACCTCTGTAAATTGAGGGCAAGTGGGAAAACATAGAATTAATGTGAACGGGTGATTGATGGTCGACGTGCACTCGGAGGCCAACGGGGCTCTTTCCATGCTGTACCTCAAATTTAAACAAAGATCCTCCTGAAATTATTTTCTTAATACAGCAGCACAGTGGCGCAATGGTAGAGTTGTTGCCTTACAGTGCCAGAGACTCGGGTTTGATCCAAACTACGGGCACTGTCTGTACAAAGTTTTGCATGTTCTTCCTGTGACCGTGTGGGTTTTCCCCGGGTGCTTCGGTTTCCTCCCACATTCCAAAGACGTGTGGGTTTGTAGGTTAATTGGCCACTGTGCCTCTAAATGTGTAGGGAAAGTGAGATAACATATAACGAGTGTGAACAGGTGATCGATGGTCGGCGTGGACTCGGTGGGCTGAAGGGCCTGTTTGCATAGAGTCATAGAGTCATACAGCATGGAAACAGGCCCTTCGGACCAACTTACCCACGACAATCAACATGCCCATCTACATGTTGTATCTCTAAACTAAAACTAAACTAAACTAAACTAAACTAAACTAAACTAAAATCCTCCTTAAATAGTTTGCTTAATACAAATTACATCAAACATGTGGTGAGTGGCTACAGTGATGAAGTCAGATACCAAATTGCAGAACCAAGTAAAAATTACGTTCTCAACTGCTTCAAATGTGCTTCGGGGCAGGTCTCACCCGATTGGGAGGGAGGAGAAACAGTCTGGGTGGAGGAGAGTTACCACATCATCTGAACACGTGCCCTCCCAGCCCACCACTGGCGTGCCCTGTCGAGGCATCTGCCAATTGGGCAGCTTACAACCCAGTGGTATGAATGTTGATATCTCTAATTTCAAGTAACTCCTGCATTCCCTCCCACCCCCTTTCTCTCCTCCCCTCCCCCACACTAGTTGCCCAACCAGTTCCACTGTTCACATCCTTATATCCCTCTTGTTAATACATCTTCCCCAGCCAACGATGTGCCATTATGGATTCCGCCCTTCCTGAGGTCATCTGTAGCTGGCCCAGATTTATTCTGGCCTTTTCTCGTCTCCAGTTCCCCCCATTCCACCCCCCCCCCCCCACCCCCAACCCCTCCACCACAATCCCCTCCACCTACCTTTCAGTTTGAACAAGAGTTGGTCCCAAAACATCACCTTTTCCTTGTATCCAGAGATGCTGCCTGACCCGTTGAGTTACTCTAGCATATTTGTGTCTATCTTTGGTATTAACCAGCACCTGCAGTTCCTTCCAACACATCTGCCAATTGGACTGTCTGAAGAGCCCACAAATGGGGAATAGCAAATTGCTCCTACAAAATGGTAATTTTCTTGATTTAAAGGAGATATTTCTGTGCAACGTGATGAAACACATTGATGATCAAGTTGCAAGGGCTGGCATGCATCAGATTCACTTTTCGCTCCACTGAACTGGTTATACAATGTGCTGCTTGTTGAAAAGCATAAGTTTTAATTTCCCAAACAGTAGATGTGATCCAAGTCTGCAGACTGAAACCATATAATGAGGTAACTGTGGTAAAAATAGTAATTTCTGGTCTTGATTTAATGTAATTTGAAATAACATGGGCAATTAAACTCAAACTTGAGGTGGTTCCATCACTGAATTCATATGGGTGTCCTAAGATGACTGAACTACAAGCAGTACTAAAAGCCTCCATTCTCATGCAGTTTCTCGATATGTGTGAATCGAATTTGTAAATCAAATTGAACCTGAACTTGAAGCACACTGCCTATAACCATTTGAAAGGCAATAATTCTGCTCAAAGCACTGACATTTTAAACAAAGCAACTGATGGCTTTTAATGGAGTTGACACAGTACAACTGCATGCACCTGTGTATAAGATCATGAGAGGGATAGATCAGGTAAATGCGCAGATATTTTCAAGCTGGAAGGATGCAATGATGATTTACGAGAGTGTTGACAGGACTCGAGGGCCTGAGCTACAGGGAGAGATTGAGCAGGCTTGGACTTCATTCCTTGGAGCGCATGAGGATGTGGTGATATTATAGAGATGAATGATCATGAAAGGAATAGAGGGTAAATGCACTGTCTTTTACCCAGAGTAGGGGAATCAAGAACCAGAGGACATAGGTTTAAGGTGAGGAGAGAAAGATTTAATAAGAATTTAAGATTAAGTTTCTTAAGTCTGGTGAGTTTTCTAGGTAATAACAATGGCTTAGCACACCATTAAAAACACACTTACATCTCACTTTCATTTGGCAGAAAAGGTGTTACATTTTCAGGGCTATTGAAACACTGTGCAGATCCATGCAGTTTTGTCAAGTCTCTGGATTTCTGGAAAGGGCCTATCCCATTCAGGCAACTTTTTAGGCGAGGGCAGGAGACTCTGCGCTCGCCACATGATTGCCACATGGTCGTCACATGTTCGCTGGTGGTCTCTGGTGAGTCTCCTTCATGGTCGCGAGGAGTTCCCGCATTCTGGGAACTAGTCGCGGCCTCAGTATGGTCGCCGCAAATTCAACATGTTGAAAAATTTTCTGCAACCAAAAATTGGTCACCATGGAGAAAATCGATAATCCTGTAGTCGTAGGTGCATTTGTAGTGGGGTCGCCATGTAGTTATACGTAGACAAGGTAGTCATAGGTAGTTT
Source organism: Malacoraja senta (assembly GCA_038087875.1). Taxonomy (NCBI): domain Eukaryota; kingdom Metazoa; phylum Chordata; class Chondrichthyes; order Rajiformes; family Rajidae; genus Malacoraja; species Malacoraja senta. The sequence goes on from CM075978.1 coordinate 44,165,224, forward strand.
TGTTAATCGCCTTTGCTGACTTTCATTGGCTCATTGGAGAAAAAAAAAATTAAGCACGAGTTTTCAGAACCAAGGATAACCGACCGGTAATGTTAAATGCCCGCCGAACTTCACAGCTGTGTATCTCTGGCTTATTAAAAGTTGTCTGGCTTCTTAAAAGTGTCTCCACTCCTTCTCCACTCCTTCTCCCCCCTTCTCCCCTCCCCCCTCTTTTAAAGGACTTACCGTACACTGTACTAGCCATCTTAACCTTCCTGTTCATCACGGTGTGTGTCTGTATCACCTTGGCTTTGCACCGTGTGAATTTCAGACAGCGTACCCACGCTTGCTCTGGCCCCCGCCTTTGCGATGTGTTTGTGTATGTGTGTGTGTGTTCCACTCTGACAGTCGCCGTTCCAGTTCCCAGTTTTTCAGGTGAGTGCCGGCCATTTGACAGTCGCCGGCAGTCCACTAAAAAATCACCTAAGTGGGACAGGCCCTTAAGGATATCGGAGACAACTGCAAAACAATTGGAGCAGAGAATCAGATACAACCTGTGTTGTTTTGCCAGCAACAATCTTTGTAGCATTTGTTTCACATGAGAGCTGAACAGTCTAATCAAAACTCCTTCATAGCTGTTAAATCTAATGGTTGAAACACAAAAGAGTATTTCCATATCTTCCTGCAATTGAAAGGACCAATAGGCAGTGCTGACTCAAAAAGGCAGCTGATATCATTAAAGACCTGGCGGGGCAGCACGATGGTGCAGCTGTAGAGTTGCTGCCTTACAACGCCAGAGACCCACGTTCGATCCTGACTATGGGTGCTGTCTGTACGGAGTTTGCACAATCTCCCTACGACCTGCTTGGGTTTTCTCCGGGAGCTCTGGTTTCCTCTCACACTCCAAAGACATATAGGTTTGTAGGCTAATTGGCTTGGTAAAATTGTAAATTTCCCTAATGTGTAGGATTGTGTCAGTGTGCGGAGATCACTGGTCGTCGTGGACACATTAGGCCGAAGGGCTTGTTTCCACAATGTATCTCTAAACGAAACTAAAACTAAAATCCCCACAACAGATCAACAGTGGATGTGATCTTGCTGGCTCCCCACTCTGCACTGGACCATTTAAACAAAAGAACACATACATTGGGGTGTTGTGCATGAACTAGAGCTTGGCATTCAACACCATCACCCCCTCTAAACCTAACATCAAACTCAGGAAACTGGGTCTCTCCCCATTTCTAAGCAAATAGACCCTTGATTTCCTCACTTGCCAGACCATAATCAGTACATGTAGAAACAAGGAACTGCAGATACTGGTTGACCCAAAGGACGCAAAGTGCTGGAGTAACATAACAGGTCAGGCAGCATCTCTGGAGAACAAGGATAGGTAACGTTTTAGATTAGGACCCTTCGGTACCATCAGTACAAATTGGCAACAACACTTCTTCCTCAATGACTATCAGCATCTCAAGGCTGTGTGCTCAGTCCCCTGCTCTACTCTCTCTATACCCACGACTGTGTAGCCAGATGCCTTCTATAAATGCCTTCTATAAATTTACTGATGATACCACTATTGTTGGATGAATAACGAGTAATGATGAATCAGAGTACAGGAGGGAGATCGAAATCAGATCGGTTGGTGCCATACGACAACAATCATGCTCTCAATGTTAGCAAGACCAAGCAGCTGGTTGTTGACATCCGGAAGGGAAAGATGAGGATCCATGAACCTGTCTTTATCGAAAGGACGGCGGTGGTGAGAGTCAACTGCTTTCAGTTCCTGGGCGTACCCATCTCTGAAGCTCTGAAGAGATCTAACCGTAACCACAACAATCTCTCGGCAACGATCTACTATGGACTTGTTTTGGTTGCACTATGTACATTGCACATTGATGCAATCAGAAAGAAAGCTCATCAATGCCTCATATTTCTTAGAAATTGAGAATATTTGTCACTTTGCTGAATATTCTATCGATCTCCTGCATATGTACAGTACAGAGCCTCCTGACTGGTTGCAGGCACTGCCTCAGAAAGACAGCTAGTGTCATCAACGCCCCATACCATTCTGGCCACACTCTCGTCTTGCTGCTTCCATCACGAAGAAGCTACAGGAGCCTGAGAACCATGAGCTACAGGTTCAAGAACAGCTTGTTCTCAACAACCAACAGGCTCAGGAAAAAACACTGCTCAACCCCGATCACAACCCCACCTCAGCAATGATATTCTGTGGACTTTATTTTGTTTTTGTTTTTGCACTATTATTGTCTGGTTACCTAGTATTACTGATTATTAATGTGTCGTATTTTTGATCATTGTACATTTATTTGTTGTGTTATTGCATTAATGGCCCGTAAAGCTGCAGCAAGTAAAAGTTTTAAAGAAGGAACTGCAGATGCTGGAAAATCGAAGGTAGACAAAAATGCTGGAGAAACTCAGTGGGTGCAGCAGCATCTATGGAGCGAAGGAAATAGGCAACGTTTCGGGCCGAAACCCTTCTTCAGACTGATAGGGGGTGGGGAGAAGAAAGGAAAAAAGGAAAAAAGGCGGAGGAGGAGCCCGAAGGCTGGGGATGGGAGGAGACAACCAGAGGGCTGATGAAGGGGAGGGGACAGCAAGGGCTAGCAGAGTTGGAGAATTCAATGTTCATGCCCCCAGGATGTAGACTGCCCAAGCGGAATATGAGGTGCATTTCCTCCAATTTCCGGTGTTGCTCGCTGTGGCCATGGAGGAGACCCAGGACAGAGAGGTCAGATATGGAATTGGAGGGGGAGTTGAAGTGCTGAGCCACCGGGAGGTCAGGTTGGTTAATGCGGACCGAGCGGAGGTGTTCGGCGAAACGATCGCCAAGCCTCCGCTTGGTCTCACCGATGTAGATCAGCTGACATCTAGAGCTGATCTAGTAAAAGTTTCATTGTTCTGTTCTTGATGCGTACGACACAATTAAACACACTTGAATAGAGTTCTGATATCAAAGTCACAAAAGGCAGTGCAACTGATATATTTTTCTTATCATGGATATCACCTTAGATGGTGCTATCTTCCGCCGAAACTGCTCACTATTCTACAAATATGCTGGAATACAAAGATATTCCACAACTGATCCTAGCCACTATGATCCATCTTTCTAAACCTCGTCCACTTCTAAAAACTATGCGACCTATTCTAACATGGGGTAGGGACATCACTGAGAAGAACATTGCTTATCCCTAGTTGCCCCTGGGTTGCCCAGTGGCACAGCTGGTAGAGCAGCTGCCTCACAGCGCTAAAGACCCGGTTTCGATCCTGACCTTGAGTGCTCCGGGTTCCTTCCACATTCTAAAGAAGTGCGGGTTTGCAGGTTAATTGACCTCTACGAATTGCCCCTAGTTTGTAGGAGTGGATGGGAAATTGGGATAACATGGCACTAGTGTGAACAGGCGATAAATGATCTGGAGGGCCTGCTTCAATTCAATTCAAAGTGATGGGGAACTATCTTCTGGTCACTCACCATCAACTTCCCAGTTGGAAATGGTCAATAAATGTAAATTTCGCCACCACTACTAGCATTCCATTAATTAATAAAAATCACTTCCTGATCAAACTGATCAGGAAGAAACAGACTGATTCCTGGGATGTCAGGACTTTCATATGAAGAAAGACTGGATAGACTTGGCTTATACTCGCTAGAATTTAGGAGATTGAGAGGGGATCTTATAGAAACGTACAAAATTCTTATGGGGTTGGACAGGCTAGATGCAGGAAGATTGTTCCCGATGTTGGGGAAGTCCAGGACAAGGGGTCACAGCTTAAGGATAAGGGGGAAATCCTTTAAGACCGAGATGAGGAAAAACTTTTTCACACAGAGAGTGGTGAATCTCTGGAACTCTCTGCCACAGAGGGTAGTTGAGGCCAGTTCATTGGCTATATTTAAGAGGGAATTAGATGTGGCCCTTGTGGCTAAAGGGATCAGGGGGTATGGAGAGAAGGCAGGTACGGGATACTGAGTTGGATGATCAGCCATGATCGTATTGAATGGCGGTGCAGGCTCGAAGGGCCGAATGGCCTACTCCTGCACCTATTTTCTATGTATCTATGTATCTATGTAAACGTACACAGTGCCAGAGACCGGGTACGATCCTGGCTATAGGTGCTGTCCGTACAGAGTTTTTATGTTCTCCCTGTGACCGTGAGAGTGTTCCTAGGACATACAAGGACATACAAGTTTGTAGGTTAATTGGCTTTGGTTAAAGTTGTAAATTGTCCCTAATGGGTCGGAAAGCGCTAGTGTATGGGATGTTCGCTGGTCGGTCGAAGGGCCTGTTTCAACGCTGTATCTCTGAAGTCTAAAGTCTAAGGTACAGAACTGGATCTGTATATATGATGGTCTATCATATGACTCTCAGTATGATTGTGGGATATCAGGAAGAGGTTGAAGCCGGTCATCGATTTCTTTGGCAACTTTGGCTGATGTTAATTCCAAATGCCTCAGCCTTGTCTTTTGCACAAATATGTATTATTTCTGTGGTTCAATTGTCCACCACTTATCACTGCTTTGCTACATAGAATTGCATAAGTGTAGTTCATGGTGCAGCAGGAATACTTTTGGCCTTTGATGTCCATGCCAGGTGCAAATGTGTCATTTAATTTAATCCCACTTTCCTGTTCTTGAAATTATAACTTTTTAAAACATGAGGAATGTCTTTAACTTTTTAAAACATGAGGAATGTCTTTATAGGTCGTGAATTAAAAAAAACTGACGAGTCTTTGGACTGAAAAAAATCTTCCACCTCTCCCCTTTGATTCCTCTCCCTTCAATCCATTTTCACTAGTCATCTCATAATTGCATTTTGCAGGACTCTGATACTCAAATAACATGTCATCATATGATTTTTACGGACTAGATCTATGGCCACTGAGACCAAAAATGTATGTGGGATTGGCAAATGAGGAGATCTTCAGTCGTGGGTTAATAAAGATTGCTAGCTTTGGCAAACTTGCAATAGTCCAGATATTCCTAAACCACAGTTTCCTCTTTTAAACCAGCACTGTGACCATCTATCAAACAAACTGATCGCTACAAAAGGCTGCCTTTTGGATTATCCTCAGTGTGGCACTATGTTCTGGTATTTCCTTTGGTATTTGAGAAATTTTGTTGTTCCAGGGTTAACTTCCAAATCACCAAGATATTAATGAATGACTTATCCAATATTCCAGAAATAAAATGATGTTGCAATGTGGTTTTGTAAAATCACCTGAATGTTTCAGGGTGATTTCTACCAAAGTGAAGCCAATAGATTTTGTGGCTGCGAACCTCAGAAATGAAGCGGAACTGAAATTATCAATTGAAAAAAATGGTGCAATTTTCCAATTTCCAGTAAAAGTGCTGCTATCTACTTTCAGGCCTGTCTCTTTAAGAGAGGCATGGAGCTCCTGAGTCGGCCTCTTTTTACCAGAGCCCGCGGGCTTCTCGATGTTAAAGTCCACAGGCCCCGCAAAGGGATCCCTGGCAAAGGGATCGCAAGCTCCACGATGTTTAAAGTCCTGCAGACTCCTGCGGCTTGGAGCGCCCGTCAGCCTCCAGGAAAGACCGCCAACTCCACGATGTTAGGCCGCAGTGGGGACGGAGATACGATATGGAAAAAAATCGCATCTCTGTCGAGGTAAGAGATTGAAAAAAAGTTTCTCCCAACCCCCCACATAAAACAAACCAAGGAACACTAAAACATACTTTTTAACACAAACAAAAAATAACAAAAAGAAGAAAGGACAGACAGACTGATGGCGAATACATCAGTTAAATGGTGAATACATATACTCCTGGAGTCTAATCACTGGCAATGCGGGGGGGGGGGGGGGGGGGGAGAAGCTTGCTTCACACCACGCTTCTCTCCAACTATGAAGGCTGCGGAGTTGAGGCCCACTGCACTAGATTGGGAACAAGGCGTGGCACAGTGGCACAGTGGAAGAGTTGCTGCCTTACAGCGCCAGCGACCCGGGTTCAATCCTGACCACCGATGCTGTCTGTACAGAGTTTGTACGTTCTCCCTGTGGCAGAGTGGGTTTTCTCCTGGTGCTCCGGTTTCCTTCCACATCCCAAAGATGTGCAGCTTTGTAGGTTAATTGGCTTCTGTAAATTGTCCCTGGTGTGTAGGATAAAACTAGTGAATGGGTGATCGCTGGTCGGTGCAGGCTTGGTAGACCAAGGGGCTGTTTCCATGCTGCATCTCCAAACTAAACTAAACTAAGTTACCAATAAATACTAGGCATGAAAGAATGTCTGCTTTATATTTCCAGCACACACATGCTAACTCATTTATCATACCCTGCTATATTAATCTGTAATGCTAACTCTTTCTGTGGAAGCAAATTTGTGCAAAGCATTTGATTAAAATCCAGGAGAATCCCTTGTGGACCAACATCGTCTCAGCATAAAAATACCATCAGTCAGTCTCTCTCCTGCCTGGGTTTTCAGCACTGATAATTTTCCCCGTACCCCCCCGCCCTTCCTCCACCACCCGCTGGATCTAATATGTTCAAACAGGTCTGGACTTGCAGTACCCAAAGTCAAGGTCAGTACTGTCAGCCTTTGACTGAAGGAACAAATCATCTTCCTCTTCCCAGTAGGTTTCATTTGATACCTCAGTCTCTCGAGGTGGGACCTTGTGCATTTTTACAATATGTCACAGATGCGTCAAAACGAAATGTCACTCAACAAAGTTTAAATTGTTTTTATGACTAATCCATAACATTTTTATGACTTCGCAAGATAATTATCCGGCTGTGTTTAAATAACTAATTGTAATAATAGCAGGCACAATGGGTACATGTCCAATATCAAAATACATATGTGTAAGAAGGAACTGCAGATGATGGTTTAAATTGAAGATAGACTCAAAAAGCTGGAGCAACTCAGCGGGGCAGGCAGCATCTCTGGAGAGAAGGAATTAGATTAGATTAGATTAGATAGATAGCCCTTTATTGTCATTCAGACCGAAGTCTGAACGAAATTGCAACAGTCATACATAAAACAACAATAAACACATATTAACATCCACCACAGTGAGTCCACCCAACATCTCCTCACTGTGATGGAGGCAAAAGTCTTAGGTCTGCAGTCACTTCCCTCCTCTTCTCCCTCTGCGCTGAGGCGATACCCCCCGGGCGATGTTTCCCGCGGCTCAAACACCGCGGGTGGTGGAGGAAGGGCGCCGAACCTCCCTCGGGCCGGGCCGCCCCGACTTGGGCGCTCACGGGAGCACTGTTCCAGCCCTGAGCCGGACCACCCTCATGGGAGCGAACTCAGGGCGAGTCCTGACGGGCTCTGCCTCCGGAGCCTCGAGGTCGCCACCTCCATTAGGCCTCCGCGCAGACGGAGGCAGAGAAGGGGAATACGACAAAAAGTCGCATTCCCCCGCAGGGAGAGACTGCAAACCCCGTTACAACCCCATCTCATTTGACCCCCGGTCCCCTGCTATTTCCGGCAGATTATTTATGTCTTCCTTCTTCAGACCCTTCTTCAGACTGGTTAGGAATAAGGGAAATGACAGTGATGTAGAAAGATAAAGAAAAATGAATGAAAAATATGCAAATAAGTAATGATGATAAAGGAAACAGACCATTGTTTGTGGAGTGAAAATGAGAAGCGAGTGTGAATTGGGTGGGGGAGGGATAGAGAAAGAGGGAATGCCGGGGCTACCTGAAGTGAGAGAAATCAATATTCATACCACTGGGCTGTAAGCTGCCCAAGCGAAATATGATATGCTGTTCCTCCAATTTGTGTTTAACCTCACTCTGACAATGGAGGAAACCTAGGACAGAAAGGTTTGTGTAGGAATGGGAAGGGGAATTAAAGTGTCCAGCAACCGGGAGATCAGGTAGGTTCAGGCGGGTTGAGGCGAAGGTGTACATATATTTTATGTTTAAATGCCTGTGAAATCATCAGAATGTCTTTCCAAATTCTTCCAAATGTCTTTCCTTTTTTTTAAATTCGTATGGAAAATGGAGAATTTCAAACTGCTGATTTTGATGGGATTAGTTTCCAAACCACCCACTATTCCTCATCAATTTGATTTTACGTGCTCCCTCTTTGTACCCAGTGATGTGTCATTAATGACGGTTATGCCACATTACTGACGTAAACAACAGTGTCCTCGGTATTAACATTTAGAGCAATAAACCAGTCCCTTTGCTTCCATGACTTCCTATGTGAGCAAGGGATGTGGTGGCACAGTGGTGCAGTGGAGAGTTGCTGCCTTACAGCACCAGAGAACCGGGTTCGATCGTGTCTATATGGAGTTTGTACATTCTCCCTGTGACCGCATGGGCTGTCTCCGGGTGCTCCGGTTTTCTCCCACACTCCAAAGACATACAGGTTTGTAGATCATTTGGTTTTGATAAAATTGTAAATTGTCCCTAGTATGTGGGATTGTGTTAGTGTACAGCGTGATCACTGATTGGCCTGGACTTGGTGGGCCGAAGGGCCTGTTTCCATGCTGTATCTTTAATGTCTAAAGTCTATAGCCTGTGTCTTTTTCACCATCCTCTGTCAATTCAGTTCAGTAGCAACTTACTAATTCTGTGCTGTCTCACCATATAGGCAACGTCTCGCGATGCATTAGCAAACTCCTTGTTGAGGTTTAGGATAAACATAGAGCTCTCCAAATCTACAAGTTTCCATGTTGGCATGTCGGCACAAACGATGTCGGAAAGAAGGGGATGAATATTCTGCAGCGTGACTTTAGAGAGCTCGGAAAAATGCTGAAAAGCAGGACCTCCAGGGTTGTTATCTCCGGTTTGCTTCCAGTTCCTCGTGCTGGCGAGAGCAGAAACAGGGAGATACGGGACCTGAATGTGTGGCTGAGGAACTGGTTCACGGGGCAGGGATTTAGATTCTTAGATCACTGGGATCTGTTTTGGAGTAAGGGGGAATTTACAAAAGGGACGGATTGCATCTTAACAGGTGGGGGACCAGAATTCTGGCAGGCAGGTTTGCCACTGCTACATGGGTGGTTTTAAACTGAATAATGGGGGTGGGATGTCAAATGGGATAGTCGAGGATGGAGTTAAAGGGAAAGGGTTTCTTAAATGTGTGAGCAGAGAGAGGTGTGAAACGAGGGTAGAAGCAATAGGTAGCAAGGTGAAAAGTAAAAGTGGCAGGCAGACAAATCCAGGGCAAAAATCAAAAAGCCACTTTTCAACATAATTGTATAAGCGTTATGAGTGTTGTAAAAACAAGCCTGAAGGCTTTGTGTCTCAATGCAAGGAGCATTCGTAATAAGGTGGATGAGTTGAATGTGCAGATAGTTATTAATGAACATGATATAGTTGGGATCACGGAGACATGGCTCCATGGTGACCAAGGCTGGGAGCTGAACATCCAGGGATATTCAATATTCAGGATAGACAGAAAGGAAAAGGAGGTGGGGTAGCGTTGCTGGTTAGAGAGGAGATTAACGCAATAGAAAGGAAGGACATTAGCTTGGAGTATGTGGAATCGATATGGGTAGAGCTGCGAAACACTAAGGGACAGAAAACGCTGGTGGGAGTTGTGTACAGGCCATCTAACAGTAGTAGTGTAGTTGGGGATGGCATCAAACAGGAAATTAGAAATGCGTGCAACAATGGTAAAACAGTTATAATGGGTGACTTCAATCTACATATAGATTGGGTGAATCAAATTGGCAGGGGTGCTGAGGAAGAGGATTTCTTGGAATGCATGTAGGATAGTTTTCTAAACCAACATGTAGAGGAACTAACGAGAGAGCAGGCTATTCTAGACTGGGTATTGAGTAATGAGGAAGGGTTAGTTAGCAGTCTTGTTGTGCGTGGCCCCTTGGGCAAGAGTGACCATAATATGGTTAAGTTCTTCATTAGGATGGAGAGTGACATAATTAATTCAGAAACAAGGGTAGTTCCTGAGGATTGGAGGGTAGCTAATGTAACCCCACTTTTTAAAAAGGGAGGGAGAGAGAAAACGGGAAATTACAGACCACTTAGTCTAACATCGGTAGTGGGGAAAATGCTAGTCAGTTATTAAAGATGGGATAGCAGCACATTTGGAAATGGTGAAATCATTGGACAAAGTCAGCATGGATTTATGAAAGGTAAATCATGTCTGATGAATCTTATAGAATTTTTCGAGGATGTAACTAGTAGAGTGGATAAGGGAGAACCAGTGGATGTGTTATATCTGGACTTTCAGAAGGCTTTCGACAAGGTCCCACATAAGAGATTAGTATACAAACTTAAAGCACACGGTATTGGGGTTCAGTATTGATGTGGATAGAGAACTGGCTGGCAGACACGAAGCAAAGAGTAGGAGTAAACGGGTCCTTTTCAGAATGGAAGGCAGTGACTGGTGGGGTACCGCAAGGCTCAGTGCTGGGACCCCAGCTATTTACAATATATATTAATGATTTGGACGAGGGAATTGAATGCAACATCTCCAAGTTTGCGGATGACACGAAGCTGGGGGGCAGTGTTAGCTGTGAGGAGGATGCTAGGAGGCTGCAAGGTGACGGATAGGCTGGGTGAGTGGGCAAATGCATGGCAGATGCAGTATAATGTGGATAAATGTGAGGTTATCCACTTTGGTGGCAAAAACAGGAAAGTAGACGATTATCTGAATGGTGGCCGATTAGGAAAAGGGGAGATGCAATGAGACCTGGGTGTCATGGTACACCAGTCATTGAAAGTAGGCATGCAGGTGCAGCAGGCAGTGAAGAAAGCAAATGGTATGTTAGCATTCATAGCAAAAGGATTTGAGTATAGGAGCAGGGAGGTTCTACTGCAGTTGTACAGGGTCTTGGTGAGATCACACCTGGAGTATTGCGTACAGTTTTGGTCTTCTAATCTGAGGAAAGACATTCTTGCCATAGAGGGAGTACACAGAAGGTTCTCCAGACTGATTCCTGGGATGTCAGGACTTTCATATGAAGAAAGACGGGATAGACTTGGCTTGTACTCGCTAGAATTTAGAAGATTGAGGGGGGATCTTATAGAAACTTACAAAATTCTTAAGCGGTTGGACAGGCTAGATGCAGGAAGATTGTTCCCGATGTTGGGGAAGTCCAGAACAAGGGGTCACAGTTTAAGGATAAGGGGGAAATCTTTTAGGACCGAGATGAGAAAAACATTTTTCACACAGAGAGTGGTGAATCTCTGGAATTCTCTGCCACAGAAGGTAGTTGAGGCCAGTTCATTGGCTATATTTAAGAGGGAGTTAGATGTGGCCCTGGTGGGTAAAGGTATCAGGGGGTATGGAGAGAAGGCAGGTACAGGATACTGAGTTGGATGATCAGCCATGATCATATTGAATGGCGGTGCAGGCTCGAAGGGCCGAATGGCCTACTCCTGCATCTATTTTCTATGTTTCTATGTTTCTATGTTTCTATATCTCCTCAAGGAACATAATTCATATTTCAGTATCTTTGTCAGCACTAACAATCACAACCACCCACCCAGCATCTGAATCTCTCCCCTTCTCCACAAGACATGCCCTACTGAGATAATACTTCATTAGCTATTTCATAGTTTCCTCCTGCAAAATGGCCACCAATATTTTATTCATTGAATTAACACATGATTGAAGAGAGAACATTCCTTTAAAGACATGTAACATGTTCCCATTTCAATCCTCCAGTCTAAAGAAGGGTTTTTAATGGAAGTGTTAAATGTCTATTCCCTCCACAGATGCTGCCTGACCCACTGAGTTCCACCAGCACTGTTTTTTGATCAAGATTTCAGCATCTGCCGTTTTTGGGCCTCCAATTCCAGGTGTGGGATAACAACAACTTCAAGTCTTGAGTCTGTGCCAGCAATGTCTGAGCCATTAAGATGTTCCATCAAATGCTGTAGGCTGGTGGACTGGATTAATTTTTGGGATCCCCAAGTGATTCAATGTTCTAGGTCAGAACCCTTCTTTGGACTGAAGGATTGAAATGGGAATGTGTTGCATCCACTCATACACTCCCATTAAACCTCCAACTGAACGTTGAAGCCATTAACAATTGAAAATTTGTTGAAGTTTTGGATCAGGACCTTTCTTCAGACTGATTGTAGGGCTGGGAGGAAGAGAGCTGAGAGTAGGATCCTGATCTGAAATGTCACCTATCCAAGTTCTCCAGAGATGCTGTCTGATCCGCTGAGTTACTCCAGCACTTTGTGTCCCTTTGTGTAAACCAGCATCTGCAATTCCTTGTTTCAATAACTGAGAATTATTTCTGCGTGTCGCATGCATTATTGTTTGTTGCGATAATATTATGCTGAACATCCGTTTGAAATAAGATGAATGAATGAGTTAGTAATTCTGCTGGTTTTAAAGTGCTGGAGTAACTGAATGGTTCAGGCAGCATCTTTGGAGAAGCTGCCTGACCTGCTGCGTTGCTCCCGCATTTTGTGTTTATCTTTGCTATAAACCAGCATCTGCAATTCTTAGTTTTTGCTGGTCTTAAACCAGATTGTCCGTTAAATGTTCTGTTTACTTACTGATGCTGGAAAACTGGCTGTGCAAAGACTGAGCGTTCATCAAGGAATAGCCGGGCAAAGCGACCTAGTGGCATGCAGCATAATGAATTTCATTGACCACATAAGCAAAACCTCAGGTTTCTGGCTCCTCCAGAGAATCAAATCCTGGAGGTGTCTAAAAGAAGTATAACTAATGCCAATGCCAAACTGAATTTGGCATTGGCATTATTTTTTAACTCTCACACCAAAGAAATGTGAGTAACTCTCACATAAAATATGGAGCCACGTTTCAAGAACATGCCTGGGTTGCATCCCACATTGATGATAAACGGTCAGTTTGTAGCAAGTTTCTCAGTGAACCTCAGTTGCTTCAACAGTTTATTATCCAGGGTAACTCTTCAGAGAAAGTATGACAGATACTACTGTGCAGAAGTGAAAGAGGAAAGAGTGCATGGAAATATTTATCAAACTAAACGAATAAAAGCCACAGAAACAAAAGGAAGTAACAATAATATACATACACACGGACAACCGAAAGATCCTTTCCCTGCTAATTTATATTTAGGCACAATAAACATTATTGAAGTTGTTATCTGAAGTTTGTTGCGTGCTAACCAGTCAGTGGAAAGGCAATACATGATTACAATCGAGTCCTCCACAAGATAAAGGAAATAATGGGAATAAAGTTTAGTGCAAGATAAAGTCCAGTAAAGTCCGATCAAAGATAGTCCAAGGGTCTCCAATGAGGTAGATAGTAGCTCAGGACTGCACTCTAGTTGTTGGTAGGATGGTTCAGTTGCCTGATAACAGCTGGGAAGAAACTGCTACTGAATCTGGAGGTGTGCATTTTCACACTTTATCCTCCCCTTTCTGAATAAAGTTTCACTTTCCGAGGGCTATCTATGGTCAGTCATTGTGTATATGCAAAGCTGAGATGCAGTTTTAGTTACAAAGGGAATTTGAGGATGTAGAGACAAGGAACTGCAGATGCAGGTTTACTACTCAGTCATTCTGTGAAAGATTGCCTCATCAACGCCCAGGGACCGTTGCAGGAGGTGGAGCAGCGTCCGGGTAGTGAGTAGTTAAACAGCGCGGGACTTTGCTTTCCAGACGCCCAGGGACCGTTGCAGGAGGTGGAGCAGCATCCGGGTAGTGAGTAGTTAAACAGCGCGGGGCTTTGCTTTCCAGACGCCCAGGGACCGTTGCAGAAGGTGGAGCAGCGTCCGGGTAGTGAGTAGTTAAACAGCGCGGGACTTTGCTTTCCAGACGCCCAGGGACCGTTGCAGGAGGTGGAGCAGCGTCCGGGACCAAAACTGCAACGTTCCATTCAAGTTTCCTATAAGTGGGGAAGCCTCTGATTGGTGGAAGAGGACCAAGAGAAAGCAGCTGATTGGTGGAAGAGGACAAAGAGAAAGCAGCTGATTGGGAGTCAGATCCCTGCTGATTTCCTCCACCAGTTTTGTATTGTATCCAGGGTAAGGGGGGAAGTATGAGTGCCAGGGCAGTTTACTGTTCTGGATGTCAGATGTGGGAGGTCATGGAGTCTGATACCCCTCCAGACGTTCACATCTGTGTCAGGTGCGTAGAGATGGGGTTCCTAAGGGACCGTGTTAGGAACCTGGAGCAGCAGCTCGAGGTCATAGAAAAGAGTTATAGAGAGGTGGCCACTCCAAGACCACGGGAGGCAGACAAGTGGGTCACAGTTAGGAAGGGCAAGGGGCAGAGGCAGGGACTAGTGAGTACCCCAGTGGCTGTACACCTTGAAAATAAGTACTCCTGTTTGAGTACTGTTGAGGTGGACAGCCTTCCTGCGGGTAGCAACAGTGGCCGGGCCTCCGGCACAGAGACCAGCCCTATTGCTCAGAAGGGTAGGGAAAAGAAGAGGGGGGCAATAGTAATAGGGGACTCTATGGTTAGGGGGTCGGATAGGCGATTCTGTGAACGCAGTCAGGAGACCCGGATGGTAGTTTGCCTCCCTGGTGCCAGGGTCAGGGATGTGTCTGAACGCGTCCAAGATATCCTGAAATCGGAGGGAGAGGAGCCTGAGGTTGTGGTACATATAGGTACCAATGACATAGGTAGAAAAAGAGAAGAGGTCTTGAAAGGAGAATTTAGGGAGTTGGGAGGAGAGTTAAGGAGAAGGTCTACAAAGGTAACAATCTCAGGATTACTACCTGTGCCACGTGACGGTGAGAGTAGGAATGGAGTGAGGTGGAGGATAAATGCGTGGCTGAGGAACTGGTGCAGCGGGCAGGGATTCAAATTTCTGGATCATTGGGATTTCTTTTGGGGAAGGAGTGACCTGTACAGAAAGGACGGGTTGCACTTGAACCCGAGGGGCACCAATATCCTGGCGGGGAGATTTGCAAAGGCTACTGGGGAGACTTTAAACTAGAACGGTTGGGGGGAGGGACTCAAATAGAGAAAGCTAGTGGAAAATGTGGGAGGCAGGAGGCAGAGAAGGGAAGCACTCGGACCCAAAATGTAGGGGAGAAAGAAGAAAAAGATAATAAACAGAGAATAAGTGGTGGTGGGTTTCTTAAATGTGTATATTTTAATGCTAGGAGCATTGTAAGAAAGGTGGATGAGCTTAGAGCCTGGATTGACACCTGGAAGTATGATGTTGTGGCGATCAGTGAAACATGGTTGCAGGAGGGCTGTGATTGGCAAATAAATATTCCAGGATTTCGTTGCTTCAGGGGTGATAGAATTGGAGGGGCAAGAGGTGGGGGTGTTGCATTGCTTGTCAAGGAAGATATTACAGCAGTGCTTTGGCAGGATAGATTAGAGGGCTCGTCTAGGGAGGCTATTTGGGTGGAACTGAGAAATGGGAAAGGTTTAGCAACACTTATAGGGGTGTATTATAGACTGCCAAATGGGGAGCGAGAATTGGAAGAGCAAATATGTAAGGAGATAGCAGATATTAGTAGTAAGCACAAGGTAGTGATTGTGGGAGATTTCAATTTTCCACATAGACTGGGAAACACATTCTGTAAAAGGGCTGGATGGTTTGGAGTTTGTAAAATGTGTGCAAGATAGTTTTTTGCAGCAATACATAGAGGTACCTACTAGAGAAGGGGCAGTGCTGGACCTCCTGTTAGGAAATGAGATAGGGCAAGTGGCGGAGGTATGCGTCGGGGAGCACTTCGGGTCCAGTGATCACAATACCATTAGTTTCAATATAATTATGGAGAGGGTCAGAACTGGACCTAGAGTTGAGATTTTTGTTTGGAGAAAGGCTAACTTTGAGGAGATGCGAAAGGATTTAAAAGGAGTGAATTGGGACATGTTGTTTTATGGGAAGGATGTAGAAGAAAAATGGAGGACATTTAAGGGTGAAATTTTAAGAGTACAGAATCTTTATGTCCCTGTTCGGTTGAAAGGAAATAGTAAAAAATGGAAAGAGCCATGGTTTTCAAGGGAAATTGGACACTTGGTTCGGAAAAAGAGAGAGATCTACAATAATTATAGGCAGCATGGAGTAAATGAGGTGCTTGAGGAGTATAAAGAATGTAAAAAGAATATTAAGAAAGAAATTAGAAAAGCTAAAAGAAGATATGAGGTTGCTTTGGCAAGTAAGGTGAAAGTAAATCCAAAGGGTTTCTACAGCTATATTAATAGCAAAAGGATAACAAGGAATAAAATCGGTCCATTAGAGAGTCAGAGTGGACAGCTATCTGCAGAGCCAAAAGAGATGGGGGAGATATTGAACAATTTCTTTTCTTCGGTATTCACGAAGGAGAAGGATATGGAATTATGTGAGGTAAGGGAAACGAGCAGAGTAGCAATGGAAACTGTGAGATTCAAAGAAGAGGAGGTGCGGACACTTTTGAAAAATATGAAAACGGATAAGTCTCCAGGTCCTGACAGGATATTCCCTAGGACATTGAGGGAAGTTAGTGTAGAAATAGCAGGGGCTATGACAGAAATATTTCAAATGTCATTAGAAACGGGAATAGTGCCGGAGGATTGGCGTACTGCGCATGTTGTTCCGTTGTTTAAAAAGGGTTCGAAGAGTAAACCTAGCAATTATAGACCTGTTAGTTTGACGTCAGTGGTGGGCAAATTAATGGAAAGGATACTTAAAGATAATATATATAAGCATCTGGATAAGCAGGGTCTGATTAGGAACAGTCAACATGGATTTGTGCCTGGAAGGTCATGCTTGACTAATCTTCTTGAATTTTTCGAAGAGGTTACTAGGGAAATTGATGAGGGTAAAGCAGTGGATGTTGTCTATATGGACTTCAGTAAGGCCTTTGACAAGGTTCCTCATGGAAGGTTGGTTAAGAAGATTCAATTGTTGGGTATTAATGGTGGAGTAGCAAGATGGATTCAACAGTGGCTGAATGGGAGATGCCAGAGAGTAATGGTGGATGGCTGTTTGTCAGGTTGGAGGCCGGTGACTAGTGGGGTGCCTCAGGGGTCTGTGTTGGGTCCACTGTTGTTTGTCATGTACATCAATGATCTGAATGAAGGTGTGGAAAATTGGATTAGTAAGTATGCAGATGATACTAAGATAGGTGGTGTTGTGGATAATGAAGTAGATTTTCAAAGTCTACAGAGAGATTTAGGCCATTTGGAAGAGTGGGCTGAAAGATGGCAGATGGAGTTTAATGCTGACAAATGTGAGGTGCTACATCTCGGCAGGACAAATCAAAATAGGACGTACACGGTAAATGGTAGCGAATTGAGGAATGCAGTTGAACAGAGGGATCTAGGAATAACTGTGCATAGTTCCCTGAA
>CM075978.1:44182595-44357593 GCA_038087875.1 Malacoraja senta
GAGAGAGAGAGAGAAAGAGAGAAAGAGAGAAAGAGAGAAAGAGAGAAAGAGAGAAAGAAGAGAGAGTGAAAGAGAGAGAAAGAAAGAGAGAGAGAGAGAGAGAGAGAGAGAGAGAGAAAGAAAGAGAGAGAAAGAGAAAGAGAGAGAGAGAGAAAGAAAGAGAAAGAGAGAGAAAGAGAGAGAGAGAGAAAGATAGAGAAAGAGAGAGAAAGAGAGAGAAAGTGAGAAAAAGAGAGAGAGAGAGAGAGAGATAAATAAATAAATAAATAAATAGATAAATAAATAAATAAATAGATAAATAAATAGATAGATAAATAAATAGATAAATAAATAAATAAATAAAGATGATGCATGATTCGTAGTGCTTGTGATGTATGTGGTAAAATGATTTAATTTAACAACATTGTGATACCCTTGTCGAAACTTAGCGTGGCAAAGTACGTGTTTTAGTTACATTTCTTATAGTCTCCAGATGTTTGGCCAATGATTTCTGTAAGGGAATTATTTTCCTGATTTCTTATGCAAAGTACATGGCACTTTGAACTGCTTGCTGTGGGTTTCCAGATAGCGTATTATGGACATGGACATGATCCTCTGCTATGGTGTTTATGGGAATATGAAAAAAAAATCTGCCTTTCAAGACAGTAAAAAACAAACTGCTGGAGGAATTCAATGGGGTCAACTCAACAGGCAAAGGATTGGCCATGACGTTTCGGGTCAGGACCCATCTGCAGTCTAAAGACGGGTCCCCACCCAAAATGTTGACTATCCATTTTCTCCAGAGATGCTGCCTGACCCGCTGACTTACTCCAGCATTTGGTATAAACTGGTATCTGCAGTTCCTTTTTATAACATCATAGGTAGACAAAGGTGAAGTAGAGGAGAGTGAGGGTGGAGATAGTGACAAAGGCTAGTGAAAAAGGAGATGAAAGATTGTTAGATAGGAAACAAAGATGAAGCGTGATTTGCAAAGGCGGAAGGAGGGGTGTGGGCGAATGGGAGGAGAAAGAGGGGAGATAAAAGGAAAATATGCTATTTATATCCCTTTAATCCCTCCCATTTGTTCCCATCCACCCTTACTCCAACCCCCCCCTCCCAAGCTTTACATGTCACGTCCACTTCTTTACTTATCTGACATGCTTGTTGTAGATTGGTTACTCCACACTAACCAATTGTAGTGCTTTATTATTAGAAGCTCCGCCTACTACACGGTTTATATTATCGTAACCCAGCTTGTGCTATTAGTCTATTTGTCGCTACACTGCTATAACAACATGCACAGTAAGTGATCTTTAAATAAACTCTGTTGTACCATGTTTGTGAGAATGACTGGGTCATTTACATGATGTCAAGAAGTGGTTGCCAACCCACTCCGTGTTTAAGTATATGCAGTCCTACTCGCTAAGTGACCTTCGTGCCAACTTCATAATTGAACGTAGTAATTTTTTTGCTCGCTACCAACAGCAAGGAGAACCTGTTGAAAACTTCATCAGTGATTTAAAACCCATGGGTGCATGCTGCCGTTTCGGAGATCTGTGTGAGGATCTCATCCGTGACAAACTGGTAGGAGGTCTGCTTAGCGATAAGGTACGAGACGAACTGCTTCGCGCTACTGAATTGACCTTGGCCCGAACTGAACATGCTTGCAGAATTGCTGAACTAACTGTTTCTCACACAAAGTCGTTGGGCTCTGGGCCACGTTCCTCATACAATGTCAATGCTACCGACACCTCCTATCATAACCGGCGTTCACAACCCCACACACCACCTCGACAGCCTCAGAGATCTATTGAACGGTGCTCTAACTGTGATGGCTCCCACGCTCCAGGTCGCAAATTCTGCGCTGCTAATGGTAACATTTGTCACTAGTGTAAGAAGATGAACCACTTCGTGAAATGTTGTTGTTCTCGCATGGCTCATTCTTTCCCAAGACAAACTGTACACCTGTTAAAACATGAACCTACTGATAACGATGGAAGCGCCATCTCCTGCTCGGCTCCCAGAGTACGAAGATAACAGTCCAGACCTCAACTCGCTGTTTGCTTCCACTAACAAGCAATTTGACCCTGAAGTCTCTATGTTCGTTAACAGCAACATCACCGTTGCAAAGATTGACACTGGTGCTAAATGTAATGTCATGACTTTATCTGAATTTAAACAAATCCGTAATGCCGAACGTATTGCAAACACTACGGCCACTTTACGAGCCTATGGTGGGGGGGGGGGGTGGCGAACTGCTCCCACTTGGAGAAACTGAACTGAATTGAACTGAACTGCACTACGTGTATCGAGATGGGGCTCCTAAGGGACCGTATTAGGAACCTGGAGCAGCAGCTCAATGACCTCCGTCTGGTCAGGGAGAGCGAGGAAGTCATTGAGAGGAGTTACAGGGAGGTGGTCACTCCAAGACCACAGGAGGCAGGCAAGTGGATCACGGTTGGGAGAGGCAAGGGGCACAGGCAGGGACTAGCGAGTACCCCGGTGGCTGTACACCTTGACAATAAGTACTCCTGTTTGAGCACTGTTGGGGGGGACAGCCTACCTGGGGGTAGCGACAACGGCCGGGCCTCCGGTACAGAGACCGGTCCTGTTGCTCAGAAGGGTAAGGAAAAGAAGAGGAGGGCAATACTAATAAGGGACTCTATAGTTAGGGGGTCAGACAGGCGATTCTGTGGACGCAGTCGGGAGACCCGGATGGTAGTTTGCCTCCCTGGTGCCAGGATCTGTGATGTGTCTCAACGTGTCCAAGGGGAGGGAGATGAGCCCGAGGTCATGGTACATATAGGTACCAATGACATAGGTAAAAATAGAGAAGAGGTCCTGAAAGGAGAATTTAGGGAGTTAGGAGGGGAGTTAAAGAGAAGGACAGCAAAGGTAACAATCTCGGGATTACTACCTGTGCCACGCGACAGTGAGAGTAGGAATGGAGCAAGGTGGAGGATAAATGCGTGGCTGAAGGACTGGTGCAGAGGGCAGGGATTCAAATTTCTGGATCATTGGGACCTCTTTTGTGGAAGGTGCGACCTGTACAAAAAGGATGGGTTGCACTTGAACCTGAGGGGGACTGATATCCTGGTGGGGAGATATGCAAAGGCTACTGGGGAGACTTTAAACTAGAATGGTTGGGGGGAGGGACTCAAATAGAGAAAGCTATTAGACAGTGTGTGAGGCAGGAGGCAGAGAAGGAAAGCACTCAGACCCAACATGTAGGGGGGAAAGAAGAAAACAATAATAAACAGAGAATAAGAGGTGGTGGGGTTCTTAAATGGGTGAGCAGAGAAACAGAGGGGTGTAAAATGCGGGCAGAAGCAATAGGTAGCAAGGTGAAAAGTGGCAGGCAGACAAATCCAGGGCAAAATCAAAAAGGGCCACTTTTCAACATAATTGTATAAGGGGTAAGAGCATTGTAAAAACAAGCCTGAAGGCTTTGTGTCTCAATACAAGGAGCATTCGTAATAAGGTGGATGAGTTGAACGTGCAGATAGCTATTAATGATTATGATATAGTTGGGATCACGGAGACATGGCTCCAGGGTGACCAAGGCTGGGAGCTGAACATCCAGGGATATTCAATATTCAGGAGGTATAGAGAGAAAGGAAAAGGAGGTGGGGTAGCGTTGCTGGTTAGAGAGGAGATTAACGCAGTGGAAAGGAAGGACATTAGCTTGGAGGATGTGGAATCGGTATGGGTAGAGCTGCGAAACACTAAAGGGCAGAAAACGCTGGTGGGTGTTGTGTACAGGCCACCTAGCAGTAGTAGTGAAGTTGGGGATGGCATCAAACAGGAAATTAGAAATGCGTGCAACAAAGGCAAACAGTTATAATGGGTGACTTCAATCTACATATAGATTGGGTGAATCAAATTGGCAGGGGTGCTGAGGAAGAGGATTTCTTGGAATGTATGTGGGATAGTTATCTAAACCAACATGTAGAAGAACCAACGAGAGAGCAGGCTATTCTAGACTTGGTATTGAGTAATGAGGAAGGGTTAGTTAGCAGTCTTGTTGTGCGTGGCCCCTTGGGCAAGAGTGACCATAATATGGTTGAGTTCTTCATTAGGATGGAGAGTGACATTGTTAATTCAGAAACAACGGTTCTGAACTTAAAGAAAGGTAACTTTGAGGGTATGAGACGTGAATTGGCCAAGATTGACTGGCAATTAGTTCTAAAAGGGTTGACGGTGGATATGCAATGGAAGGCATTTAAAGACTGCATGGATGAACTACAAAAATTGTTCATCCCAGTTTGGCAAAAGAATAAATCAGGGAAGGTAGTGCATCCGTGGATAGCAAGGGAAATCAGGGATAGTATCAAAGCAAAAGATGATGCGTACAAATTAGCCAGAAAAAGCAGCATACCAGAGGACTGGGAGAAATTCAGAGACCGGCAGAGGAGGACAAAGGGCTTAATTAGGAAAGGGAAAATAGATTATGAAAGAAAACTGGCAGGGAACATAAAAACTGACTGCAAAAGTTTTTATAGATATGTGAAGAGAAAGAGATTAGTTAAAACAAATGTAGGTCCCTTGCAGTCAGAAACAGGTGAATTGATCATGGGGAACAAGGATATGGCGGACCAATTGAATAACTACTTTGGTTCCGTCTTCACTAAGGAAGACATAAATAATCTGCCGGAAATAGCAGGGGACCGCGGGTCAAAGGAGATGGAGGAACTGAGTGAAATCCAGGTTAGTCGGGAAGTGGTGTTGGGTAAATTGAATGGATTAAAGGCCAATAAATCACCAGGGTCAGATAGGCTGCATCCCAACGTACTTAAGGAAGTAGCTCCAGAAATAGTGGATGCATTAGTGATAATTTTTCAAAACTCTTTAGATTCTGGAGTAGTTCCTGAGGATTGGAGGGTAGCCAACGTAATCCCACTTTTTAAGAAGGGAGGGAGAGAGAAAACGGGGAATTACAGACCAGTTAGTCTAACATCGGTAGTGGGGAAACTGCTAGAGTCAGTTATTAAAGATGGGATAGCAGCACATTTGGAAAGTGGTGAAATCATTGGACAAAGTCAGCATGGATTTACGAAAGGTAAATCATGTCTGACGAATCTTATAGAATTTTTCGAGGATGTAACTAGTAGAGTGGATAGGGGAGAACCAGTGGATATGTTGTATCTGGACTTTCAGAAGGCTTTACATAAGAGATTAGTGTACAAACCTAAAGCACACGGTATTGGGGGTTCAGTATTGAGGTGGATAGAGAACTGGCTGGCAATTAGGAAGCAAAGAGTAGGAGTAAACGGGTCCTTTTCACAATGGCAGGCAGTGACTAGTGGGGTACCGCAAGGCTCAGTGCTGGGACCCCAGCCATTTACAATTTATATTAATGAACTGGATGAGGGAATTGAAGGCAACATCTCCAAGTTTGCGGATGACACTAAGCTGGCGGCAGTGTTAGCTGTGAGGAGGATGCTAGGAGACTGCAAGGTGACTTGGATAGGCTGCGTGAGTGGGCAAATGTTTGGCAGATGCAGTATAATGTGGATAAATGTGAGGTTATCCACTTTGGTGGCAAAAACAGGAAAGCAGACTATTATCTACATGGTGGCTGATTAGGAAAAGGGGAGATGCAGCGAGACCTGGGTGTCATGGTACACCAGTCATTGAAAGTAGGCATGCAGGTGCAGCAGGCTGTGAAGAAAGCGAATGGTATGTTAGCTTTCATAGCAAAAGGATTTGAGTATAGGAGCAGGGAGGTTCTACTACAGTTGTACAGGGTCTTGGTGAGACCACACCTGGAGTATTACGTACAGTTTTGGTCTCGAAATCTGAGGAAGGACATTATAGCCATAGAGGGAGTGCAGAGAAGGTTCACCAGACTGATTCCTGGGATGTCAGGACTTTCATATGAAGAAAGACTGGATAGACGGCTTATACTCGCTAGAATTTAGAAGATTGAGAGGGGATCTTATAGAAACGTACAAAATTCTTATGGGGTTGGACAGGCTAGATGCAGGAAGATTGTTCCCGATGTTGGGGAAGTCCAGGACAAGGGGTCACAGCTTAAGGATAAGGGGGAAATCCTTTAAGACCGAGATGAGAAAAAACGTTTTCACACAGAGAGTGGTGAATCTCTGGAACTCTCTGCCACAGAGGGTAGTTGAGGCCAGTTCATTGGCTATATTTAAGAGGGAGTTAGATGTGGCCCTTGTGGCTAAAGGGATCAGGGGGTATGGAGAGAAGGCAGGTACGGGATACTGAGTTGGATGATCAGCCATGATCATATTGAATGGCGGTGCAGGCTCGAAGGGCCAAATAGCCTACTCCTGCACCTATTTTCTATGTATCTATGTATCTATGAATTGCCGCCTGGGGTCACAAGCTCACAAACTGAAGTTTTTCATTGTCCGCGGGGATTCTCCAACTCTGCTTGGCATTACCGCATGCCAGGATCTAGGACTGGTTACCTTTGGGCCTGCTGTCCATCAAATCTCTCCCACTGAGGGCTCTACTCAGCAGGTACTTTCACAAAATAAAGAACAATTTGACGACAAGCTTGGAAAGCTGCCCATCAAATACAACATCGCCATTGATCCAAATGTCCCACCTGTGGTCCGAGCACCACACCGTATTCCGCATGCTATGCGGGACAGAATATACAATGAGCTCTAGCGGATGGTGTCCCTGGGTGTCATTGCTATGGTTACTGACCTGTCTGACTGGGTTTCCACCATGGTGGTTGCAACAAAGAAGAACAAGGAAGAAATCCGAATCTGCATCAACCCCAGAGACCTAAACACAGCGATCAAATGCCCACACTACCCGATGCGCACAGTAGAGGAAGTTGCTGCTCAGATAGGCAGTGCATCCGTGTTCTCTGTTCTGGATGCCAAAAGTTCATTTTGGCAGATCCCGCTGGACCCTGACTCATCCAATCTCACCACGTTCGGCACCCCCTTTGGCCGCTATAAATTCCTGCGGATGCCCTTTGGCATCAACTCTGCTAGCGAAGTTTTCCATTGCAGAATGGAACAATTATTTGCGGGGTACCCGTGCGCCATCATTGTCGATGATATTCTCATTGCCGGACGCAACACGGTGAAACATGATGCCAATCTAAAAAAAGTACTAGACCCTGCTAAAGACATCCATCTCAAGCTCAACCCTCTAAAATGCAGATTTCGTGTCACAGAAGTCAACTATGTCGGTCACGTTTTCACCAGTGATGGTCTCAGACCAGACCCCTCCAAGACCACTGCCATTAACGAGATGCCAGTTCCCACTGATGTTACGAGTTTACAGAGATTCCTGGGAATGGTCAACTACTTGGGGAAATTCATTCCCAACCTCAATATCTGCCCCCCTTGCGGGAACTGACTCACAAGGACACTGCCTGGTCCTGGTACCCACAGCACCAGCGAGCTTTTGAAATCCTTAAGTTGCAACTAGACAGTGCTCCAACCCTCGCCTACTTTGCTATGAAGTTGCCGGTGCCGCTCACATGTGATGATCCCATTACGGACTTGGCGCTGCTTGCCTACAGACGTCCACCGAAGGCGACTGCAGACCTGTTACTTATGCTTCCCGCACCCTGTCTGAGACTGAACAACTTTATGCCCAGATCGAAAAAGAATTGCTTGCTGTGGTTTTTGCCTGCACGAAATTCAAAGACTTTATTTTTGGCAAGTCCGTGATTGTGGAAACAGACCACCAGCCGCTGGTCACCATTCTGAACAAATCCATTCACGCCACTCCTGCTCACCTGCAACGGATGATGATGCAGCTACAGTGTTTCGATTTCACTATAGTCTACAAAAAGGGCAAGGACATGCACATAGCTGACACGCTATCAAGAGCCCCACGCAAAACCTGCGAACAACAGCCCTCAGAACAAGACCAGTTCACGGTTATGATGGTGTCGTACGTATCTACTGAATGCCTAAGCAGCCTGGCAGAGCACACAGCTGCAGATCAAACTCTACAATTACTGTCCTCAGTCATCCAGCATGGCTGGCCGGATAAACAACACAGTACCCCACTTGTGATTCGCCCATACTACTTGGTTCGTGATGAACTGGTGCTACAGGACGGGGTCATAGTCAAGGGTCACAAAGCAGTCATCCACAGGGGCCACCCCGGTGTGGAAGCAACCCTACAATGAGCACAGAGCATGTTCTACTGGCCTGGTATGACCAAATATATATGCGAAAAAGTCGAAGCCTGTGCTGTCTGCAACAGCCTGACGCCGCACCAGCAGAAACAACCCTTGCTCTCACACCCTGTTCCTCCACTGCTGTGGTCCACGGTCGCTACCGACATATTTGAGGGGCATGGAAAACACTATTTGGTTCTCGTTGACTCGTATTTGGGCTGGTTCGAAATTGATCTACTCCAAACCATCACATCCGACGCAGTCATCCAAAAGCTGTCATGCCACTTCTCCGTGCATGGCTCCCCTGCACGTCTCCTATCGGATAACGGCAGTCAGTTCACCAGTCAGGGTTTCAAAAACTTTGCTCAATTATGGGATTTTCGTCATGTCACCAGCAGTCCTGAATTTCCACAGTCCAACAGACTCGCAGAACGGGCGGTCCGTAGCGCCAAACAATTAATGGAGCGCTCACACCTTGCTAAATCTGATGTATTCTTGGACCTGCTTAACTTAAGGAACATCGCCCGTGACCCAATACTGGGGTCTCCAGCCCAACGCCTGATGTCGCGTCAAACCCGTGCAGCCCTGCCCGTGCCCCAGCAGCTGCTGCAGTCGCAGGTCCGTTCACCTCCTGTTGTCCAGAAACAACTCCAGCTGAAACGTGATGCACAGAAGCTATCTTTCAACAAGTCCAGCAAACACAAGATGTTCGCCTTCAGACCGACAAGGGCTATGGCCATTTGGGTCACATTCACAGCCCTGCCAAGGAGTCGCGCTCATACCTGATGAGTGCCGACAGAGGCCTTTACAGACACAACCATCAACATTTCCTTCCTGTGAAGGAACCACGTCCTGCGGTCTTGTATCCAGAGGCCTCGCGTCTGATGTACCCTTCTACTGTCAGACTGTCTCTTCCCTCGCGCTCTGCTGCTGCAGATCAGCCACTGGCCATGCCCCCTACGGCCTCACCACAACGTTCGCCGCCCCACTTACCGGCTTCGCCATCTTCACCCCACGGGTCTCCGGCGCTGTCCCCACATTGGTCCTCGGTTACTTCCCCGGTGAAGGGAGGAGAAGTAGCAACGTTACAAAATTTTGAGATTTAAAAAATAAAGTCTGCAATTTATCCCATCAGATAAAGCATAAAAAGAAGTTTAATTTGACACCTAATTCACTTTCATATCTTCAGTATTAAAAAAGTTATGGCCATTTTCATACTCGGAAATTAGCATCTTGTTCCCTATTGCTTTTCCATTGACCTAACTCAAAAGCTGTGATCGAGGACAGTCAAAAGCCCATATCTTTCTTAAAAATTAAGAGAACTGAAAGAAATTTTCAGTTATTATAGATTGAAGCATTCTGAAACAAATATGAAACAATCTTACTTAGAAGACATGAAATTAAAGCATATAATTAGTTAGTTACCTAATTGTAGCTAATTACAAAATTCAATTACTAGATCTAAACATCTATCAATTTCTTAAGAATAGATTAACATTTTTAAATAGCCTAAGTGTCAAAATAACATTCACACAAGAATTCACAATATAACATAATTTTAAATCTCATTGTCATGGATTTACAGGCCAAATGGAAGGAATTGAATGTTTAATACCTGTAAATTAATGGGCATTTATATCATCTTGCGAGTGGGTTTTTCTGGAACGCGATCATTTGGAACGTTCATTTGCGGGGAATTTAACCCCGTATCGGCATGAAAAATACTGCCGTTAGTTCGGGGAATAAAATCACCGTTTCGCATGAAAAAATGTGAATTAAAGGCTTCTTAAGAAGCACTTTTATACATTAAAATAAACCACTTTCGTTTACCTGTCCCGTACGTGAAATCCGTCCCCGTTGTCGGCATTGACGGCTTTAGGAGCTGCTTTTAAAATGACTCCAGCGCTGACATTGTCGATTTAATAAAAATAAAAAATACACAAAACGCCCCTAGGAACGATTTTTCAGCAAACGCTTGTACTCCAACGAAATATAATACAGGACAAGGTAGGAGAAACCCGCGTTTTAAACCCTCCCCCCCCCCTTAAAGGCGCCAAAATCGCGCACACGGCCAGTGGCAGAATTACAGCGCCGCTGAAGGTCAATATTGTAACATACCTAGGAGAAGTGGATCTACACCGCATGTGAGCGGGACCGGTCTGTAGGCCACCCCTTAGGTATGGGGATTTTGTGTAAACCATCTATACATCCCTGTATGCGTTATTAGCATTTCGGGTACTGTATTACTTAGCCATCACGTATTACTGTGTTTATGCTTATAGGCCACCTGCATTTAGGTGTGCTTCATTTTATTTCTACAAGGAACGATGTAGATTAGTTACTCTACACTAACCAATTGTAGTGCTTTATTATTAGAAGCTCCGCCTACTACACGGTTTATACTATCGTAACCCAGCTCGTGCTATTAGTCTAGTTGTCACTACACAGCTATAACAATTGTGTACTGTACTGTAGTGATCTTTAATAAAACTCTTGTACCATGTTTGTGAGAATGACTGGGTCATTTGCACTTGTGTCTTTCTTTAACCTCTTGCTTTTGTCACTTAGTCCCCCTGTCTGCCAATCACCTTCCCCTACACACCTGAATCCATCTACCACCTTTAGACTTTAGGCTTTAGAGATGCAGCACAGAAACAGATACTACGGCCCACCGAGTTCGCACTGACCAGCGATCACCCCTACACTAACACTATCCTACACATCAGGTGCAAGTTACAATTTATTGAAGCCAATTCACCAACCAACCTGCATGTCTTTGGAGTGTGGCAGGAAACCGGAGCACCCAGAGAAAACCCTCGCAGGCCACAGGGAGAACGTACAATCTCTGTACAGGCAGCACCCGTAATCAGGATCGAACCTGGGTCTCTGGCGCTGTAAGGCTGCAACTCTACCGCTGCGCCAGCGTGCCCTCCCATCACCTGCCAGACGTAGTCCTGTCCCCAGCTTTTTCCCTCTTATTCTAATCCGTCTGCAGAAGGCACACTTCCCTCCACATATGCTGCCTGTCCCACTGTGTTGTTCTGGCAATTTGTTTTTTCCCCTATTAAATCTGACATCTATTAAACCTGACTGAGACAGCCACTTGGCTGAATGAGATCATTCAAACATCCCAAATAAACAGAGCAGAACAAATACAGCAGACAGATTTCACCCTTAAAAAACCCCACCCAATATCCACCTCTTGTGCTGCCGTAATGCACAGTGATTTGTTCTAGCACGGGCAAGATGAAGATCTCACATATTTTCTGGAGAGATGTAACCTGCAGAATATGCTCAGGAATTCCACTGCTGGATGCTGTCTCCTCTGATAGAAACATAGAAACATAGAAAATAGGTGCAGGAGCAGGCCATTCGGCCCTTTGAGCCAGCACTGCCATTCAATATGATCATGGCTGATCATCCAAAAGCAGCACCCCTTTCCTGTTTTCTCCCCATATCTATTGATTCCGTTAGCCCTAAGAGCTACATTTAACTCTCTTGAATACATTCGGTGAATTGGCCTCCACAGCCTTCTGTGGCAGAGCATTCCACAGATTCACAATTCTCTGGGTGAAAAAAGTTTTTCCTCATCTCAGCTCTAATTGGCCTACCCCTTATTCCTAAACTGTGACCCCTGGTTCTGGACTGCCCCAATACCGAGAACATTTACCTGCATCTAGCCTGCTCAATCCCTTAAGAATTTTACATGTTTCTATTAGGTCCCCTCTCATCCTTCTAAATTCCAAATTCCAAATTCCAAAATGAATTGAACTTTAACTTTTATCTTGAGAGTCTGCGCCAACCATCGATTGCCCCATACATTCGTTCTATCCTGCACATGAGGGCCAATTTTCAGAAGCCAATGAACCTACAAACCTGCACGTCTTTGGAGTGTGGCAGGAAGCCAAAGCACCAGGGAGAGCCTGCAAACTCCGTTGAGACTGCACCTATAGTCAGGATTGAACGCGGGTCTCTGGTGCTGTAAGGCAGCAACTCTACCGCTGTACCATTGTGCCGCCCTCTTTTCCTGAAGGAAACAAGATAATAATAATTTCAACATTTTGTCATGTCACTGCAGAAATTAGGCTGTATGAATTTAGGGTTTAGTCTAGAGAAGCAGCATTGAAACAGGCCCTTCGGCCCACAGAGCCGTATATATTGTTTTGCTCGCTTATAATGCCATATATTGTGTCATATTGTCATATTGTGTTGAAGTTTGGGGAAATGTATATAAAACAAATATAGACCCTATAATTAAACTCCAGAAAAGAGCTATTAGAATAATACATAAAGCTTCTTACCGTGAAACTACAAATCCATTATTCATAAACCTTAAAATTTTTGGATATTGTGCATGTAAAGACATTAGAAATACTTTTCCGAGTTAGGAATAAAAGCCTTCCTGTTAGTATTAAAAAAAAATTAAATGAAGAGAAGGACATTATAATTTAAGAGGGTTGTGTATTTTTGAAACATATAAAGTGAGAACCAATGTAAAATATAGATGTGTCTCAGTTTTGGGAGTCAAATTATGGAACGGGCTTAGTGATGAGTTGAAATTTTGTAGCTCTCTGTCGAGTTTCAAAAAAGCTTTAAAATATAAAATAATTAAGGATTATAATGTAAAATGATTAAAATGTAAAATAAGTAAGGATTACAATTTAGAGTAATTTTTTTTCTTTCCTTTATAATGCTAATATTCTGGGTTATCTTATTTTATGGATTATATAGGATAGGCAAAAATAAGCTTTGTGGCTTCAGCCTATTCCTTTTTCGGTCATTGATTATGTGAACGTTGTGTGAAATGGATACAGTGTTGGTTCATATTCACACAGCCTGTGCCAACCATCATAGGTTTAAGGTGAGGGGGGAAAGATTTAACTTTTTACACAAAAGTTGGTGAGTGTATGGAACGAGCTGTTGGAGAAGGTGATTGAGGTACTATCGCAGCGTTTAAGAAACATTTAGACAGGTACATGGACAGGATAGATTTAGAGGGATATGGGCCAAATGCAGGCCGGTGGGACTACTGTAGATGGGGCATGTTGGTCAGTGTGGGAAAGTTAGGCCGAAGGGCCTGTTTTCAAGCTGTATGTCTATGACACAATGACTCCAAAGTCAATTTAAATGAATGCCTAATAACATAGTATGTGGTCTCCCTTGTAAGTGGGAAACACAGAATAAGTATGTTAATAGAGTGGCCAAGTTAATTCCACCCTAACAAAGGTACAACAGAGAAGTATCAGATCTCCTGCCCACGGGCAGGGCCCTCAGCCTGAAGCCAGTACTTTGGGAAGTTGAAATAGTGACACCCTCCCCCAGTGGGACGCTGTGCTTTTGACTGGAGCCCACCCTATGGCAGTACAAATAAGAGTTATGCGAACAGCTTAAACCTTTAGGTTCAAATCATGTTAACACCAACCTGGCACTGACATCATGCAATTTGTTTCACACCCTGCTAGTCATAACTGTTGTTCCTTCAGAAATATCCTGAGTCAAAGTCAAATGTTTCGAAAATCTTTTTAAGGAATCCATGGGCCAAAATGGGAACTTGGTCTACAAATGGAAGACCATAAGATCATAGGCCATAGGAGCAGAATTGGGCCATTTGGCCCATCTAGTCTGCTCTGCCATTCATAAGTTCATGTTATAGGAGAATAATTAGACCATTCGGCCCATCGAGTCTGCACTGCTATTCAATCATGGCTGATCTATTTTTCCCTCTCAATCCCATTCTCCTGCTTTCACCAGGAACCTTTGATGCCCTTACTAAACAAGAATCTATCAATCTCCACTTTAAAAAATACCCAATGACAGCCCCCACAGCCATCTGTGGAAACACTCACTCCACAATTTACAAGTAACCACAAATGAATATTCTGGAGTGATCCTGCAGCTAACTGGAATTTCTAACCATATTTGTGTACTCAGTGTTCTTCAGAGTTATGCCATAATGATTTAAAATTAAGGATAAGACTCGCAATAAGCTGAGAGAAACAAATGGCAAATGATTCCCTATTTGGACAATGCATTCAGGTGGGACCCAGGGAGTTTAGTTGTTTTAGTTTAGTTTAATTTAGTTCAGAGATACAGCGCAGAAACTATTTAAGTCCATCCAACCTCACCTTATAATCTAGGCAGCACTCTGGTAAATATCTCCTGCATCCTCTCCAAAGCCTCCACATCCTTCCTGTAATGGGTGCCCAGAATTGTAGACAATACTCCAAATGTGACCAAACCAAAGCCCTATGGAGCTACATTATGACTTGGATTGTTTTCTTTGGAACATCTGAGGATGAATGGAGACCTGATAGATGTACTGTATATACATATATGAGAGGCATAGATAGGATAGACAGTCAGAACCTTTTTCCCCAGGATGGAAATTGTCAAAGACTAGAGGGCATAGCTTTAAGGTGAGATAGGTAAACGTTCAAGGGGATGTGTGGGGCATGTTTTTTACACAGTGGATGGTGGGTGGCTGGAACGCATTGCCAGGGACAGGGGTGGAGGCAGATATGACAGTGGTATTTAAGAAGCTTTTAGATAGGCACAAGGATGTGTGGAGAATGGAGGTATATGGATTATGTGCAGGCAGATAAGATTACAGTACTTTATCTTGACATCATGTTCGGAACAGACATTGTGGGCCAAAGCGGATGTTCCTGTGCTGTACTGTGCTATGTTCTAGAAAATAGTAGAATCTAAAGTCTTGGAGTCCGGCATACGTTAGAAATATTCCACAGTCCCACATAAGAAAGCATCTGGTCCAAAGCCAAACAAATGGCAGCAAGGATGTATTCTTAATCCAATTTGCTGTTTCATCTTCTGAAATGGTGGTGCTGGCGGGGAATCCATCAATCTTTCTGGTAATGAGCAGAATCCTGCAATGTTGAAATACATTTGCATTTAGCAATATTTACAATACCTCAAACCGGGAAATTTAAACTAGCTCGTTGACAGATTAACCAAAATGTTGAGCACTGGGAGGGCTGCATTTTTCCTCTCATTTATTACTTCCCGTGATGGGATTTCAAACACAGTCGTGAAGCATTTCCTAAAGTAGGTGCAAGCTGCTGTAATTAAATTGGCAATGTGCTTCAGAAACTTGAAAGGACCAGAGGTTCATTGGCACTTGGAAAGGTACAGTGGATTGTTGGGAACAGTAGGGTAACACAGGAGTTTTTCTATAAGGGAAGACTGCTGCAGAATGTTACTGCACACAAAGCACAAAGCAATTGATGGAACAGATGAGGCCTTGTTTGCTTGGCCTGGATAAACTACCCCAGTCACTGGGGAACAGGGAGGTGGGATTGGGGTTGGTTGGTGGTGGCATCATGGAGTGGGGGAATTGGCTGCTGGGAATGGGTCAGAATTATAATCACTTTGGAGACTGGGGTCCCCAACGGGTGATGGCAGATGGCTCAAGCAACAGCCCATATGTAAGGGGTGACATTTTAACTTAAAGTTAGCCGACCTGAAGTTGGTTCCTCATGTGGATATCCACTGGCTGAGTCCTTCTCTGGCAGATTCATTTGTCTTCTGCTACAGAAGTTTGAAAACACATACATTCAGATTCAGGGACAATTTCATCCCAGATGTTATCAGGCAAATGAATCATCCGATCACCAACTAGAGACCGGTTCTGACCTCCCATCTACCTCATTGGAGCTCATTGGGGACCTTCGAACTATCTTTAATTGGACATTACTGGACTTTATGTTTCACTTTGGAGTGTGGGAGCAAATAGGAGCTCCTGGAGCAAACCCATGCGGTCAAAGGGAGAATATACAAACTCCATACAGACAGCACCCATAGTCAGGACTGAACCTGGGTCTTTGGCGCTGTAAGGCACCGCTGCCACCGTGTACAGCTGTCACTGTCCAACTGTACCGCAGCAACTGTACCAATGCTACTGTGCCACCGTGCCGCCCTTGAACCCTTTGTTAAAAGAAATCGGCCATGCAGTACAATGAAACATTGCTGCATGCACTGGAATTTCTCAAACACCTTCTGTTAAAATTTGATATAACATCAAATATTGGGCAGCAATGAGAACTCTCAGCATCACACTGAAAATCCCCGTGTCATACTAAGTGGGTGAAATAGAGCAAATTGTGCTAGTACATTTGTGTCTTTTTTCAGTTCGAAATGGAGACTTCAAAAAGGTTTATGTACCTTGTACCTTGTGGTCACCACTCCCGAAGAGTCCACCAGGGACTTTACTGGAAGTTGACGAGAGTGGGTCTGATCTAGCGGGGACTGTGCAATTTGCAATTTCAAACTTGTTATACAACTAAACTTATCTTTCGATCCCTCTTCACTGATGACAGTGATAGAGGCAACTAGGGCATGAGTATTTCAGGATGTGGATGCAAGCCTCAAGCTCCCATTCATTGACTAAGGAAGAGAAATATTTGAAGGTGAGTTCATCGTTATTTTCCAGTTGAATCCTCTTTGTTGGCTCACAAGCAGGGAGAAAGGATTTTCACTTCAGCAGTAGTAAGTCCGGGGGGGGTAGTGAGCCTGTATTCACACAAGAGCCAATTAAGCTGGCAAAATGCAAAATCTGAACAAAACATTAATATATCACATAAGGGAGAAAACAGTTTACTTTTTTGGCAAGTACAAAGGAGCATATATTTGCAATGTTTATATAAATTGTATCCATTAATCTATCTTGATATTTTTATTTTTAAACATATTTGCTTTAGAAGCCATGTGGAAATTTACGTGGAACTTTATGAAACAAAACTTATGACTGCAGAAAGCATAATTGCTTTTGAACAAGCCCACTGAAATGATGGTTAGGGTTATTTTGTAGAGGATAAAGTATGCATTATTAGAAACACTGCAAATGGCTGCAAATCTGCTTTAACGTTTTTTTGAACATAATTACTATAAGATTAATATAACGAGTCACATCAGCGTAGACCAAGCGCACTGCTCAAGGCTCCTTCCACCCAGATCCTGCCCATTGGCATTCTTGCTTGAAGACAAACAGCCCAATGGGGGCTCGGAGACTGATTAGGGGTGGCACGGTGGCACACCGGTAGAGTTGCTGCCTTACAGCTCTTACAGCACCAGAGACCTGGGTTCGATCCCGACCATGGGTGCTGTCTTTACGGAGTTTGTACGTGCTTGCCATGACCGCGTGGATTTTCACTGAGATTTTTTGTTTCCTCCCACACTCCAAAGACATACAGGTTTGTAGGTTAATTGGCTTGGTGTTAATTCTGCAATTGGTCTGATGATTTCAGACAGTTCGCTGGCTGTCAAAGGACTTATGAATTGTTTGAAACTATTTCCATTAGTCATGGGTATTCAAAAACTCTACCCACAGCAGCTAATTCTAGACTTTACTTTACTTTAGAGATACAGCGTGGAAATAGGCCCTTCGACCCACCGAGCCCGTGCCAACCAGCGATCACCCCTTACACAATACTATCCTACACGCTGGGGTCAATTTACAATTTATACCGAAGCCAATTAACCTACAAACCTGTACATCTTTGTAGTGTGGGAGGAAACCGGGGGACCCGGAGATAGCGTCACAGGGAGAACGTACAAGCCCCGTACAGATAGCACCTGCAGTTGGGATCGAACCCGGGTGTCTGGCGCTGTAAGGCAGCAACTCTACCGTTGCACCAACATGCCGCCCAATTCCACCTTGACATCTGCAGAAAAAAAGGGACCCATTCATCAGATTCCTGCAACAAACACTCCCTTTCTTCTCGTCCCGCCCTGGAACACTCTGATAAATAGCGTGGCACTCACACTTCCTGAATGAAATGTGCAGATGACTTCCAGGATAATTGTTAGTGTTGCTTAAGCCCCAAATTCCCAGGAAGTCCTCTGATGTGGTTTGAAATCTCTCAACAAATCTAGAGGACCATAAACTGTGAGTGGTGAATGTGCCTTTAAATAGGCAAGAACCTCAGCCATGACGTTTGGTCCTAATCAGCTGCTAAGAACAGGTATTTGGACAAGCACCATGATTAATGAGTTGGCAGGCAAGCAGCAACCTAATGAATGGGTGCCATTCCGAATGCTAACTTCTGCTCTTTTTGCACAAAACTTTACTTTAGACTTTCCAGATACAGAGTTTAAACAGGCGCGCTGGCCCATCGAGTTTGTGCTGACCGGCGATCACCCCATACTCTCAACCTATCTGACACACGAGGGACAATTTAGAATCTTTTCCAAAGTCAATTAGCCTACAAACCTGTACATCTTTGGAGTGTGGGTGGAAACCGGAGCTCCCAGAGAAAACCCACATGGTCACAAGGACAATAGACAATAGGTGCAGGAGTACACCATTCGGCCCTTTGAGCCAGCACTGCCATTCACTGTGATCATGGCTGAACATCCACAATCAGTACCCCGTTCCTGCCTTCTCCCCAAATCCCTTGACTCCGCTATCTTTAAGAGCTCTATCTAACTCATTCTTGAAAGCATCCAGATAATTGGCCTCCACTGCCTTATGAGGCAGAGAATTCTACAGATTCACAACTCTCTGGGTGAAAAAGTTTTTCCTCATCTCCGTTCTAAATGGCCCACCCCTTATTCTTAAACTGGGGCCCCTGGTTCTGGACTTCCCCAACATCGGGAACATGTTTCCTGCCTCTAGCGTGTCCAATCCCTTAATAATCTTATATGTTTCAATAAGATTCCCTCTCATCCTTCTAAACTCCAGTGTATACAAGCCCAGTCGCTCCATTCTCTCAACATATGACAGTCCCGCCATCCCAGGAATTAACCTCGTGAACCTACGCTGCACTCCCTCAAAAGCAAGAATGTCCTTCCTCAAATTCGGACACCAAAACTGCACACAATACTCCAGGTGTGGGCTCACCAGGGCCCTATACAACTGCAGAAGGACCTCTTTACTCCTATACTCAACTCCTCTTGTTATGAAGGCCAACATGCCATGAGCTTTCTTCACTGCCTGCTGTACCTGCATGCTTACTTTCAGTGACTGATGAACAAGGACACCCAGATCACGTTGTACTTCCACTTTTCCTAACATGACACCATTCAGATAATAATCTGCCTTCCTGTTCTTGCCACCAAAGTTAATAACCTCACATTTATCCACATTAAACTGCATCTGCCATGCATCTAGCCACTCACCCATCCTGTCCAAGTCACCCTGCATCCTCATAACATCCTCCTCACAGTTCACACTGCTACCCAGCTTTGTGTCATTTGCAAATTGACTAATGTTA
Source organism: Malacoraja senta (assembly GCA_038087875.1). Taxonomy (NCBI): domain Eukaryota; kingdom Metazoa; phylum Chordata; class Chondrichthyes; order Rajiformes; family Rajidae; genus Malacoraja; species Malacoraja senta. The sequence goes on from CM075978.1 coordinate 44,201,925, forward strand.
CTCATAATCCCTTCATCTAAATCATTGATGTATATTGTAAATAGCTGCGGTCCCAGCACCGAGCCTTGCGGTACCCCACTAGTCACTGCCTGCCATTCTGAACGGGACCCTTTCATCCCTACTCTTTGTTTCCTGTACAAATGTACTCTTTGTTTCCTGTACAGAACGTACAAATTCCATACAGATAGCACCCGTAGTCAGGATCGAACCCGGGTCTCTGGTGCGGTAAGGCAGCAACCCTATCACTATGCCACTGTGCCGCCCAAATGTGGGCTAACATATTGTTGCACCTGCTTATCCCTGCACCACCGCTACCACATAGCCAAAATATCAGGGAAACAGCATGCAATTTCTCCAACTGAAAATTTTTGAGGGAATTATATCCTCTCTTTCATTGGGAGAATAGTACTGGTAGAGCTTCTGCCTCACTGCACCAAAGACCTGGGTTCAATCCTGACCACGGGTTCCGTATGTGTGGAGTTTGAACATTCTCCCCGTGACTTTGTGGGTTTCCTCCAGGTGCTCCAGTTTCCTCCCACATCCCAAAGACGTGTAGGTTTGTGTGTTAATTGGGCTCTGAAATTGCCCCTAGTGTTATGGTTAGAGTTGAGTAGTGGATAAAAAATGGGATAACATAGAACTAGTGTAAAAGGCTTATCAAAGGTCAGCCTGGACTCGGTGGGCTGAGGGGCCTGTTTTCATGCTCTATCTCTAAACTAATCTAAACCAAATTAATCTAAAGTAAATTTAAAAACTTACTTGCAAGCCAACAGGTCTTTTAAGTAATTTTGCTTGGTTCTGTGTATTTCTTTCAATTTGAATGATTTCCTGCATTGTGTAGAATTTAGTATGAATATCAGTTTAGAAGTTGAAGAGTTGGGGGTAGGCAGGGACATCGGATTTTTCTGTATGTATTGGACTTGGATTGCAGAGGATATTGCTAAGGGGAACAGTGGGTTGAAGTTTAAAGTACACAGCTCCTTTTAACTAGAATTTGTTTGTTTGAAAATCTTCGAGAACCTTTTCCCAAGATTTACGTTCAGGTATTTGTTGTTCACTCTCCTTCCAGTGAACTCAAAAAAAGTCACAGCATGGAAATGATCACTTGTGGAATAGGTCAACCTTTGACTAAATAACAAAACTTCTACTTTTGTTTCAGTGAGGTGCATTTGATTGTGAGGTAAAATCATAATTTGAACCTAATCTGGACTCTGACTATAAAATGACGGTGACAGCATATATAAAACTTGATTTTTTCTTCTCCCTTTCTATTTAATCGGGTTTTCCAAAAATCCCATACTTTTGTGAAGCTGCCATTGTGTGGGAGGTCCAGCCGTCTATACATAGAAGAAATGTTTGGTGACAGTTTGCCTCCCTTTCCTTCAATGTTTAGCAATGTCAAAGGTGTAGGAGTTGAGAACTCCCAAGAATCCATTGAGCTCTAGCAAGAAACATCACATACCCAATGTGCAAGAAGCCTACAGTGAAGATTAGAAATGGTTGAAAAAATTCATATTTGCAAGTTTTTTTATTTCTATTGCAAACATCCTGTCATAATTTTATATGGATACAACGAAGCCTACACATTAGAGAATGTATATTTTCCAGGCCTCTGCAAAGACCCAGGAGAGAAATGTCAGTGAGGTAATTTTCCCACTCTGTCAGAATGTAAGTACAGTCTCCTGCTGATCTTTCACTGAGACAGACTATTTTTGTTCAGGGAAAAAATGAACCGTTTCAAGAAAAAATAATTACCAAAAAGCCAGGGGTGACATTAAATTAGAGAAATTGGTGAAGATATCAGGAGAGTGAAAGGGGGAGTGTGTGCCTTTACAAAACGTCCTCGGAGGGTGTTTGAACAAGAGACACCGCCTCGAGTAGATGTTAACTTGAATATTTGGTTAAATGCCCAAGAGTAGGCAGAGGAATTCTTATTTGTTTGTTTCTCATGAAACCGCTGATTCAAAATTTGGCAGTGTCATTGAGTGGAGGCTGCAGAGACTGAAATACTTGCGCTTATATGGTGTGCTGATCACACTGCTGTGACATCGCTTTCCTCTTGAATCTAATCGGAAAGTATACAAAAGCTGGTGGAAGGCCAAATTCCCAGAAGACACAGATGTGCACAGGCAGTAGGGCATTTGTTGACTTTGGTTTGCATGACTATTCGGCTTCTTGAAGCTTGGCGTCAGGTTCTCAGAAAAATAATCAGACTCTGGCAGCACTGACACATAGGGTGTGGAAGGACCAATGCAGCTCCATGCATGGCCTACACTCTGAGCAGCGCATTACATTGGGATTGAAGATTGAAAATGCACACCTTCACATTCAGGGACAGTTTCTTCCCAGCTGTTAGCAGGCAACTGGTCCATCCTACCAATAACTAGAGAGCAGTCCTGAGTTACTCATAGGAGACCCTCAGACTATCTTTGATCAGACTTTACTGGACTTTATCTTGTACGAAACGTTATTCATGTTTTTCTCTTTATCCTGTATCTGTGCACTGTAGATGGCTCGATTGCCAACATGTATTGTCTTTCCACTGACTGCTTAGCACGCAACAAAAGCTTTTCACTGTACATCGGTACGTGTGACAATAAACTAAACTTAAACTCAAACTTGAGGCCATCCATCTCCTTCCATTGTCTCCATTTACACTTCCCGTTGGCTCGGCAAGGCCACCAGCATATTCAAGGACAAATCTCACCCAGGGCAATCCGTCTTCTCCCCTCTCCTATCAAGCAAGAGGTGCAGAAGTGTGAAAACGAATACCTGCAGATTCAGGGACAGGTTCTTCCTAGCTGTTATCAGGCAGCTGAACCAGCTAGAGAGCGGTCCTGAGCTACCATCTACCTCACTCGGACTATCTTTAACCAGACCTTACTGGATTTTATCTTGCACTAAACATTATTCCCATCATCCTGTGTCTGTACACTGTGGGCAGCTTGATTATAATCATGTTTTCATTGTACCTCAGTACACGTGACAGTAAACTAAACTTAACTAAACTGGTTAGGAAGGATGGGAAATTGCGGATACGCTGACTGCAGGGCTGTTATTGTGCTTTCTTTGTCTCACAGCCCAAGGCACTGCTGACAGTGAGCTGGGACCAGCTGGTCATGTGGGAGATTACCTGGGTCAAAGAGAAAGAGAAAGCTGGAGAGGACCAGAGAAGAGCGGGAACCATCTTGGGATGATGCCCATACGCCAAGCGGAAATAAATCAGCCTCTTTGGTATATCGTCTGGTCAATAGCCCCAAGCTAGCAGTATCCTCTGACCGGGTGCCTTTTTTTAACATTGCTTTTAGGCCACATAACAGCTGCATTAATGCCACCAGCTTAAAAATGCAATCATCCAATAAAGTTGCATGACTTGTTAGATTTCAACTAGTCATCCAATAAATGAAGAAAGTAAGAACTGCAGACGTTGGTTTGAAGCAAAGATAGACACTAAGTGCGGGAGTAACTCGGCGAGTCAGGCAGCATTTTCGCCAAAGGTTTTTCTCCTTTCTCCAGAGATGCTGCCTGAGTCATCCAATGTCCTTGGATGACTCTTTCATTACCTCCCTCCCTCTCCACATTCCTCTTTCTTCCCTCACATGTTCACAGGATCAGATGGAAACCAAATCTGAAGCCACCACGAGAAAGCAATCCCTCGGAAGTCCCATTGAAGCATTATTCCTCCTGAGAAGCAGTGTGATGAAAGACAAACAAGAGATTGCAAATGCTGGAATCTTGAGCAATGTACAGAGGCCAATTAACCTACAAACCCACACGTCTTTGGGGTGTGGGAGGAAACTGGAGCGCCCGGAGAAAACCCACGAGGTCACAGGGAGGACTTGCAAACCCCACAGAGACAGCACCCGAGATCAGGATCAAACCCGGGTCTCTGGCGCTGTGAGGCATCGGCTCTACCAGCTGCCCCACAGTGCCATCCCTGTGTATCAAAACAATTCAGTGAACTCTACAGGATAAAAAGGACTAGAGAAAACATGTTGAGAAAATATATATCTCCACAGCTAATCAAACTGAAGAATCGTTGTTGAGAAACACCAGCCTATATGTTGGGAGAATGGATTTCCAATATTGCACGGATAATGCAGAGAGAGTTCCACGTGACCACCTGTACGATATTAATGAAGCCAGATTTAACATCAATTTCATGCACAACCCTAACTTCAGTATTTAAAGTGTTATTTCCACAATACGATTTGAGGGAGTCTAGAGGTGAAAGCAAGGATAGGAATTGTTTGAAAATAAATTCAGGATGTTTAAAGACAGTGTCCACTTTAATGCACCTTCCTAGATTTACTTGGAACTTTCCATCAACTTGCATTTTAAATTTCTGTGCGATTTCTAGATTTATTTTTACAATTACTAGATCTCTATTCATTTTTTAAATGTTCGATTAGAAATATGTTCATATAAATCAGCAAGATAGTCAGGAGGTAGAGACGGCACGGCGGTAGTGTTGCCTTATAGCGCCAGAGACCTGGGTTTGATCATGACAATGGGTGCTGAGTGTATGGAGTTTTACATTCTCCCTCCGTGACCATGAGGTTTCTCCGGGTGTGGTTTCCTCCCACTCTCCAACAAGATACAGATTTAGAAACATAGAAAATAGGTGCAGGAGTAGGCCATTCGGCCCTTCGAGCCTACACCACCATTCAATATGATCATGGCTGATCATCCAACTCAGTATCCTGTACCTGCCTTCTCTCCATACCCCCTGATCCCTTTAGCCACAAGGGCCACATCTAACTCCCTCTTAAATATAGCCAATGAACTGGCCTCAACTACCTTCTGTGGCAGAGAATTCCACAGATTCACCACTCTCTGTGTGAAAAATGATTTTCTCATCTCGGTCCTAAAAGACTTCCCCCTTATCCTTAAACTGTGACCCCTTGTTCTGGACTTCCCCAACATCGGGAACAATCTTCCTGCATCTAGCCTGTCCAACCCCTTAACAATCTTGTAAGTTTCTATAAGATCCCCTCTCAATCTTCTAAATTCTAGCGAGTACAAGCCGAGTCTATCCAGTCTTTCTTCATATGAAAGTCCTGCCATCCCAGGAATCAGTCTGGTATTGTATAGTATTGTACAGTCAGGAATTTGTAGGTTAATTGGCTTCAGTAAAATTGTAAATTGTCCCCAGTGTGTAGGATAGTGCTAGACTTTAAGTCCTGAAAAGCGCTATATAAATAAAATCTATTATTATTATTAGTGTACGGGATGATGGCTGGTTGGCGCGGACTCGGTGAGCCAAAGGGCCTGTTTCAACGCTGTATCTCTAAAAGTCTAAAAAGTCAAGTCAAGTGAGTTTATTGTCATGTGTCCCTGATAGGACAATGAAATTCTTGCTTTGCTTCAGCACAACAGAAAATAGTAGGCATTGACTACAAGGCATTCTATAAATATATACACACATGAATCAATATACTGATAAAGTGCAAATAACAGTTAATTGGCTAATAAAGTTCAGTGTTTTGTCCGAGCCAGGTTTAATAGCCTAAAGAAATGGAAAATGACAGTGAATGAAATGGCAAAAGAGCTGCAAAAAGGGTTAAAAAAAAATTCCTCTGCCTAAAATAATCAGTGAAAACAGTGCACCACTTCTTCAAAACATTGCTGAAAATCAGCACCATGTTAGCGACCTTATTACCTGCTACCTAGCTCTATTTTGTTTTTTATTGCATGTCTGAACGTTCTGCCCTTCTCCGTGAAGCTAACGACCTTTGAATGTGTCAGTGGATTGGGTCTCCAGGTGTACTCGCCTGTCCTGGCACCAGTTGCAAGGCACAGGCAGAGAAACGATTCCGTACCATCCAGCAGCAATGATAAAAGGCATCGCTGTTCCCCATGTTGAGGTAAACACCAGGTAGATACAGACCATTAGCTGCTGAGAAAACTGTCAGTGAAAGTAAATACCTGATTGCCTACGAAGGAGAGCAGACTGCAGTTTGTCCTCGCCTTGGGATAATTAAGGTCGTGAACACTGAAAGAAACTTGTTTTGTGGTTTTTGTCACCTCCAGTCCATGAAGTGTGGAATGTGCAAGATTGTGTTTGTACAACCAGCATGCAGGAGGGCAACAGCTTCCCTGGCTGCCTGGGAAAGGCTGAACAACCCAAAAGTCTCTGCAGCAATTCAAAGGCCTCATTCGCCAACGTATTTTACAGCACAATGATTCTTTTATTTAAATTTGTCTAAATCTTGGATGTCAAGGCCAGAAATAAAAAGCAAATAATTTCTGCAAGGCTAATTGGTGTTTGTATTGACTTTAACTCCTAGGAACTTCCAAATCAGAAATATTTTATTAAAAAAATATATATTAAGACTGCCTGAAATGTCTGCATCTTGTTTGAGATGGATACAACATCAGTCAAAGGAAATGGCATATATTACTGCTACGGATATGCAATCTAGTAATTTATTTCTTTTTTTTAGAGATACAGTGTGGAAACGGGCTCTTTGGCCCACTGAGCCCACGCCAACCAGCAGTCACCCCGTACACTAGCACTAGGCTACACACTGGGGACAATTTACAATTTTACTGAAGCCAATTAACCTACAAACCTGTCAGTCTTTGGAGTGTGGGAGAAAACCCACAGTCAGAGGCAGAACGTACAAACTCCATCCTGACAGCGCCCATAGTCAAGATTGAACCCGGGTCTGGCGCTGTAAGGCAGCAAATCTATCTCTGCGCCACAGTGCTGCCCTTCAAGCAAAATATAAGAACATAAGATGAGGCATGATACAAGTAACAAATCCGTATATTACCATTGCCGATATGAAATACATTAGTTACGACCACACAAACTACCAATGCCACCATACTGTCTTCCACTATTATTATGATCCAACATGTTTTCGGTCGGTGGGGGCGCTGCAAGCCGGCGCCCTGTCAGCAGCGTGTCAGTTGTTTTCAACTTTTTAATTTTTTTTAGTATGTTTAAATGTATGTTTTTAATGTTTCTTTGTGTGTCTTGTGTGGGGGGTGGTGTCGGTGGGGTGAGGGGGAAACCACTTCGATCACCTCCTCCACGGAGAGGCGGCTTTTTCCATGTCGCCTCCCCCATGGCCAAACAACGAGGATCGGGCGGCCTTTCCTGAAGACGCGCCTGGGTCTTCAGCCGCGGGCGCAGAGTGGACTCTCGTCGCTGAGCGGGCGAGCCCTCGCCGGGTGTCGCCGGAGGGGAGCGCTCCGTTCGCTGGCCCATGGCAGCCTGAAGTCGCGGTCTGCAGAGCTCCAGCTGGTGCGGCGTCCGCAGCCTGCGATCCCTCACTGGGGACCCGGGAGAGGAAGAAGCTTCCATTCTGACTGCCGGCCCGCGGCCAACTTCTACTGCGGGCGCGGCGTGGACTTACCATCCGGAGCGGGGTCCCTCGCTGGGGATCCCTGGAGGGGAGCTTCGACTTTGACTGCTGGCCCTGTGGTCTGCGGTGCTTCTGGCTGCGGCGCGGCGGGAACTTTAAATCTCCGACCGCCGGCCTGCGGTCTACACCAACCTGAAGCCGCGGTCTCCGGTGGGGGAGGCACCGATTCAGGACTTACCTTGACTTTCATTTATCTGGACGCCCGTAGCGGCGACTGTGGAGGGTTGAGGTCCCGACCACGGGGGAGAATGGAGGAGGACTGGCCAAATTTTGTGCCTTCCACCACAGTGATGAATGCTGTGGTGGATGTTTGTGTTAAATTTTTATTGTGTACTGTGTGTTCTTTCTCATTGTACCGCTGCTGGCAAATTCATTTCACTTGCACTTTATGAATATGTGCAATGTGATGAATAAAACCGTATTGTATTGTATTGTATTATTTTGTCCCATTGGCCTGAAAGTGGTTCATTTCATTTTGTTCAATAGGAGACCACATCATTGCCGTATGGCAGCCTTTGTGAATACTTTCTATCCTACTTCTAACTATCCTTCCAATGATTCTGGGCCTTCATTCAATATTTTAATATGCAACCAATAAACCATGTGCATCAATTCAGAGAGCCAGCAGCAGACATGCGTCCAGCTGCCCTTCCCTCACCCACTGTGGTTCATCTGAAAGGTGAATAATATACTCTAGTTTTCATTGGTAAACATTTCAACGGTTTCCAATTTCTGACACAGAGCATTAATTTTGGAAGCAAAGCACGATACACAGCCACTACTGCATTGCACATTTTACTTTTATATTCTCATCTTTTATTACTTCATAGAAGGAGACCAATTGACCAGGCGATTCACTGCTGGCTCTGACAACATTGCCATCCTCCCCATTCTCTATAACATTCTCTCTCACAATCCAGCAGCACGATTGGCAGCCCCGCCAACAGTCTGTCTGTTTTTTTGTCTTTTAAATTTTTTTTTGTGCGTGTTAAAAGTGTGTGTAAATGTTCTCCGGTTTGTTTTATGTGGATGGAGGGGGTGGGGGTCAGGGGAAACAATTTGAGATGTGATTGTTTTCCGGGTCGCATCTCCAGCCGATCTGCAGCCTACCATCAATGGAGCTGGCGATCTCCTCGGTCTGACTTGAGCCCCACCGTGTGGCGTGAACTTAACATTGGAGCTGATCCCTTGCCTGGGATCGCTCCAACCGCGGCCTGCTGACTTACCATCAAGAGCTCGCAGTCTCGGGAGAGGCTAGTCAGGAGCTCCAATGATGCAGAAGCTTGACCAGCCCCGACCCGGGATCCAATCGCCGGTGCGGGGGAGCTGACATCTCCCCGATGGAGGAGCTGATCGCCCCGATGCGGAGGGCCCAAACACCGCCGGCTACGGGAGTCAAGATCGTCCCGTCAATGGAGGGCTCGAGGCCCCCGACTGCGGGAGAGCATGGAAGGGAAGAGATTTGAACTTTTTTTTGCCTTCCATCACAGTGAAGAATGTGGAGGAGTCACTGTGGTAGATATTTATGTTAAAATGTATTGCGTGTTCCGTTGGTTTTTATTTGTATGACTGACTTGGCAAAGGAAATTCCTCCTATTTTGCAAAACATACTTGGCTAATAAAGTATTATTGTGATTGTGATCGTGATTGATCAATCGAGTGGGGATCACAGTCCTTTGATGAATGGCACAGAGGTACAGCTGTTAGAGCTGCTATCTCACAGTGCCAGAGACAAGGGTTCAATCCTGACCTCGGGTGCTGTCTGTGTGGAGTTTACACATTCTCCCTGTGACTTCCAGTTTCTTCTCACATCCCAAAGACAAGCAAGTTTGTAGATTAATTGGCGTCTGTAAATTGTCCCTAGTGTGCAGGGAGTGGATGAGTAAAGTGGATAACAGAACTAATGTGAATGGGTGATTGTTGGTCGGCGTGGACTTGGTGGACTAAATGGACTGTTTCCATGCTGTATCTTTAATCTAAACTAATGAACAGGTAAGTGAAGGTAATTTTATTATTTTAAAAAAAATTACAGGTGTTGAATATAGTTTTAAATATACCATTAAAAAAATTATGTTGTTTTTTAATTACTTGAATTGTTTCCAACAACTCTTCATGTCTTTTACCATCAAAGATGCTCTGTGTCGGAAATGGAATCCATTGAAATAATTTCCAATGAAGACTAAAGGAAATAATTTACCTTTCAGATGAAGCATATCAACTGAGGGCAGAGCTGCTGAGACCAATGTCTCCTTTTAGGTCTGATTTGATGCACATGGCACTGTCAGAGTGAGGCCAAATGAAAATTAGAGGAACAGCACCTCACATTTCGCTTGGTCAGCTAACAAACCAACAGTATGAGAATTGATTTCTCTAATTTCAAGTAACCCTTGCATTCCCTCTCTCGCCGTCCTTCCCCCAACCCTAGTTTTCCTGCTAGTTTCCACGTCGTCCTGCTAGTTTCACCGTTCCTATCCCTTCGTAATCTCCTCTTCTACAGTGAACAATGGGCCATTGTAGGCTCCACCTTTCCTTGGTCATCGGTACTGGCTCTGATTTATTATTTTTCATACCTGTCATTAATTTGTTCTTTGTACTTTTTCATACCTCTAGTTTCCTTCTCCCCTGACTCTCAGTCTGAAGAAGGGTCTTGTCCCAAAACGTCACCTATTCCTTTTCTCCAGAGATGCTACCTGACCTGCTGAGTTACTCCAGCATTTTGTGTCTGTCTTTGATGCATATGATTTATTGGTTGCAATTCTGCAGTTGTCAGGAGGCCATCAGCATGGTCTGTGGCTTGGTTGCTGCTCATGGATGACTTCATCTTGCTCACAGGCTGTACCTATGCGGTTGCCTGGATGTTTGGAGCCACATGGTCACAAATGCCAAGTCTAACCATGGACATCCCATGAGATTGTGAGAGGTGGAGATATGTCCACCTGATATGTTGACTCTGTATTCCTCTTCCGAAATACTACCTGACCTGCCGAATATGGTATTTCTAGCATGTACTATTTTATTTATGAACTAAGAACATTGCTTTTTTAATTTGAGAAAACTGATTGATACTAGAGTTCTCTTCATCAACTCAGCATCATTTCCATATTATGATGTTGAAAGAAGGAACTGCAGCTGCAGAGTGCCGGAGTAGCTCAGCAGGTCTAGCAGCATCTCGGGAGAACATGGATAGGTGATGTTTTGGGTAGGGACCCCTCTTCATATTGATTCTCAATCAGTCTGAAGAAAGGCGCCAACCCGAACCATTGCCTATCCATGTTCTCTTGAGATGCTGCCTGGCATGCAGAGCTACTCCGGCACTCTGTCTTCTTCAATATTATAAGGTTTGTTCAAAGCATTTTATTGTGCAAGGACTAGACCGGAAAGTTGCTATGACATATTAGCCTCTGGGCTGATGCTTCCCTGATATAACTATATTTATTTGAAGTTTATAAATTGATCAAGTGAATTTGGATTCTTTAAAGCTACTCACTCATAATTCTTGAGCAGGTTTGTTGGTCTGGAGGCTTCTGCTGCTACGGGTTGAGGAAGGGTGATTGAACCAGTGGCAGGTTTACTGTGCAGAGAATAGTGCAGTAACTCGAGTTACATAAGATTTTCATCCTACAGAAAGATGACTCAGTGCAAACAATTCAGCTCCTATTCCTAGTAAGGAAGGACAGATTCTGTTGAAAGAGATTGGCTAGCCAGACTAACCAAGGTTCAGAGCTTTAACCAAAGAAGTTTGAAGAAGGCATTTAACAGTTTTGTTGTTGGATGGGTGCCTGCTTTAGATTTATTTGACATATAAAGATATCACTAAAACATAAGTGATCCATTGTCAATGATCTCTTCACAGGTATAGTTTAAGAGGATTGACTTTTTCACAGCTACAGTTTAAGACGAATGCATAAATAAATGGTGTGAAAGTCAAATGTTAAAAATGAGGGTGTTCGTGGTAAAATGGAAAGTCAGGCAAAAGTGTTTTGAGCATGAAAGTTTGTTTTGTGAGCCTAATGAAAAGGCTCCTGTACCATTCATGGATTAATGCTAATTCAAAACACCTAGACAGCTTCTGATTTGTCTAAACTGGTGGAAGTATTAACTACATTCATATAGGATCCACAAAGTAGGCGTTTAAATGGTCCATGCAGCAAGGGTAATCTGGCTCCTTGAGGGTTTGATGTAACAAAATGAGTATGCTGGGCCTGATTCTCTTCCCAAAAATCCTTATGTTCTCATGCCATTCTTTGTACTGGCCATGAAAAAGTAAAGCAGCCACTGCCTGACTACAGACCCCTGGCCTGCGATCCCTGGGCTAATCATTAGAATGGTGATTAGACCGTTCGGCTCAGATCAATTTTCCAGTCCTTGTAGCACCCTCATGGATCTCTTTTGCACACTCTCCTGTTAATCTGTGGCCGGCTTCATTGGAATCACGTATAGTCTTTCCGCTGACTGGGTAGCACACAACAAAAACACTTTTCACTGTACCTCAGTACATGTGACAATAATAAACTCAACTAAACTAAAAAAAACGAATCACGTCTTTTCCGTAATCTGATCACTCGTACTCAGACTATGTGGTATACACTTGCAGCATAAAATCTATGTTCTTAAATTACAAGTTTCAACTAATAAGGGAAAGCATCCTCTGTGTCTTTTTCACCCACTCGTCCTTTCTGGCCACCTTTAAGGATCTGAGGCTAACCATTCAAAGATCCCTCTGTTGGTTCACACCCCTCAGTATCCTCCCATATATTGTGTTTTCTCCCCAAATGCATTACCGTGCATATCAAATTTCATTTGATACCTCTCTGCACAAATGATCAGACTCAATACCATTTTCCAGTCTAAGATATTTTTCTTCACTGCTAACCATAGTCAACATTTGTATGATCTGTAACAGATTAAGATACCCTTGATATTTCAGTCTGAATTCTGAATGCTGGCATGAAAAACAAGGGATTATGTTCTGAGCTTGGTGGAACCCACTGGGAACAGCCTTCTAGTTGCATACTCTCTCATCAACTATTCGTCTTTGTTTCCTGTTACTGACCCAATTTTAGAACCAATTTCCCATTCCTTTGGATCTCGTGGCTATGAGTTTGTGTGTTTTGACCAATGTGTGATATCGAGTCTTGCCATGAAGACCAACTAAAGTGCACTGCTCTCCTTGGTCCTCCTTGTTACCTTCCCAAAAAAACCTCAGTTATGTTTGTCAGACATGACCTTCCCTTAACAGTACATGCTGGCCATTCCTGATTAGCCTAATTATCCTTAATAAAGGATGCTACTGACCCTCAACATTGATCCCAATCATTTACCACAGGCCTACAATTACTTGCTTTATCCCTTCCTTCAGTTTGAAACAAGAGCACAATGTTAGCAGTTTAAATTCATTGGTGCTTCTACTGTAGCTAGGAAAAGTATATAGGACAATTTTTTAATAGAAATACAAAATGATTATAGAATTATTTCAGGCCTTTTGGATTCCACTGATTCAATAGAACTATGATTTGATGGAAGCAGTCAGGGCTGCATGATCTCCACGATTATAAAGAACACAAAGTGCTGGAGCAACTCAGTGGGTCAGGTAGCATCTCTGGGGGACATGGATAGGCAACTTTTCAAGTCAGAACACCTCTTGAGACTGGGATGCCGCTTAACCCCTGAGTAACTCCAGCATTATGTGTTCTACACAAGATTCCAGCATCTGAAGTTCCTTTTGTCTCCACGATTATAAAATTTGATAGATATTTTGCAGTCTGCAGTGAAACAGAACGTGCATGTGATACAAGGGACACTTGGCATCTGGATTTCCCACCAAAAATCTATCTGGATTTGAAGAATGCTTTGCATTGTACTCCTGCAATGCATTTATTGCTTCTCCTATAAAGGCGGCACAGTGGAGCAGCGGTAGTGCTGTTGCCTCACAGTGCCAGAGACCGGGGTTCAAGCCTGACTATGGGTGCTGTCTGTATGTTGATTGTACGTTCTCACTGTGACCATGTGGGTTTTCTCCGGGTGCTCCAGTTTCCTCCCATACTCCACTGTCAGAATGAGGCAACTCAAATTGGAGGAACAACACCTCATATTTTGCTTGGGCAGCTAACAACCCAATAGTATGAATCTTGATTTCTCTAACTTCAAGTAACCCTTGGTTTCCCTCTAGCTTCACTGTCCTCCTGATTAATTTTACTGATTGTATTCTTCATTGTCACCTTCCTCTCAGCTAAAAATGAACCATTCTATATTTCCTTCATCGTCGTCTGCTTTGATCAGTCATTTTCACACCTTACCCTTCCATATCTCCAGTCTCCCTTTTCCCTGACTCTCAGTCTGAAGAAGGGCCTCGGCTCAAAATGTTATCCATACCTTCTCTCCAGAGATGCTGCCTGTCCCACTGAGTTAATCTAGCATTTTGTGTCTATCTTTTATGTGCTACAATGCTGAGAACTATATTTTGAACCCTGTATTTTCCTCTTTGCTCTATTGTACTTGAGTTTGGCTTGATTGTATTTATGGAGAGTATTATCTGATTTGATTACGCAGCATGTAAACAAAGCTTCTCGTACTACTTAAGATGAATAAATTTAAGCCTAAATCTAATGTAAATGTAACAACATTTCAAAAGAACCTAAGTGGCTATTACATGTTCTTGTGATAATTAAGCAGCTACATATAAATACTGTTTAAATAAGAAATACAAATTTTCAAATGGGCAGCACAGTGGCGCAGCTGGCAAAGCTGCTGCCTCACAGCACCAGTGACCCGGGTTCGATCCTAACCTTGGGTGTTGTCTGTGTAGAGTTTACACATTTTCCCTGTGACTGCGTGGGTTTCCTCAGAATGCTCCAGTTTCCTTCCATATCCAAAAGAAATGCTTTGTAGGTTTTGTAGGTTTATTGGCCTCTGCAAATTGCCCTTAACGTATAGGGAGTGGATGCGAAAATTGGGATAAAATAGAATGAGTGTGAATGAGTGATCGATGGTCGGTGTGGATTCGATGGGCTGATGGGCCTGTTTCCATGCTGGACCTCTAAACGAAACAAAATGCAAAGATTCAGGTTTGTCCGAATATATTTCTGCTTCTTACTTTTGATATAACTGACTGGGAAATTTTTATGCATGTACATGTAATAGAAAAGATAGAAATTATTTTTTTTAAATTTAAGGGCATTGTTACCCTTCTTTATTTTTGTTTGTTTGCCTGTAACACAGGCTGGGACCAAAGATCTAGTATCTTTGGTTGGGACAATGTTCAAATACAATGCCATTCAGTGGCCTGACAGTAGGGGGAACTGAAGTTAAACACAAACATTGAATCATTGTTAACATCGCTATTCCGATGATCAAAAATGTCTGTGCTCAGTGATGCAACTGACATCCTGGTTTTGATTGGCAATTTGCCCTTCTGAAGGAGGTCAAGGGTTAATTATCAGTTGAAATGACTAATAACTTAATTGCGGCCCTTGCACATTTTCATCTGCATCTTCTGCACTCTGTTTTTTTCTTTTTCTTTTGTACTACCTGAGGGGTGATCTTATAGCGGTGTATAACATTATGAGGGGGATAGATAGTGTGAATGTACAGAGCCTTTTACCCAGAGTAGGGGAATCAAGAACCAGAGGACATGGGCTAAAGGTGAGAGGGGAAAGATTTAATGGGAACCCGAGGTGCAACTTTTTCACACAGAGGGTGGTGGATAAATGGAATGAGCTGCCAGAGGAAGTAGTTGAGGCTGGTACTATAACGTCATCGAAAAAAACATGTGGACAGGTACATGAATAGGAAATGTTTAGAGGGATATGGGCCAAACGTGGATAGGTGGGACTAGCACAGATGGGACATCTTAGTTGGCATGGATAAGTTGGGCCAAAGGGCCTGTTTCCATGCTGTATGACTATCACCTGTTGTATGTATGATTTGCCTGGGTATCATGCAAAACAAAATGTTTTCCTGTATCTCAGTACACATGGCAATAATAAACCAATACAAATACGAATAACACACTACCTCGTACTGTTTAAGGAAGTGTAAAAACATTAACAATGCATTTCAAAAAGTGAAGACCAAAAATAGTGTTTTTATTTTTTGTTATGACAAAAAAAATTGATCTACTAATTGTGCAGTGACACATATTGTAGCTGTAGTCTGTTGCTGAATGCAAGGGCGGAACTTGCTATCAAAACATGGAGGGGACGGGGGACACAATTTATTTGGCGGGCGCGCGCGCATGCGCACACTCACACACGTGCGTGCATGCGCACACTCACACACACGCGCGCGCGAGGCTTCGGAGGCTCAATCCAGCGCTAAATGCAGCTCCACACTGCCTGTCTCTCCGGGTTAACTACAGCCCTGCCTGGACTGACGGGATACCAGCGCTGCTTCTCCGCGCTGGCCATATTTCCCGTAAGTCCAGGCAGGTTAACCTGGCGGGACAGGCAGAGTGAGCTGGGTTTAGCGCTGTTTCTCTGCGCTGGCTGTGGGCCTGGGGGTACAGCTCGCGTCTGACTCCCGACCTCTCTGGGGGGGGCACTCGGGACAGCGCCGGAGACCCGGCCGGGATCGATCCTGCCTGCGGATGAGGCACAGGTCTGTGCCACGTCTCCCTCCTCCAATCACCGCGCTCTATCCTCAGTCCCACCCCCACCCCCCACACCTCCCTCCGACAATCATCGCGCCCTCGATCATCTGTCCCACCCCCACTCTCGCGGAAAGCGGAGATTTTAAAATACAGATTACAAAAACTTGCGGGGGATGTCCCTCACCTCTCAAAACATGGGGGGGACGTGTCCCCTGTGCCCGCCCTCCCCCCCCGGTTTTCCGCCCCTGGCTGAATGTGTGTTTCCAGCATGAGACACCTTGGGTTAATCCAGCTAATCACGCAATTGAATGGCTAAATGTTTCATCTGTGGAATAGATAAGAAAGAAAGTTCTGCACATTCTACTGCCATCTGATGTCTAATCCATGATTCATAAATTTCCTGTGATGTGGCACAAAGTCCAGCCGATCGTTATCTGCCACTGAGTTCATTCCTGATTTTATCAGCATTGCTGAAATTCCACAAACATTTTACTTCTATTCTCCCAAAACAGTGAATAGAATCATAAGAAGCTGAAGTAACCACTGGAATGTACCCTGTTGCTGCCGGCAAGCCAATGTTTTCAGGCAAGTTGTATGTATTTTCTGGAAGAATTTGCCATCAGGTTCAGAAATGGATTCACATTCAGATTCAGATTAGTTTAATGTAATATAGATCAGGATGCAATGAAATCCCTTGTTTGCGTGAAGTTCACAGAGTAAACAATGTACAAGTTAATGATGGTACTGTAAATGTAATGATGAATGCAAAATAGCAGAATGGTGCAAGATTCTAGTGCAATATGAAGTAGTGCAAAAATAAATACAAATAACCGAATGAGGTCCAATAAATTGGGTACACTCTTCATTTCTCAGTATACTTGCATATCGCAATGTAAAATTAATCTTTGTTTTATATGCATCAACTTTTTCTTTGTCATTTCAATTGCACTCAATTTTATAATCAAGAAACAATAATAGACAACAGAAGATCATGTCGGGATAGTGATGATGTAAAGTAATTTACAGAGCTGTAGGGGAATGGAGGTGATTGCATTGATTTACAAAGGGCCACCACAGACTTGATGGACCAAATGGACTTTTCGATACTGATTTGATTCCGTGATTCTGAGGAGTTGCAAAAACGAATTTTATACTAAAAGGTGAAATTATGTTGTAATCCCTGAGACCTGCAACCTAGTGGAAAATTGCTTGAAAAGTGTGGCATGGAAGGAAAGGGACAGAAAATTATGTGAGCAGTCAAGTGTAACTAAACAAAAATAGAAGGTAATGAGTTGATTTAATAGGAACAAAAATCTATACAAAGAGTACTGGTTAAAAGCCCATGGGAAAACATCTTGTCAAGTTAATTTATTCATTCCTTTTATAAACAAGAAATAAACTGTTGGGGTCTTCTTCTTCTTGCATATGGCATGCACAGCCTAAAGTTGTAGGTCAACTTGTTCTATTTGTTTGTGCACGTCGGATTGATTGCATTAGTCAAAACAGGGTGGACCACGTGAAGGTTGCAATCTTCCACCTCACTGTTCGGGTAATTTAGTGAGTCAGGCAGCATTTGCGGGAGGAAATGAGTAGGACGCTTCTTTAGACTCTTCTGATGTGTCCATTCTCTCTACAGATGCTGCTTGACCCACTGAATTCTACCAGTTGGTTAGTTTAGTTTAGAGTTACAGCGCGGTAACAGGCCCTTCGGCCCACCAAGTCCATGCCTTCCAGCGATCCCCGTGCATTAGTACTACACACTAGGGACAATTTACAATTCTTAAGAAAGCCAATTACCTACAAACCTGCACATCTTTGGAATGTGGGAGGAAACCGGAGCACCCAGAGAAAACCAATGCAGTCACAGGGAAAACATAAAAACTCCGTACAGACAGCACCCATAGTCAGGATCGAACCTGGGACTCTGGCGCTGTAAAGCAGCAACTCTACTGCTGTGCCACTGTGCTGCCCTAAGGTTTTTTTTGCACTTGATTCCAGCATCCGCAGTCTTGTGTCTCCATTAGATTTGTGAGTTGTGGTAAGCAACCCTTCTTCATCATTACTTTGATGAGAGAGTGCATGTGGACCATTCCAACTGTAAGGCACATTTCTGCTAGAAAGAAAATATGGTAAATGAATGGACCAGGAAAATAAACCCTCTGGATGACCAAGTGTAAACAATGTGCCAGTCTTTTATATTTATATTAATCACTTCACTGTGGAAAACTTGTTTCTGTTCAAGGTCTCCGGACAAACTACGTATTCATGGGAACAAACTTTGAAGTTGCACTTGTTTCATTTGAAGTAGTTCACAGGCATTTCAAGATATTGGATTCGATTACACATAACACAACTGTTAGAGTCTTGCAAATGAGGCAACCGCTTCCACAAATTGTACATCAAAGTTAAAAAAATTGTTTTTTATGGTTTGACTGGAAGAATTTAAATTTGCTGGGTTAGCCAAAGGATATCTTTATGAATCGTCTTACAAAATTACCACATGAACTCTAGTTGAGGTCCTTGGCTGGTAAATTTAGCCTTTTCCCTTCAGCTGGTGGGATTAGATCTTATGATTTATGCCCCTAGGTGATAATGTCACCTTGTGTCAGTACTGAGAAAGGCTTCTAACTTCATCTTTCACTTTGGAGTTCCATATTTCATTCTCTGATATAAAACCTTCAGTTCAGAATCCTGGACCATAGATCTGGAGTTATATGTTTGAAACACAATGTTACAGTCGGAAAGCATCAATTCAAGTACAGTCTACCCTCATTATTATGGACCACTTTATACGGATTTTGGTTACAGGGACGGAATCTGTTGTAACTTGGCTGTCCATTCATATCGGGAACAAAGGACCCAGTTCATTACTTAATGGAGTGACCTCTTGGTGGCTGGAGTGAATCTTGTCTCAGCCTGTGTTCACAGCCACTCAGTGCCAGAACATTGATGTGCGCTTACCCTGTAGTATTGTGTATTTTGGGTCCTATCCGTTTATTGTGTGTCTTTTTTTGTGTGTTCAAAAAAGCTTTTGGCACACTGGCCTTCATCAGTCAGAGTATTGAATTGAGAAGTTGGGAGACATTGGTGAGACCGCATTTTGAGTATTGTGTTCAGTTCTGAGCGATATGTTATAGGAAATATGTTGTCAAGTTGGAAACGTAGAAAATAGGTGCAGGAGTAGGCCATTCAGCCCTTCGAGCCAGTACCGCCATTCAATATGATCATGGCTGATCATCCACGATCAGTACCCCGTTCCTGTTTTCTCCCCATATCCCTTTATTCCGTTAGCCCTCAGAGCTCTATCCAACTAAAGGGTGCAGAGAAGATTTACGAGGATGTTGCCATCACTTGAGGACCTGAGCTATAGGGAGAGGTTGATCAGGCTAGGACTCTATTCCTTGGACAGCTGGAGGATGAGGGGTGATCTTATAGAGGTGTACAAAACCATGAGAAGGAATAGATCAGGTAGATGCACAGAGTGTCTTGGCCAGATTAGGGGAATTGAGAACCAGAGGACAAAGGTTTAAGGTGAGGGGGGAAAGATATAATAGGAGCCTGAGGGGTAACTTTTTCGTACAAAGGGTGGTGGATGTGTGTAATAAGCTGCTGGAGGTGGTAGTTGAGGCAGGTACTATTGCAACATTTAAGAAACACTAGACTAAAAGCCCTGTCTCACGGTGCGAGTCCACCCACGAGTGATCCCGAGTGAAAGAACAAATCAAACTCGTGGTTGTCTACGGGATTCCAAGTTTATGTTCACGAGTTTAAACGAGTTCCCAGGTGTATGTCTAAGTTTGCCATTTACTTCTCATTTCTGCGATGTACCAAGTTCCTCTCCCGAGTTACCAAGTTCCTCTCCCGAGTTATTCTCGAGCCAACAACGACTACCGACATGTGGAAAAATCATCACATGGATAAAAATGATGTCATGCAGTTTTTTTTACTATAAAAAGCCTCCCATGACCATGGACAGAACTGCCCCGATGATCAGCTTCTCCGTGTCTCTTATGTAGCTGCATGCTTCTCTTGTCATGTAATTAACCGCTGTGTGTTTGCAAACAAAAAAAACAGGTTTAACTGTTTATCAAATCGTTGCCTATCATTGCTACAATGCAATAAATGGCATTTAAAGTACTTGGCTGTCAAAAAAAGCGCAAAAAGTAAAGGTGTTTAAAAAACAGACTGCAGGGAGAATTTCAAAGCTTTTGTAAATCGATTAAATTCAGGTAGAAGTTGAACTCAAGATTTAAATCCCCTGAAAGTTAGGTTTCTTAACACAGGATAGATGTTCTGCCAGAACAGAGTTGCTGACTAAAACCGTCTCCCGTTTTCTTCCGTTTCTTGCATGACCTCGGCTTGCCAGCTTTATTTCACACTCCGTGATCTGCGTAATGTATATAAGTGTAAAATAATAAACTGACCAAGAAGGTCCAGTGTTCTCCCCTGTTAGTTTAGTTTAGTTTAGAGATACAGAGCGGAAACAGGCCCTTCGGATCACCGAGTCCGCGCCGACCGGCGATCCCCGCACACTAACACCATCCTACACCCACTATGGACATTTTTACATACACCAAGCCAATTAACCTACAAACCTGTACGTCTTTGGGGTGTGGGGGGATCTTGGAGAAAACCCACGCAGGTCACGGGGATAACTTACTCAGTAAGAAAGCACCCGTAGTCGGGATCGAACCCGGGTCTCCGACGCTGCAATCGCTGTCAGGCAGCAACTCTACCGCTGCACCACCGTGAATGAAGGCCTGTTTTAAGTATCAAATAGAGGAGCAAGAGGGTGATCAAGGCGGAGAAAGTGTAGAGGCCAATGCCCAGGTAGTCCAACTCGCAGGAGTGCAGGTCCACCATGACGACGCTGTGGCCGCTTTGGGCTTTGGGGGAGGTGCAGGTGACATCGGTGACCAGGTGAGGGATATAGACCGTGGTCTGATTGATCCACCACACGAACCACCTGGCGTCGCAGGTGCAGAGAAAGTGGTTGCCGCTTAGCCGCAGCTCCCGAAGGTGTTTGATGGCGCTGTCTGGGAAACTGGAGGCCTGGATGGTCTTCAGGTTGTTGTAGCTGAGATCCAGGTACTGCAAGGAGGTCATGTCACGCAGGAAGTCCTTGGTCAGCTTGGAGATCTGGTTGCGGGTGAGGTTGAAGACGCTCAGGGTCTGGGTGCAGTTGGACAGCATGCGAGGCACCGTGGTCAACAGGTTGCTACCGAGGTCCAGCAGCTCCAACCAGCCTAGCAGGTAAAGCCTGCTCCAGTTGAAGCTCCACAGCTGGTTACCGCTCAGCACAAGCTCCTTGAGTAGCGGGGGCAGGTGGTCAAACATGTTGTGCGGCATGAGCGCGAGTTTCTTCCCCTAATAATCCGCTGCTCTCTGTGTTTGAGAGCGAAAACTTGCAAGGGGCATGCACGGTTCCTCGCCAGGGAAGATGGACACAAAATGCTGGAGTAACTCAGCGGGACAGGCAGCATCTCTGGAGAGAAGGAATTGGTGACGTTTCGGGTCGTGACACATTACTTCTCTCCAGAGATACGGCAACAGCACAGCACAAAACCAGTCTGAAGAAGGGTCTCGACCCGAAACATCACCAATTCCTTTTCTCCAGAGATTCTGTCTGCCCCGCTGAGTTACTCCAGCATTTTGTGTCTATATCCCATGGCTTATAATGTCACCTCACATTGTAAAATCAATATCTGAAGAAATGTCTCCTCGCTGGCTCAAACATAGTCTATGTAGAACTCACGTTTCTCTCTGCTTCATATACGTGGGAATTCCCTCAGTATGGTCACTTTTCACGCGTCCCGCCCGGTGTTAACCCTTCCCATCAATGCTTGAGCCCCCATCTTCGCTCTGTACCTTCAGCTTCATCGGCGGCTCTCTCCCATCGAAAGTATCCAAGTTAATTTCAGACCCCTATCCATCCATCCATTCATTCATTTTCCATTAAGATCTGACTAATCTTCAACATATCACTTCTGGCACTCAGGCCAAACCCACGGTAGACTCAAGAGTCACTCTGACTGTGATAGGGAGAGACAGAGGCGCACACACACACACACACACACACACAGTGTGGAGTTCCTCTGACTGACTGACTGTGTGTGGGTGTGGGGGGTGGGACAGAGAGAGAGAGAGACACACACACACACACAGGCAGCGTGGAGTACCTTTAACTGTGTGTGTGGCAGAGAGAGACAGAGGCAGACACACACACACAACGGGCAGTGTGTACCTGTCTGTGTGTGTAGGGGAGAGTGAGACACAGAGACAGTGTGGACCTCTGACTGTATGAAGGAGAGAGGGGGAGAGAGACAGAGAGAGAGAGGCACAGAGGCAGTGTGGTGTATTTCGGCATGACTGTGGGGGAGAGAGAAAGAGCGCACAGGACCTCGGTCTATCTGTGTGTGTGGGAGGGAAGAGATGCTTAGCAGAATACATCGGTCTTATTGTGTGTGGCGGGAGAAAGAGAGAGGTGGGGGGGGAAGAGAGAGGTGGGGGGGGGGGAAAGAGAGAAATGGGGGGAGACGTATATACATACACAAAGCAGAGTTTTACTGTGTATGTGGGAGACACAGATGGACTTACCTTGGTCTTACTGTGTGTGGGAGAGGGGGAGAAAGAGACTACACTCACAGAGGCAGAGTCTCTCAGCCTGTGTGAGAGGGAGGGAGAGAGAGAGACACACACACACAAGGTGGATGTGAAATCTCACCTGCCTGTTTCAGTGACAGGCACCCGCCGCCAGTGAATGAAGATACCCCCATCTGTCTCCCCCTCCTCTCCCTCCACTCTCCACCCTCTCTACTCCACACCCCCGTCCCTCCTCCCCCCCAATTTAGAAATGTCATCCCATCACCCATTCCTTCTCTCCAGAGATGCTGCCTGCCCGCTGAGTTAAAGAGTTCCCACGGTAGACTCACGAGTCACTAAGGTAAATGCACGGGCCACTACGTTCTTACAACGTGTTTAAATGTTTCAATTTTTAACCTCAGGAGTACATTTTACTCGTGGAAAACTTTAAACATGTTTGAATTTTTCCAAGAGTTAACAAGTTTCACGGGTACCTGCCGTTGGCGTCACGAGTCGCTAAGTTGCGTCCACGAGTTCCGACGTTCCCGCTACGTTAATCGTACATGATTATCATGAGTTAAATTTGTTTTAAGCTCGGGGTACCTCGGGGTCAGCTCGCACCGTGAGACAGGGGTTTAAGTGGGTCCCGTTGGGTCCCATGTTCACACGGGAGGGCTGGTCCCCAAATGCAATATTCCACCTCTCCGCCAATTCCAATATTGGTGGCCAGTTGGGGGGGGGGGGCTTTCTGGAGCGCTGGTATGGGTGTTATGGGCTGAAGGGACTGGTTTCCAGAGGGGTAGTATGGACATTGTGGGTCAAATGGATTCTTGGGGTGGCAGCTCAGTCACTCAAGTCTGATGTGCTGGCAGCTCACTCACGGCTGGTGGGCTGGCAGTTGACTCATGGCTATTCCTTGAAATTCTATTTCAAGCTGGGTGCAAGGCCACCAAATTCAAATGCAGTTTCCTACCATTTCAAACAGGGTGCAAGGCCACCAAATTCAAGTGCAGTTTCCTACTACTTCAAGCAGGGTGCAGGGCCACCAAATTCAAGTGCAGTTTCCTGCCACTTCAAACAGGTTGCAGGGCCACCAAATTCAAGTGCAGTTTCATGCCACTTCAAGTAGGGTGCAAGGCCAACAAATTCAAGTGCAGTTTCATACCACTTCAAGCAGGGTGCAAGGCCACCAAATTCAAGTGCAGTTTCATACCATTTCAAGCAGGGTGCAAGGCCACCAAATTGTAATGCAGTTTCATACCATTTCATGCAGGGTGTAAGGCCACCACATTCAAATGCAGTTTCTTACCATTTCAAGCAGGGTGAAACCACCATAAAACCACCATAAAACCACACAAAACACCACATAAACACCACACTCACAGTTCAGTAGACATTCAGTGTGTTCAGTTGATTCACAGCTCAGAGAGTCGTGACCTCTCCCTCCCCCATCTTGCAGAGACTGAGCCACACCCACACTTCCGGGTTTTATAATCTCTCCCCCCTCCCACAGGAAGGGGCGTGGCCTTCATGGCGTGATTGACAGGAGAGAGATTCTCAACATTTTTAAAACACTAATAACACTTTTATTTTTCATTGATGGTAAGAATCCTCTGCACCTGATGAGTGGAGGGGGACTGAGTAAGATGGCCGTAAGTGGTAGCGTTTTATCTAAAATCAATATACAGTGCAAACAGGAAGTTCTCAAGTTTAGACTTTTAATCATTTGCCATTTTGAACCAACCACCACCAACAACTATTTGCAGTGCTTTATTTCGAACCAACCATAACCAACGACCATTCTCAGTGCTTTATTTTGAACCAACCACCACCAACAACCATTTGCAGTGCTTTATTTCGAACCAACCACCACCAACAACCATTTGCAATGCTTTATTTCGAACCAACCACCACTTGCAGTGCTTTATTTCAGACCAACCACCATTTGCAGTGCTTTATTTCAAACCAACCACCATTTGCCGTGCTTTATTTCAAACCAACCACCATTTGCGGTGCTTTATTTCAAACCAACCACCATTTGCAGTGCTTTATTTCAAACCATCCACCATTTGCAGTGCTTTATTTCAAACCAACCACCATTTGCAGTGCTTTATTTCAAACCAACATTTTCATTTTCAAACCACATTAAGGGCACTCAAGGTCAGTAAAACCACACTCACAGTTTAGTAGACATGTGTTCAGTGTTATTCATAGCGGAGACTGAGAGACGTGACGTGACGTGACCCTCTCACTTCCCCCATCTTGCAGAGACTGACTGAGGCACTCAACACTTTTGGGTTTTATAGTCCCTCCGGAAGGGGCGTGGCCTTCAGGAGAGAGACTCAACATTTTTTAAACACTAATAACTCTTTTATTTTTCATTGATGGGAAAAATCCTCTTGTCGTGCACAGCGGAGCGGGACTCTGAGTAAGATGGCCAAAAATCACAGCCATAAGTGGCAGCGTTTTTTCCAAAATCAATATACAGAACAACAGTAAGTGGTCAAGATCAGACTTTTAGTAATATAGATTTGGACAGGTACATGGGTAAGACAGGTTTAGAGGTTTATGGGCTAAACACAGACAAGCGGGACTAGTGTAGATGGGATATGTTGGTCAATGTGGACAAGTTGGGCCGAAGGGCCTGTTTCCATGGTGTATGACTATATGACTATGTTTATTAGGTTTTTTTCCCAATATTGTACATATTTACCCCCCTTAATAACAGACATCCCCCGCCACCATGGTCCATTATAACAGATGTTATCTGTAGTTAGATGTACTTTCCCTTGTAACCGCAGGAAATGCTACACTTGTCGCTTTACCTCCCCCCTCGACTACATCCAAGGACCCAAGCAGTCTTTCCAGGTGCGGCAGAGGTTCACCTGCACCTCCTCCAACCTCATCTATTACATCCGCTGTTCTAGGTGTCAACTGCTCTACATCGGTGAGACCAAGCACAGGCTTAACGATTGCTTCGCCCAACACCTCTGCTCAGTTTGCATTAACTAACCTGATCTCCCGGTGGCTCAGCACTTCAACTCCCCCTCCCATTCCGAATCCCACCTTTCTGTCCTGGGCCTCCTCCATGGCCAGAGTGAGTCCCACCGCAAATTGGAGGAGCAGCATCTCATATTTCGCTTGGGTAGTTTATGAACATTGACTTCTCCAATTTCAGGTTGTTCTTGCTTTCTCCCTCCTTCCCCACCCCTTCCCAGCTCTCCCACAGCCTACTGTCTCCGCCTCTTCCTTTCTTCTTCCAGCCCCCCCCCCCCCACCCCCGCATCAGTCTGAAGAAGGGTCTCGACCTGAAACGTCATCTATTCCTTTGCTCCATAGATACTGCTTCACCACTGAGTTTCTCCAGCATTTTTGTCTACCTTCAGTAGTTAGATAAATCTGCAAACAAATCTCACTTCACTAATGGTGACAATACCAATGGATTGTCATAAAAATGTATTTAATTCACAACTCCTTGAGAGAAGGAATTCACCCACCCTTGCCAGGACTGGCACATCTTTAAATCAGCATTCCTAACCACGTTAGCTCTTATCTGCCCTCTGATGTGGCCAAGCAAACCATCCAGTTCATGGAAAGTTGGTGCAGGAAGGAACTGCAGATCCTGGTTTATACCGAAGATAGACACAAAATAGAGTAACTCAGCGGGACAGGCAGCATCTCTGGAGAGAAGGAATGGGTGACATTTCGGGTTGAGACCCTTCTTCAGACTGGCCGACGAGGGAAGTGCCGTGGTAGCCTCGTGCGCTGACCTCTATCGCACTGAGGCCAGACACCTCCTACTTCTTATCCTGGGACCATGACCCCACAGATGAGCACCAGGTCATAATCGTTCTTTATTTCATAGTCTGAAGAAGGGTCTTGAAGAAGGATAAAAACAGTTTTTATCCACGAGTAGTTGCTCTACTCAACAGCCAAAAATCTGTAGCCTCCCTTTGATCTTTGATCTGGTATTTTGTTGGTTCACATGCTTGATCAATGGTGTTTTATCATTAATGTTTTATTATTATTAATGTTTAGTGTTTTCTGAGTCATTTGTATCTGTCACTGTATGTCATGTTATTACTTGTGGGCGGAGCATCAAGGCAAATTCCTTGTATGTGAATACTTGGCCAATAAACTTACTTACTTACTTGTACCGAAGCATCACCCATTCCTTCTCTCCAGAGGTGCTGCCTGTCCCGATGAGATACTCCAGCATTTTGAGTCTATCATGGGAGTTGGTGATGGGTTGAAACGTTGGCTATCACATCTAAAAGTTTTTACTATAAAATGTTCTTACTATAACACCATTTAAAAGACATTTGGACGGGTACATGGAAAGATTCAGAGGAATAAGGACTAAACGCAGGAAGGTGGGACTGGTATAGATGAGGCATCTTGGTTGTTATGGGCAAGTTGGGCTGAAGTGCCTATTTCCATGCTGCATGACTCTAAAAGGTCATGTTTACAATTCCTCGTTTCAATGAAAAAAATTGTTGTTGGTGTCTTTGCCTGCTGTTGCCTAGGTAACATTGCAAACTCTTGTTCACTATATGTAATAACTCTTTCATGAAAGGTCTTCCTTCATTTTCCTTTTGGTTTTTCAGCATGCAAACATGGTATAATCCCTTCCGAATGTCTCTGCCTCTGCTGACAGAATGGATTATATGATTATGTATCAGGAGGCAACTTCTGATGTCATTCTGGTGCGGTTTCAACCAAACCTGACAGGTTGGAATGTTGGAGCTTGCTGAAGGAATAAAACAAGTGGAGCCTTTTTCCTTTGTACCTTCCTCACCGTTGAAAGGCCAGGAGTTTAGTTTACTTTAGTTTGGTTTAGTTTGGTTTAGTTTAGTCTAGTTTAGTGTCACGTGTACTGAGGTACAGTGAGGGGTTGGGGGGTGGGGGGTGGGGGAGGGGTTGGGGGTCAAATTGTGGCAGATATTTGCTCGTACCAGCTAATGGGACAAATTAATGAGGCACTGCTTTTGGGCTAGAGTGCCCCTGTTGGACTGGAGGTCCATTGCACAACTATGCCCTGGTGAATTAAAGTTCTCCCCAATATTTGAAAAGTCTGAGATAAATACACATATTTAGCTTCCGGACAATTCTAATTATGCAAAACTCTTCAGTGGTTCTTGTGATTTAAAAAAAAAATCAAATGGCACCACATTTTCTCTTCACCTCCTCCCACACAACATGGCAAACTAAATGCAAAATGTACCACAATATTTGCACACCTCAAATAGAATAACATAAAATCCTTGAGTGTCATCCCCTGAAGACAACATCACTCAAACGTTCCTGACTAAAACAAAGACAAAATTCTCAGGGAAAGCTATTCCCAAGGTGTATTTCAGGTATTTCAAGATCGAGCTGCTGTTATGGCAAATTTCAAATTAAATTGTTTTTCTTATCAACTCCAGTTCAAAAAAACTCAAGTAGATAATTATATACAGCATAAGCTGCCAAATCAGAGTACAGATCTCATAATAAATAGCAGGTCAGCTGCATGAATGGATTTTCCTTTCTTTGACAAGTCTCACTATAAGCCACTTGCCATTTTGTAATCATTACTCAGGGAGACTATGTACTCATGAGGTATTACGCTGCAATATATTCATCACATGGACCTGCAATTTGTCTTTTCTCATTAGGGTGTAAAAAAAATTGTGAAATTAGGAATATAATAGAAGGATTGTGATGGCACAGTGGCAGTGGTAGAGTTACTGTCTTACAGTGCCAGTGATCAAGGTTCGATCCTGACCACGGGTGCTGTCTGTATGGAGTTTGTACATTCTCCCTGTAACCACGTGGGTTTTCTCCAGGTGCTCCAGTTTCCCCCCACACTCCAAAGACGTACAGGTTTATAGATTGATTGGCTTCTGAAAATGTAAATTGTCCCTACTGTGTAGGATAGTGTTAATGGACGGGGAGATCGCTGGTCGGCATGAACTCAGTGGGCTGAGGGCCTGTTTCCACACTGTATCTCCACCGTTTAAAGTCCAAAGTCTGAATCACAGTTAAACAATGAGCCTGTTTCAGTGTTTGAGTTTTTAGATGATAAATGTAGCAATTTAACAGCCAGCTTGGTATAAACAGTAACTTACAATCAAACCCAACCTCAGGTGATTTGAAATTATTTTGAGTTTATTATCGTTAAAAGTTGGAATAAATGAAAGTGATGACATGTGCTGGAGGTGGAAGAAGGATGTTTTTACAGAGGTGGATGTGTGGAGGTGACCCATATAATGAAGGTGAAGCTTAGGGACCAGGCAAACCATTTATCAACTGTGTTTATATTTGGCAGAAACATTGTGTGAATAACCCTAGGGAGAGTTCGACCAACATAATACGAAAAGCTACCAATATCGCAAGAATTCCACAGGGCATCAAGACTTCCAGAACCACACCAAAAGCTTCAAGGGGATGCCAGAAATCAAAAGGGAATATAATAAATAACAGCTCAGATCAAACAGTAAAGGCCACAAAGAACATACACAGGTCAGAAAAATATTTCCATTTTAACCGTCAATGTAGACAAGTTGGCAAGAAATTGGATTATTTAGATCTTGTAGATGGATTGTTTCAACCTATTAGAGTGCTGAAGAAAGTGGGTACAAGTTTGTAAGACCAAACATGGTGAGAACCAAAGATCAAAAGACCATAAGATGTAGGATCAGAATGAGACCATACGGCCTATCGAGTCTTCTCCACCATTATATCGTAGCTGATCTATTTTTCCCTCTCAACCCCATTTTCCTGCCTACTCCACGTCACCTTTGATGCCTTACTAATCATGAATCTATCAATCTCCATTTTAAAAATTATCCAATGTCATAACCTCTACTGCCATATGTGGCAAAGAATTCCACAGATTCACCACCCTCTAGCTAACAAAATTCCTCCTTATCTCCATCCTAAAGGTGTGTCCTTTTATTTTGAGGCTGTGCCCTCTGGTCCTAGACTCTCCCACTACTGAAAACCATGTAGAGGCAAGGATTTTCTCAAGTAAAGCAAATATCTCGAGAAGAATGCAGACCTGGACTTGGGAGTTCGGTGAGTGCTCGCCTCACAAGGCCGGACATGCAGGAGATGTGGAATTCTGCAGAGTAACATCTAGATCAGATTTTGCAGCCCTTTTGACATTAAGGCAGCAATGGACACAGCCACTTCATATTCTCAAACTTTGTATAATGCCTCTAATTTTCTGTCTAAAACCCCCTCCAAAATAAGTGTAGAAGGGTATCAATTTTACAGCAAAACAACTTGCATTTGTGTAGCACCCTAAAAAGGATGAAAATATTTCAATTATTTTTTTCAGAAGCATTATCAGACAGAATTTGATATTGAATCACATATAATCACATTAGCCCAGGCTACCCAAAACTTGGTCAGAAGTGTTATGATTCGTTGTTTGTTTAGGAGAAATGACAAGGAAGAGAGTGAAGGTCTAAAGTCCAAGTTGGACGGGCGTTCCAAGGTTCAGAGATTTAATGAAAAGTATAAGCGTATAATTAGCTTTATATGTTGAAGGCCAGAATCCAAATGGCAGCAGATGATGAACTAAAAATAAACTGTGTGCTGAAGGAATACCAGAGAAATTAACTTTCTTTTACTGCTAAGGTAGAAATAAGGAACTGCAGATGCTGAATTACACAAATGGACACAAAGTGCTCGAGTAACTCAATAGGTCAGGCAGCATCTCTGGAGAACATGAACTGATGATGTTTTGGGTCAGAATCCTTCTTCAGACTGATTGTAAGGGTGAGAGGGGGCGGGGGGGGGAGAAGTTTTGGGAGAGAGAAGAGGCAGAATAGGTGTAATAGGTGGACACAGTTGAGGGAGGTTTTTGATAGGCAGATTCTTTTAGTCTTTTTGGACGTTACAATAACTTAAGCTATTTTCCTGCTGTCTCTGCAGAAGGCCTATAAATTGATGGCACATGAAAATGTCTCTTTTTGGGGAGCATCTAGTGGTTGGGAGTATCAGAGATTGGAAGTGATAAATGGCTCGGTGTGACTAGGGGTGGTTGTGCTTGTACTGTGCTGTCCTTTGGTCTTATTCATGAAGCTACAAACTAATTTTAATGACTCATATTCACCCTTATTACTCATGCCATTGGCTGAATCTAACTGCGTTGTCATGTGGAACAGGAACTATGGTTCTATCATTTGTGAGGTATGTTCTTAAGAGATCTGAATTGATAGGGTCCCGTCTCAAATATCATCTGGTATATTCCCTGCACAGAATTTACCTGAACTGCTGAATGAGCATGGCCAATGTGTTTTTGTTATGGATTTGAGAGTAAATCTCAAATACCACACAAAGGGTGGTGGGCGTATGGAACGAGCTGCCGGAGGAAGTTGTTGAGGCAGCTACTATCACAAAACATTTAGACAGGTACATGGATAGGATATGTTTACAGGGATATGGGCCAAATCATAGGCAGATCAGACTAGAGTAGACGGTGCATGTTGGTCGACTTGGGCAAGTTGGGCCGATGGGCCTGTTTCCATGCTGTATGAATTGATGACTATGACTCCAAATTACTTGCTTTATTGACACATTTGTGTCACTATCTTCAGCGAAATCATGCTGCACATTCCAATATGTCCGTTAGAAATATGAACAATGGAACTTTCTGAAGGTAGCTTTTGTAACATTCAACATCTCTTGAAATGTTGAGCATTTCTGCTATTTTCCATTTCAGATGATTTAGTATAGAAAATGACAAGAATACTGCGGGAACCTTAAAAGTGAGAGGATGAGAAAATAGGAAGGTCAAACACCACTTGCTGTGATGGTAATAGCTGGACTAAATTTATTTGGTCAATTCTCTTGGTTACAGTTTCCTTATGGAAATTGCATCTAATTCTCTGCAATTTACTTTTAGAACAGTCCAGCACAGGAACGGACCGTTTTGCCCACAATGTTTTGTGCTGAACCCGATGCCAAGTTAACCTGATCACATCTGCCTGTACATGATCTGTGTCTGTCTATTCCCTGCACCTTTCTAAAAGCTTCTTAAACACCACTTTCATGCCTGCCTCCACCACCACCCCTGGCAATGAGTTCCAGGCCCACTAATCTATGTGTAAAAAACTTGCGCTGCACAACTCCATTAAATCTTCCCCCTCTCTTCTCATAGCTATGGCCTCTAGTGTTGGACATTACCACCCTGGTAAAAGGTTCTGACTGTCTACCGTATCTATGCCTCATCATTTTATATACTTCTATTAAATCTCCCCTCAACCTCCGACGTTCCAGAGATAACAATCCAAGCATGGTAGCGCAGTGGTTGAGTTGCTGCCTTACAGCGCCAGAGACCCAGGTTTGATCCTGACTACAGGTGCTTGTCTGTACGGAGTTTTGTACGTTCTCCCCGTGACCTGCGTGGGTTTTCTCCGGGATCTCCAGTTTCCTTCCACACTTTAAAAATGTACACGTTTGTAGGCTAATTGGCTTGGTATAATTGTAAATTGTCCCTAGGGTGTGTAGGATAGTATTAGTGTGCGGGGTTCGCTGGTCGGCGGGGACTCGCAGGGCCGAAGGGGCTGTTTCTGCACTGTATGTCTAAGTCTATCCATTCTCTCCCTGTAGCTGAAATCCTCTAATCCAGGCAGCACTCTGGTAAACCTCCTCTGCATCCTCTCCAAAGTCTCCACATCTTTCCTGTAATGGGTCGACCAGAATTGTACGTAATACTCCAAATGCGGACAAACCAAAGTCCTATTTTTGTTGCACTATAATTTTCTGAACTTCACACTTATTGTGCTCCTTTAAATGCCACTGGGTGTCAATGCACAATGCGTATTTGAGTTAATTAACTGCAGAGTGCACAAGTAAGAATTGTGGAATTCTGCAATAAGTTATGCTGAACTAGTCTCCCCTTAATGATGACAATCTAGAGTCATGGACATTGTGATGGGTAAGGCTGGATAGATGAGTCACTAAATGGAAAAGCAGTCTTCATGATGTGGTCAAGATAATAAATCCCATTTTATCTTAACATATCTGTGGTCATGTCGAAGCAATTGTTTCCAGCAACATGAATAATTCTGAAATAAAAATAAAGAAGTTATCATCTTTCTGATTAAACACTGTCTAGGAATTCAAAGTACAGGTATTGATTTTAATTCCTATACACGCGGCTAATGACGGCTTTGAGGAAGGCAACCTTGAATTACAAATATTTAAGTTAATCTCGAGGAATCTAAATATTGTTTGCCTTGGACGCTGTAATTTAATACCTGTTTCTCCGGATGTATCCCCTGTGCCCACCATGAATTAACTCCCTGTAATGGAATCCATGGAATCATTTACTTTCCATTAAACTTGTAGGAAACCTTTTTGGACTTTATTCCATGGGGCGCAGGAGGATGAGGGGTGATCTTATGGAGGTGTACAAGATCATGAGAGAAATTGACTTTTGCCCTACTTTTCTCCACTGCAGGGAGATCGAGAACCAGAGGGCATAGGTTTCAGGTGAAGGGGGAAAGCTTTAATAACAACCTGAGGGGTAAATGGTTTATACAATGGTGGATGTATGGAACGAGCTGATGGAGGAGGTAGTTGAGGCAGATACTATCACAGCATTTAAGATCATTTTTATTTATTTAAAAAAAAATTTTTTTTATTAGAAGTAAGTACAATACAGTGGTACCTTTTTACAGGTTCCCAAAATTATGTTACAACTTCCTTTTTTTTTTTTAAGAGAGAGATAAGAAAGAAAGAGATAGTAAAGAATAGAGGAAAGTCTAGTGTGTGTGGGGGGGGGGGGGGGGGAAAGGAGAGAAAAAGAGCTAGTAAAGAAAATAAATAAGTAGGAAAGTGAAGCTGGAGGGAGATTATCCACTCGCCACAAGGAGATGCTTTTTTATATTCTTGATCATCTTTCACCCATACCTGAAACCTTTAATTTTTATGATACTGTTGCACCACATGAATCCAAAAAATCAATAAATGGAGACCAACTCGTTAAGAATTGGTCTTGTTTGTCTATTAGGAGGAGTCTCATTTCTTCCAGGTGGGCTGTGTCCAACATATTACTGGTCCACATTTTTAATGTTGGTATAGTAGCATTTTTCCAAAATTTAAGTATGTTTTTTTGCTGTTATTAAACCATAATTAAAAAATGAATTTTGGGGTATATTTAATTTGTTCCCATCTCCCATTACTCCAAACATAATCATTTCAGTATTAGGTTCCATTTTAATCTTAAATAGACTAGTGAATATATCAAATATATCACACCAAAATTTATGAAGTTTTGTGCAAGAAACCAAAGAGTGTGTGATATTGGCATTTTGAGAAAGACATTTGTCACAGATAGGAGAAATATTTGAATAGAATTTATTCAACCTAGTTTTTGAATAATATAATCTGTGTAATATTTTAAATTGAATTAAATTGTGTCTAGCATTAATCAAACATTTATGTAAATATATCAAATACTTTTCCCATGTTTCTTTGGAAATTTTTAGCATTAATTATTTTTCCCAGTCTTCTCTAATTGCCTCTGTTGATGGCAATTCTCTGTTAAGAATACTATTATATAGATATGATATTAATTTTTGTGAGTCCGCCTTAATATTCATTGCTTCTTCAAGTGGATCTATCATTATGCTCTGAAATCTTGGTATATATTTCTTCATAAAGTCACATATCTGTAAATATTTAAAGTATTGGTTATTATTCAGTTTAAATTTTGATTTTAATTGTTGAAATGATAATAAATTTCCCATTTCATACATGTCACCCACCTTTTTAATTCCCAATCTTTCCCATTGTCTATATGTTTTATCCATAAGAGATGGTTTAAATACCGGGTTATTCACTATTGGTGTTAGTGCTGATAGGTTTCTTAATTTTAAAGTTAATTTTATTTGTTTCCAAATTCGTATTATATTATGTATAATTGGATGCTTCTTATATAATGTATTGTTCAATTTTATCAGGGAGAAGAGGATCGCTCCTAAATCGTACGGAGAACAATCCTCTTTCTCCATTCTTATCCATTCCATCTGTTGAGAAGGACTATCCAACCAATAAATTATATTCTTAATATGCACTGCCCAATAATAATATAAAAAATTAGGCAGTGCAAGTCCCCCTACCTCTTTGGGTTTGCACAAGTGGTTTCTTTTAATTCTATGTGTTTTATAGTCCCAGATAAAATTGGTAATATTAGAGTCTAATTAAAAAAATATATATTTTGGTATATATATTTGTATGGATTGAAATAAGTATATTATTTGTGGTAGAAATATCATTTTTATAGCGTTTATTCTGCCAATTAATGATAATGGGAGCGATTTCCAAAATTTAATCAGAGCATTCAATTTATTTAATAATGGAGTAAAATTAGCATTAAATAATGATTTATATCTTCTAGTGACGAATACCCAGATACTTGAATTTTTCCGTTGCAATTTTAAATGGAAATTTTAATAGGTGATTCGTTTTCTGTGGCTTTAGTGACATAATTTCACTTTTGTTCCAGTTTATTCTATATCCAGAAAAAGAACCAAATTCCTCTATTAAATTTAGTAAATTCGGGATACTCGAATTTAGATCATTTAGGTATATGGAAAGGATAGGTTTAGAGGGATATGGCAAAATGAGGCAGGTGGGACCAGTATAGATGGGGCATGTTGGTTGGGGTGGGTAAGTTCGGCCGAAATGCCTGTTTCCACGCTGTATGAGACCTTTAAATTTGAGTAAAACACAATGTGCTGCAGGAAATCAGCAGGTCAGGCGGCTTTTGAAGAGGGACTGGGCATGCAATGTTTCAGTTCAGGATCCTTCTTTATATTGATTGGATCAGGGGGTGAAAGCTGGAAAAGGGAGGTGAAAAGGCTAGAGGGTGAAAGAGGGGGGAGAAGGGGATTTTTAATTTGAGTGTAAATTAGATAAAGTTATCTCAGAAATAGCCATAAGTGGCACTCCAGGCATAACCAGATCTTCACACTGCAACTTTGGGTTGGAAACCATTAAGTGTGTATCCCGCACTTTCCTTGTTTGGGACATCACAGTGGCACAGCGGTAGAGCTGCTGCCTCACAGCACCAGAGACTCCAGCTCAATTCTGACCATGGGTGCTGTTTGTGTGGAGTTTGTACATTCTCCCCGTGCCCGCATGAGCTTTCTCCGGGTGCTCCGGTTTTCTCACACACTCCAAAGACATGCAGATTTATAGGTTAATTGACTTTGGTAATTAGTCAGTACCAAACATGTCATGAGTGCATATACCGGGAACACTATTGACTCTGAGTGACATGAATACAAAACTCTCACCCAGCCAGGCTAGAGCTGTTCTCTCTCTTCAGCTTGATGTTGACAGGTTGCTTTCTCATTCAGCATCACGCCACACAGATGTCCACCTGAATCACAGCAGCCAGCTGGCTGGCTTCAGGCCTTCTGGAGTTTTTGCTCATTTGACCTAGTTTAATTATCGTTATTTTAGTTAAAGGCTTCCTCTCCCCTGTAAAAGCCTTTGTTGAAACTTTACGAATGTAAATCTGTAGGAGCGCACAGGTGTAGCCCGTTGAAATACTGAGAAAAATCAAAATGAGAAGCTGAGGATGGATTTGGACTGGCAATCAAGAAGTCAACGCTGAAAGGAATAATAAATAGATGGAATCACCCATCCCTGGCTCTCGGTAAATGAATGCCCACTTGCCGCACCCCAAAACTAATTAATAACCATTGCACATTTTAGTTTAATTTATTACTATTGTCATGTGTACCGAGGTACAGTGGAAAGTTTTTCTGTTGCATGCTATCCTGTCAGCGAAAAGACTTTTATGTAAACCAGCATCTGCAGTTCCTTGTCTCTCCATCATTATTTACCTTTGTTACAGGTTTGCCCTTGTCTTTGAAGGTGTTAATGAACTCCCATAAAGTTTGGTTAGACTTTGTCCCACATCTCAACTCTATGATTAGTCGATCCATTTGCTTTACATTTAGTTTAGGTTAGTTTATTGTCATGTGTACAGACAATGACAGACTATAAACAGTGAAAGGGCAATACATGAATACAATCAAGTGTCCACAGTGTACAGATACATGATGAAGGGAAAAACATTCAGTGCAAGATAAAGTCCAGTAAAGTCTGATTGAATTCTTAGAGTCTCCAATGAGATAGATGGCAGGTCAGTCCTGCTCTTTAATTGGTGATAGGATGATCTAGTTGCCTGATAACAGCTGGGAAGAACCCGTCCCTGAATCTGGAGGTGGGGTTTTTTACACCAGCACTTCTTGCCTGATGGGTGAGGGAAGAAGAGGGAGTGACCGGTGGGAGACTGGTCCTTGATTATGCTGGTGGCCTTTTCAAGGCAACGTGAAGTGTGGATGGAGTCAATGGAAGGCAAGTTGATCGTCTGGGCTACTACTACAAGTCTCTGCAATTTCTTGCGTTCTTGGGTGGAGCTGTTCCCAAACCATAGAATGATGCATCCCCATAAAATACATCTGCAGAAGTTGGTGAGGATTGTTGGGGACATCCGAATTCCTAAGTCTTCAAAGGAAGTAGAGGCTGCTCATTGCATCTTTTTGAGTTCCTTCAGGATAAGAAATAAGATGTGTAGGAAGGAACTGCAGATGCTGGTTTAAACCGAAGTTAGACAAAATGCTGGCAGCATCTCTGGAGAGAAGGAATGGGTGATGTTTCAGGTCGAGACCCTTCTTCAGACTGTCAGGTATTAAGATGTTGTTCAATGACTTTTAAAGACCCTCAAATTATTTATCACATCTGGAGCAGTTTGGTGGGATCTCCAGCTTTCAATAATACGTGATCTGTAACTCCTGTTGAAGAATTCCTGGTTTACAGATCTGCAGCTGACAGCTACCTGTTGACCAGGAATG
The DNA here is from genome assembly GCA_038087875.1 of Malacoraja senta. Taxonomy (NCBI): domain Eukaryota; kingdom Metazoa; phylum Chordata; class Chondrichthyes; order Rajiformes; family Rajidae; genus Malacoraja; species Malacoraja senta. Next base: position 44,239,337 of record CM075978.1, read on the forward strand.
CAGGAAAATACTTCCTCCCCCATCTCTCCTCTCCAGCTTGGTTTGTTTCCTTCAGTCTCACAAGGCCGGTGGCTTTAATAAATGGAAAATTTACTAAGGGTTTTCAAAGCAGACATTGCCTCTACTTAATTTCCTCTGACTAGTTCAGGAAAAAGGCTGCGGGGAGTGGGGGGCGGCACAGTGGCGCAGCGGTAGAGTTGCTGCCACACATCGCCAGAGACAGAGGTTCGATCCTGACTATGGGTGATGTCTGTAGGGAGGTTTTTATGTTCTGCCTGTGACCACAAAGGTTTTCTCTGCGTGCTCCGGTTTCCTCCCATATTCCAAAGACCATGAGGATTTGGAGGTTAATTGGCACCTGAAGAAGGGTCCCGACCGGAAACATCACCTATCCATTTGCAGGAAAGAACTGCAGATGCTGATTTAAATCGAAGGTAAACACAAAATGCTGGAGTAGGGTCTCAACCTGAAACGTCACCCATTCCTTCTCTCCAGAGATGCTGCCAGTGCCGCTGAGTTACTCCAGCATTTTGTGTCTACCATCACCTATCCATGTTCTCCAGGGATGCTACCGGACCCGCTGAGTTACTCTAGCACTTTGTAATTTCCTTAGTAAACCAGCATCTACAGTTCCTTGTTTCTATTAATAATCTAATTGTTTTACTCTAGCCGAAAAAGAGAACAGTCGGAAATCTTATTTAATTCCTGCAAAGAGTAAATTGTTTAAAATGAAGCTTTAAATTGATGTTTTGTTTTCTTCCTTTTCTTTTAGCCACTTCTTCATTCATTTAAACCGATTCATTAAACCCACTCCTTTTCATTTTCTCTTCCATACCGCTTGTCCGAATACATCCTCTCACCTTTTTTTCCCTTTGATGAAAGACAATACACTATTAGTCACATCATTTGGAAAATTCCTGTTAGTTCTGTTGTGTCTGCCCAACATTATCAACTCATCCTTCCAGCATGTTGCAGTGAAAAACCTTTTCGATGAAGAAGTTAAAAAGTCAAACTTCCAGCCAAATTTTGGAAGGTTAGATCTAGAGTTTTATTCGCTGGAATGCTGGTTGTGCAATAACTATGTTACATAACAAAACTGATCTCTGGATGCAGGAATCAAGACTGTAGGCTGGTCCTTTGAAAGAGTTCACTTATTTAGACTTTAGACATTGGACCATAGAGATACAGTGTGGGAACAGGCTCTTCGGCCCACCGAGTCTGCACTATCCGGCAATCACCCCGTACACTAGCACTATCCTACACGCTATGGACAATTTACTATTTACAGAAGCCAATTAACCTACAAACCTGTATGTTTTTGGGATGTGGGAGGAAACTGGAGCATGAGGAGAAAACCCACGCAGTCACAGGGAGAACGTACAAACTCTGTACAGACAGCACCTGTAGTCAGGATCAAACCCAGGTCTCTGCAATGTAAGGCAGCAAACATAAAGCTATGCCACTGTGCCGTCCTAGATATCTTGAAGATGAAAGACTTGAATTACTAATCGTGAACTTGTTATAAGATTTTTCTGGAGGATTTTTGCGTAAGACTACGCAGTTCTATTAGCTCTAACCACGATCAGCTAGACATGGGAGAACAGCTCTTTGAATAGTACCCTAGAATGTTTGGCTTCCCATCTGAGAGGGTAGCGAGACACATATAGGTTCATGAAAAGGCACCTGTAATGCCAGAGCACTCTCTCTGCTGCACTGAGCTCGACTCAGTTCCTGCACAATGAACCTGTGTGAGGCTTAAATTTATGACTTTCTTGCTGAGCCAAGACTGACACTCGAAAATGTCCTGGGAATATTGTTTGACATAATTTAAGGGGTTATAAACATAAACAGAAATAAATGCCAAAACTATAAAGAACACCAAATAAACCAAATCAAAGATTGGAGTTAATCAACCGAACTAGTTCAACAATTTCACAGCTGTTATCAAAAGATTTAAATCTCAATTCTATGTCAGAATTGTATTAAAAAAAAAATAATGCTTATCTTTTTGAAGTAAAAATAGTTGAAAAAGAAATGTTTTTTTGTATGTTAAACAGTGTCAATAGAGATCTTAAATTATGATATGGTGGAGAACCGGCAGGAATACTTCTCTTTAATCACCCAGAGCTTTCAGGATGACTTGGAAACTTGAAGGTTCCAGTTTCTTCACCATCATTCTTGCAAATAATGAATAAGCAAGAATAAGCACAAAGATTTTAGAATTGTTATTGTGTAGGAAGGAACTGCAGATACTGGTTTAAACCAAAGATAGTCACAAAATGTTGGAGTAACTCAGCGGGCCAGGCAGCATCTCTGGAGAGAAGGAATGGGTGACATTTCGGGTCGAGAACCTTCTTCAGGCTAGTTATTATTGGCGAGGAGTTATTATTGGTCACATAGTTGTGCAGACCATGGATGGAGCAACATCAAGGAACTCAGTGCAAGTGGAGACATATAAACAGAGTTGCAGAGGTTTATGACATGCAAATTAGCCCTGGGCGGCACAATGGCGCAGCAATGGAGTTGCTGCTTTACAGAACCAGAGACATGGACTTTATCTTGACTACGTTTGCTGTCTGTATGGAGTTTGTACGTTCTCCCTGTGACTGCATGGGTTTTCTCTGGGTGCTCCGGATTCCACTCGCACTACAAAGACGTACAAGTTTTTAGGTTAATCAGCTTCTGCAAATTGTAAATTGTCCCTAGTGTGTAGGATAGTGTTAGTGTATGGGGATCACTGGTCGGCGTGGACTCGGTGGAACGAAGGGCCTGTTTCCATGCTGTGTCTCTAAACAAAGGCCCAACTCGTCCATGCTGACCAATTTACCTAACCGAGCCTGTGCAGGCCCATATCCCTCCACACCTTCCTATTCAAGTACCTGTCCAAGTGTCCATTAAATGTTTTGATTGTGTCTGCCTCTGCCATTTCCTCTGGCAGCTTGTTCCATGTACACATCATATGACCCCCAACACACTCAATTTATTAAAATAGCAAAGTAAATGTTATTAATTTGCTGCTGAGGAGGATGCCATCATCTCACGACGTAGATCCATTTACAGGATTTACTTTAGTCATAGAGTTATTACTTTAGTCAGAGAGTTATCCATATTAACGGGACGGAGGTGGAGCGTGTTTCCAGCTTCAGGTTTCTGGGGGTCAACATCTCTGATGACCTCTCTTGGACCCACAATACCTCAACACTGATCAAGAAGGCTCACCAGCATCTCTTATTCCTGAGGAGACTAAAGAAGGTCCATCTGTCTCCTCAGATTCTGGTGAACTTCTACCGCTGCGCCATCGAGAGCATCCTTACTAAATGGTATGGCAACTGCTCTGTCTCCGACCGGAAAGCACTGCAGAGGGTGGTGAAAACTGCCCAACGCATCACCGGTTCCTCACTCCCCTCCATTGAGTCTGTCCATAGCAAGCGATGTCTGTGAAGGGCGCGCAGCATCGGCAAGGACTGCCCTCACCCCAACCACATTTACCCTCCTCCCATCTGGGAGGCGCTACAGGTCTCTCTGTTGCCGGACCAGCAGGTTCAGGAACAGCTTCTTCCCTGCGGCTGTTACCCTACTTAACTCTGCACCTTGGTGATTGCCAGTCACCCCCCCCCCCCCCCGGACACACCTGCCCTCAGTGACTGATCTCCCCCCCCCCCCCCCCCGGAAAATTGCACTACTGCTACTGTATATACATATATATATATTTTACTGTTCCATTATTCTGTGTTCGCACTTCTGGGTGAGATGCTAACTGCATTTCGTCATTCTGTACTTGTACACTGCACAATGACAATAAAGTTTGAATCTGAATCCGAATCTGAATCTGAATCACATGGCATGGAAATAGGCCCTTTGGTCATACTTGGCCATGCCAGCCAAGAGGCCTCATCTACACGTCCCAATTGTCCATGTTTGGGCCCTATCCCTCTAAACCTTTCCCATCCATGCCTTTTAAATGTTTTTATAGTCCACTACATCCTCTGACAGCTTGTTCCATATAGTCATCACCCTCTGGGTGAAAACGTTCCCCCTCAGGTTCCTATTAAAGCATGTTCCTCTCACCTTAAACCTCTATCCTCTGGTTCTTGATTCTCCCACTCTGGGTAAAAGGCTCTGTGAGGTATCTTATCTATTCCCCTCATGATCTTATATACCTCTAAAGATCTCCCTTCAGCCTCCTGAGCTCCATGGAATAAAGTCCTTGCGTGTTCGTCCTTTCGACTTTTTTTGTTTTTTAGTATGTCTAAATGTATGTTTTAGTGTGGGGGGTGGTGGGGGGGAATAGGGGGAAACCGTTTTTCAGTCATTTACCTCGACGGAGATGCGACTTTTCTCTCTGTCGCATCTTCGCCCCCCTCACGGCCTAACAACTGGTTTGGTGTGGCCTTTCTCGGAGACCGGCCCAGAGCTTCAGTGGCAGGCCCGGCGGACTTACCATTGTGGAGAGGGGTGATCCTTTGCCGGGGATCACCAGAAGAAGTGCTCCGACCGCCGGCCTGCGGACTATATCATCATGAAGCCGCGGTCTGCGGAGCTTCTAGCCGCGGGCACGGCGTGGACTTTCCATCGTGGAGCGGGGCGATCCCTCGCCTGAGGATCGGCAGAAGAAGTGCTCCGACAACCGGCCTGTGGCCTATAACAGCGTGAAGAAAGTGGCTGATTCGGGAACTCCAAGTGTTCCGATCCATCCCGACGTCGGAATTTCGATCATCCTGACGAGAGGGCTTGTACATTGGGCTTGTATAGCGGCGACTACAGAGAGTTCATGGCCCCGCCCACGGGTGAACAAAGGAGGAAGATCGACTGAACGTTCTTGCCTTCCATCACAATGAAGAATGTTGATTCCACTGTGGTGGATGTTTATGTTAAATTCTATTGTGTATTGTGTTCTTTTTGATTATGCATGTGATGTGTTCTTTTTGATTGGTGCATGTGACAATAAATGTGACATTTTACTTGAACTCCTAGCCTGCCCAGGCCCTCAAGTTCTGCAACATGCATCTGTACACTGTGGACAGCTTGAGTGAAATCATGTCTCGTTTTTCTGCTGACTGGTTAGCACGCAACAAAATGCTTTTCACTGTACCATGACAATAAACTAAACTAAAACTAAACTAACTAAAACCCCTCATAAATCTAGTTCTTTGACAAGTCACAAAGATACAATCAATGGCTTTCAGAAGCACATTGATCCTTCTGTTCTTTTCACAAATTGTGCTTGGGTAAATGGTTGTCATGGTTTTTGAATGGTAACAAGGATTGACTCCTGGAAAAGATATTTACAAGTGCAGAGCATTCAAATTTTTTGTTTTGAAGTCACAAATATAAGCAAATACAAGATGTAAGACAAACCATGTGGAGGCATAATAATTGAAATGCACCAGGTAACAGTGAGTGGATAGAACCCATCCTGATTTGCAGTATTTTATCGTTAACTGAGTGTTTTGTTGGGATACATGCTATTTCATTAAACTTGTAACAATAATTTACTCAGCCTAACTAATACAAACCCACCGACTCCCATGGCTATCTGGACTACACTTCTTCCCACCCTGCTTCCTGTAAGGACTCCATCCCCCACTCCCAATTCCTCCGTCTACGCCGCATCTGCTCCCAGGATGAGGCGTTCCACACCAGGGCATCTGAAATGTCCTCATTCTTCAGGGAACGGGGGTTCCCCTCCTCCACCATAGATGAGGCTCGCACCAGGGTCTCTGCCATACCCCGCAACACTGCTCTCTCTCCCCATCCTCCCACTCACAACAAGGGCAGAGTCCCCCTAGTCCTCACCTTTCACCCCACCAGCCGTCACATACAACAAGTGATCCTCCGTCAGTTTCGCCACCTCCAACGTGACCCCACCACTCGCCACATCTTCCCATCTCCCCCCATGTCTGCCTTCCGCAAAGACCGCTCCCTCCGTAACTCCCTTGTCAATTCTTCCCTTCCCTCCCATACCACCCCCTCCCCTGGTACTTTCCCTTGCAACCGCAAGAGATGCAACACTTGTCCCTTCACCTCCCCCCTCGACTCCATTCAAGGACCCAAGCAGTCGTTCCAGGTGCGACAGAGGTTCACCTGCATCTCCTCCAACCTCATGTATTGCATCCGCTGCTCTAGATGCCAGCTGATCTACATCGGTGAGACCAAGCGGAGGCTTGGCGATCGTTTCGCCGAACACCTCCGGTCGGTCCGCAATAACCAACTTGACCTCCCGGTGGCTCAGCACTTCAACTCCCCCTCCCATTCCGTATCTGACCTCTCTGTCCTGGGTCTCCTCCATGGCCACAGCGAGCAACACCGTAAATTTGAGGAAATGCACCTCATTTTCCGCTTGGGCAGTGTACATCCTGGGGGCTTGAACATTGAATTCTCCCAATTCTGCTAGCCCTTGCTGTCCCCTCCCCTTCATCAGCCCTCTGGTTGTCTCCTCCCCTCCCCCAGCCCTCAGGCTCCTCCTCCGCCTTTTTCCTTTTTTCCTTTCTTCTCCCCACCCCCTATCAGTCTGAAGAAGGGTTTCGGCCCGAAACGTTGCCTATTTCCTTCGCTCCATAGATGCTGCTGCACCCGCTGAGTTTCTCCAGCATTTTTGTGTACTAATAGTCTGTTAGTTTAATAGGTCTGTTGGACTTTTTCTATGGTTGGGTTTGACAATTAGCACCTCAGTTTGTATTTTGAGCCCAGTTAGTGATTCACATGGGTTTGTCGGACAAGGTGTCAGCTTCCCTGGTTTTTCCGTAACCGCTCACAAATGATCAAGTTTATGGAATTTGATTTCATAACATTTCAGGATGAGATTTGAACTTGTTACTTTAAGATTGCGATCCAGGTTCCTGGACAAAAACAGATTTGTTTCTTGTCTTCGAATTAGGTGCCTATTACGGTTGAATAATGCTGGTTTCGTGTCAATCAGTATGAGCCCTGATTCACTGGAATCTCATAGCATGTTGAGGCAAATTAGGATTGTTATCCGGTGTTCAATAATCTACGAATGACCACATCGGTGCCAATGGAGGTTTGTCTCACTTTAATGTTTCCCCTTTCTTCAGAATACTCAAATTCAGAGCTTTTTCTTCTTCTTCTTGCTGCTCCAATCTGGCAGAAGGTACAGAAAACATTCAAGACACAACTACCAGACTTAGCAACAATTTCTTCCCCTTGGTTATCAGGCTTCTGAACGGTCCTTCCATTAGTTTGGATACTGTCCAATTCATCTTTACCCCATTGCAGACATTGGACTTTTGTGTATGGAAATGATGTACTGCAATGCTGAGAATCTGCACTGTATCTGGCACTTTGCTCTATCTCTTGTATTTGAGTTGGACTTGATTGTATTTATGTACAATATTATCTGATCTGATTGGATAGCATGCAAAACAAAGCTTTTCACTGCTCCTCGATACATGTGACAATAATAAATCTAAACCTAAATATAAAAATCAACTTAAACCTAATCACATGCTCGATACCAGACTCCTGAATCAACAGACACTACTCCAAGAATGTCATGGAAATAATTTACCAGAAGGATAATTAAATGCTTCAAGGATGTTCTTATAGCCTTCTTGAGGAAAAAAAAGTGATCTCCTCAATGAATAGAAGATTCCTTGGCCCACAACCACACAGAATGCAAAGGCTCTGTGCATCTTAGGTCTTTACAAAGGGAGGATATAGAGGAAGAATGGAAGGAGTAAAGAATGCCTAAGCAACCCCTGACACCCTTACTAATCAAAAACCTGTTAATCTCCGCTTAAAAAATACCCAATGACCTGGCCTCCACAGCCTTCTGTGACAATGAATTTCACAGATTCACCACCCTCTGACTAAAGAAATTCCTCCTCACCTCCTTTCTAATGGTACGCCCATTTATTTTGAAGATCTCAAGATTAAAAAAGAAATCTTTTTACTTTGGCAGCATTGTTTGAGTCATAGCTTCAGCCAATTTGAAAGGACCTCAGAATGAAAAAAATCCTGTCAGTTCCCAATATTCTGAAATATTACAGTGGTGATTCAGCAATCTGCCACAATAGAGTTCTTAGCTAGACTTCCTGTTTTTGTCATAATCTGCGCACCCACTAATCTTCAAAGAAACTTGATGTGCCACCCATTCCGCCTGTGTACATACATTATCTCCTTCACCAGCGGAATTTAATCTACTGCATCCTACAAAACTTCCCATGTTCCTTTTATTTGTGGTGCGTTTTTACAACATTCATGAAAACAAAAACAAAAAGCACATATCAGGGGTTGACTATATGGCGTATAATTACTGCACTTAAAATGTAAATAAGAGTTGATATAAACAAGATTAAATGTATAGCCCCTAACATGCATTTCAGTGACTGAGGTGTTTCATAATCATTTAATTATCTTTGCAATGTAGATACCAATGTATGAAGGAGAAACAACCCGCACTTAGCATATATGTGAATAAAATAATTGAAGAGGTTCAGTGCCATTAGTTTAGTTTAGTTTATTATTGTCATGTGTACCGAGGTACAGTGTAAAGCATTTTTGTTTCGTGCTATGCAGTGAGCAAAAAAAACTATACGTGATAACAATCAAGCCATCCACAGTGTACAGATACAGGATAAAAGGGATAACGTTTAGTGCAAGATAAATTCCAGTAAAATCCAATAAAAGACTGTTCAAAGGTCTCCAATAAGGTAGATGGTAGGTCAGGACTGCTCTCTGGTTGTTGGTAGGATGGTTCAGTTGCAGAACAACCCTGACCAGGGCATTTACTGTATGTGTACGTGAGAGTAGAGATTACCTCAGTTTAAAGTCCTATCCAAAAGATGGCACCCACAACATTGCAGCAACATTGTAATACTGAATCAGGCTGTTAGCTGAGATTATGCAGGTAGACCAATAGGGTGTGGGTCAATAGACAATAGGTGCAGGAGTAGGCCATTCGGCCCTTCGAGCCAGCACCGCCATTCACTGTGATCGCGGCTAATCATCCACAATCAGTACCATGTTCCTGCCTTCTCCCCATATCCCTTGACTCCGCTATATTTAAGAGCTCTATCCAACTCTCTCTTGAAAGCCTCCAGAGAATTGGCCTCCACTGCCTTCTGAGGCAGAGAATTCCACAAATTCACAACCCTCCGTGTGAAAAAGTTTTATCTCATCTCCGTTCTAAATGGCTTACCCCTTATTCTTAAACTGTGGCCCCTGTTTCTGGACTCCCCCAACATCGGGAACATGTTTACTGCTTCTAGTGCAGGGGTCGGCAACCTATGGCCCCGGACCGAATGCAGCCCGTAACCCGAAATCATCTGGCCCGCAGGCGGATTTTCCCCCCCGTTATCGTCCAGCCTGCCGAGCGCCCCGAGGCTCTGGATGTACCGCATCCTGCGCAAAGCCGCCGGCACGGCCACGCTCCTTCTGTGAACATGTGATTTGATGCCTGCCATCTGGGGCAGGATGGGGGCGGGATCCATGTGTACGTGATAGATGTGGCCCGCCATCCGTTCACAGACATGTGTCCCGGCCCCTATGCAGAACAAGGTTGCCGACCCCTGCTCTAGCATGTCCAAACCCTTAATAATCTTATATGTTTCAATAAGATCCCCTCTCATCCTAAATTCCAGAGTATATAAGCCCAGCCCTTCCATTCTATCAACATATGACAGTCCTACCATCCCGGGAATTAACCTTGTGAACCTACGCTGCATTCCCTCAATAGCAAGAATGTCCTTCCTCGAATTTGGAAACCAAAGCTGCACACAATACTCCAGATGTGGTCTCACTAGGGCCCTGTACAACTGCAGAAGGACCTCTTTGCTCCTATACTCAAATCCTCTTGTTATGAAGGCCAACATGCCATTAGCTTTCTTCACTGCCTGCTGTACCAGTATGCTTACTTTCAGTGACTGATGAACAAGGACCCCCAGATCTCATTGTACTTTCCCTTTTCCCAACTTAACTAGTTAATCGGAATCAGCGGAAAGAATCCTAAAGATGATGCAGGAATTACATTTAATAATTTCCTGAGACCATTAATTACTAATGTAACATGAAAACTCTAATCATAATTCATTAAACATATGCAAACACTCCAAGAACTGACATGCATCAATCAAACCAGTTGTGCAAATTTTAGTAAGAACTGCCATTTAATTCCACAGTATTTTACTGCTACTTTCTTCTGGATGCTATTCATTCAGAAAGTATTTCTGATTAATATTGCCATGGACTTCCCAACAGCGGGCTATTTTACCAGTTATTCCCAATATAGGTAACAGAGTTCTCAATCGTAATTTCCCCAACTGTTATGGAAAAGGGGATCATAAATCTACAAGTAGCATCAACACTAAACTGAGCTGGAATTCAGCTCCCGAGAGTCGACTGCGTGGATTATGGCCAATGCTGCAGCAGTCTGCCTGGTCCTAGAGCCAATGAAAATTTTAGTTCTAGCCAAAATTATCTCATCGGCTCCAGCTTTGCCACCTCGGACTGTGTTTTGGAAGGCTTCCAAAATATCGTCTCTGCCTCCAAAAGAAAGTTAAGATGGTGTAGTGTGCCATTTGTTTCACTGCACAAGCACGGGGCTAACTAAGAAATAATAATGAACCAAAAGGCACAGTGCAATGAATAAAACGATTTGTTTCACCTCTCCAGTAGGATTTATAACCAGCAGTGAATTTGCAGATTATAATGCTGACTAGCTAAATATAGTAATTGCAGAAAAATAGTGCAATGTATATACCCTTTGGCATCTTTATAAAGCCTCAACTATATTAAACCATAATTATGTGTGTGGAAATGAAACCATGTGGCCCTATTTTATAATTTCAGTTTTGTCAAAATCAATGCAAACCCTGCTAAGATAGTATGGAAAAATAAATAGGCATATTTCTGAAAATCTTTTCCAAGCTACCATGACTAAAATCTGATCTTTTAATAGATGAGTATCGCATTTTACAATTTCCCTTTCATAAATGATGGTTTTCACCTCTGCTCCCTTGGTTAGATTTGAACAGCGATTAAAAGCTGAAGTAGATCACTTGGTCCTTTCAAGACAGCTGCTCCTTTTTAATAAGATTGCTGATTTGCCTCACTCTGCATTCCTATCCACTGTAACCTTGCATGGCCTCTCTTATCAAGAATCTGTCTACCTCGGCCTCAAGATTGTTCAAAGGCTCTACTTCCACCATCCTTAGAGGAAGGTGTTTCCAAACAATCGACCATCTGAGATAAAACATTTTGGCTCATCTTTGTAGTAAATGGCAATCACCTTATATTTAACCAAATACACCCAATTCTAGATTCTCCCAAAAGGGGAAGTATCATCTCTACGTCCACCTCTTCAGGATCTTATTTCCATCAGCCAAATCACCTCAAACTCTTCTAAACTTCAGAGGATAGAAGTTGAGTCTGTACAATCTTCCTCCATAAGACAATTGGCCTAACTCAGGCATTAGTCGAACAGTGAGTAGGCACAGTTGCTGTCTACATGTAGGGTTTTCTCTACATGCTCCAATTTCTTTGCACACTCCAAAGGTGTACAGGTTTGTAGGTGAATTGGCTGGTAAAAAATTAAAACTTGTCCCTAGTGTGTAGGATAGTGCTAATGTACCAGGTGATCACTGGTCAGCAAGGACTCGGTGGGCCGAAGGGCCTGTTTCCGCATTGTATCACGAAAGTAAAACTAAAGTAAAGTAAACATTCCCTGATCTGCATCTAATGCAGTTGCATCCTTCTTGAACTCAGGAGGCCAATATTGTGTGGTCTCACCAATGCACTGTATAACTAAAGCATTAGGTTTTAATTTCCCTCACAATGAATATTAACATTCTGTTCACTTCCTAACTTGCTGCACCTGCAAACAGGTCTCTAGTGAACATGCACAAGGTCAACAGATCCCTCTGCATCTCAGAGCTCTCCGAATTGCTGTCTTCATCTCCTGCTTCCTCTCATATAATTTTATAGTTCAATTTAGTTTAGTTTAGTTTAGAGATACAGCACGGACACGCGCCCTTCGGCCCACCTGGTCCACGCTGACCAGTGATCCCTGTACACTAGCACTATCCTACACACTAGGAACAATTTACAATCTTTACCGAAGCCAATTAGCCTACAAACCTGCACCGCTTTGGAGTGTAGGAGGAAACCGGAGCACTCAGGGAAAACGCAGCGGTCACAGGGAGAACATACAAACTCCGTACAGACAGCACTGGTAGTCAGGATCGAACCCAGGTCATGGTGCTGTCAGGCAGCAACTCTACCTTTGCTTCTCCATGCCGCCCCGTTCTTTTCTGCATCGTTCTGACCAGTACTTCGTTGGTTATTGTTCCTTTAAATCATTTTATTTCCATTGAAAGGACGTTCAACGTTAGCTGGACGTCTGGGTTAAGTGGTGGGAGATGGAGTAAACTGAAATCAATTAAGAAATGGCAGAGGCAGGAATTATTCCAGTGGGATGAATTATAAATGGCCAAAAGCTATTTTTCATTCTGCAGCACTTCCTGATGGTTTGATGTGACTTCACCGGTTGCCTGTTGCAAAAAGATTTACGTTCTAGTGACATATCTGTGGAAATAACTTTTTCAGAAATCACTTTTTGTTCTTTTTAGGAATATCTTAAATTTCAGTCTCCTCGTGATCATTCCACTGACAGATGGAAGCAATTGCTGATTGTTTGAAGATTAGATCCACCAGTAATGCTCACTCCCACAAGAGATCCAACCATTGTCAACTGTGTCTTCTTCCAGTTCAATATATATCCAGGTCCACCATGGACTTCCTAGCACACTGGGTCCAGAGCCTTGCTGGGTTATCCATTTTGCTGAACCAACAGAGGTCACGGCCTTGGGAGGCCAAGATACCGGCTTGCAAAGTTGACCTCGGAAGTCAGTTATGGGAACAGATCTGTCGGCTCTGGCCGGGTCAGGATTCCAGAGCCCCGGCCGCAGGAGGCAAATTCGACCCACTGATCAGCGCATAAGTCCCGATGAGGTTGGGATCGGCTGCCTCACCAGGCCTAGGCACGACACTTTCGGAGGGACTTCTGGGGGGATTTCAAGTGCGCTCTCGTAATTTTGTCTGGATTAAAGAGGTTGCCGGACCACCAGTTGTCGGAAAATCGGTGGCTAGCCTGTACATACATGGACGTGACCAGGGCCTGTAACATTGGCTCACCCTTGTGATGATGAACCTACAGTTCCCAGTACTTTTCTGTGCATTCTTCCCTAGGTCTCCCTGTTCCGGTGACTGGGCAACCACCTGACACATTCATTCTGATTTCCTCCCCACTGAGCATGTCCTTGTTACTCCCACCTCTCTGATGGAAGGACAATCCTTGCCATGTGAAGATCATGTGCTGATTTGATGTACAGAGCACTGAAGAAGGACATAGCATGGACTCGCTGGACCAGGCATGGAAATCGCTGTCAAAACATCCGGGGGACCGGGGGGATACAATTTCTTGGCGGCCGCGCGCACATGTGCACACTCACACACACACACACACACACACACACGCACGAGGCTTCGGAGGCTTCAGCCGTGGGCCCTGTGGATGGTAATTAGTGACGGGTGCCGGCAGTCGCCGAATAAATCGCGTAAGTGGGACAGGCCCTTTAATTTCCCATCGAGTCTTCAGCTCCCACTAGTCGAGATGCCGGAGCTTTGTGATAAAAACATTGAAGCTTTTTCCTAAGGGGGATTTCCTTCTGAAATGTAGCAAACTGTATTGATCGTGATTGACTCCAGGTGGCTATTTTATTTCAAGAGTTAAAACGTAATGGCAAGTATTATAAGTGGCACATATAAAAGAAAGCTAACAAACCAATGAAGAAACCATCATTGTTGGTATAATTTTCAGTTGCACTCATCACCTGTTTGTCCTCGTTTAGTTGTGAACAGGTGTGTTGTTGTCTTGTGGATCGCTGAAAGAAATTACCTGTTAAATTGAATGTGATTTTATAAAGCCTGAATTGCTACATTATTATATGCCTACCATTCAGTTTCTGGAAAGTTAGTTTGCCACCAGTGTCGTGGAATCATACGGAGAAAAATCATGGGTGACGTTTCTGGTCCGGACCCTTCTTCAAACTTCAACCACTAGTAGGCTGTGGGCCGAGAATCAAAAATGTGTCTAGAAATCGGTTTTCGTGACCCACGTCACAGAACTACATGAAATTGTCCACAGATTTAGATGAAATATAATTAAGAAGGATGTCATAACTCGTCAGTGCCAAAAGTTGCACATTAATTAATTAAACTAATTAGAAAATGAGATCGGGAAAGTAAGAGCCATCTAGTGGCCAATGCCCATATTACACCATGGGCAGCCTATTTCCGTGTTGCAGTCCATTAAACTATATATTATTATACCTATATATATATATATGACTTGTAAATATGACTGTAATCATATATAATTAAGTATAATTATATTATATAAAAATAATATGATGAATATAATTGTGAGTGTTTTTTTAATGACACTGTCGCAGAGGTCCTGCTCCTGTACCAGCCTAATTAATGGGTGAGGGCAGTTCTTGCGGGTTCCTCCCTTTACTGAACCCCACAGTGGGGAGAATGGGGGTAACAGCCATAGTGGGACTGGGGCAGTGCCAGGCTGGGGGACAGTCCTGCAAGGCATCTTCCAGTCGCTTTAATAGGAAATGTAAGTAAATGTCACATCCTGACCAAGAATCGAATGCTCTGATGTTTACTCGATGAGTATTCATTTTAAGCTACAATGAGCCTATATTTATGTTAGAGACCCCCCCCCCCCCCCCGATGGTGCCTTTGCAAATGAGGGCTATTCTCTTTAACCTAAAATTACTCTAAAAGTGTTGCATTGTTTGAGTATCTGGAGTTTGTGTGTGTGTCTATGTATACCTGTCAAACGTGTATCTGTGGATGTAAGTGTGTATGTATGTGTGGATGTATGTATGTGTGGATGGATGTGTGTGGATGTATGTGTGTGCATGGATGTGAACATGTATGTCTGCGTGCGGATGGATGTGTGTGTGTGTGTGCGGATGTATGTGTGCATGTATGTGTGTGTGTGTGCATGCATGGAAGTGTGCGTACGGATGGATGTGTGTGTGGATGTGTGTATGTATGTGTCGATGGGTGGGTGGACTGTTGCACTGTCATTCACCAGCACGCCATTATCATAAGTAATTCACTCATTGTTTAAATAATTTGACCAAATAAACAGTGAAACGATCGACACTAAAATAAAACTTTATATAATCATTTATTTCCCCAATTTATTTGTTTACATTACATCTGATCTTCATCTGAATATTCTTCATCAGATTCCATGTCTTTTGATAAATTTTTTGATAAGTCCATTGATAAGTTAGTTCAAGTTCAAGTGGAGGGTCAAGCAGAGGCTACAAAACCCCCCCATCTCATAGTCATTAAGTCTGCATGGACTTCAATTCATAAAATTTCAACCTCTTCTTAATGTTAATGAGAATTACATTGTTACTACCATAGATAAATTAGTTCAAGTTCAAGTTCACATACACCAATTCATTTCTACATAAACATCAGCCATTTCTGACCATTTCTCACTCCAATGGCAGCCTATAAAGTGCAATGAATATTCGTCCATTTTCTCCCATGGTCGGAGCCTGAAACGGCCGTAGCGGACAGCACTATGTACAGCCTCCCCCCCCCCCCCCCGTGGAGATGATCCAAACACACTCTGCGGCTCCGCGTTCGCAAATCGGCCGCTTCTTAATTGAGACCGCGGCTTCACTATGTTAAGTACATAGGCCCCGCGATCGGAGCACTTGTACTCGGTAAGTGATTGCAGGCAGCTCCGAGATTAGATGTTAAAGAAAACTTATTAGACTACAACAAGCTGGCATTAGTGAAAATGTTTAATTTACTTTGTTATGGATACACATAGTTTAGGCCCTCCATGAATGAATGAATGAGTGAATGAGTGAATGAATGAGTGAGTGAATGAGTGAATGAATGAGTGAATGAATGAGTGAATGAATGAATGAATGAATGAATGAATGAATGAATGAATGAATGAGTGAATGAGTGTGAATGAATGAATTAATTAATGAATGAGTGAATGTACACTCCAAATCTCATTTTTTCACATTATAAAAGGGTGCAATTAAATTAATTAAAGTCCATACAGATTAATTTTCATAAATTCAGACTTTAGATCTTACCTTTCCGTTTCAGTTGATTCACAAAGTTTCACTGGTTTCACAACTTTGTGTTGCAGCATCTCAGCAGCGACTTTGCTTTCAAGGCTTTGTTCCACTTCTATCCACTTAGCTGCACATTCTTCAGACTTCTTAATGTTTTTCTCACTAAATTCAATTACCCTGCTGCAAGTTTCCACGACATGTATTCCACAGAACTAGAAAGAGCCTTCATCGGAATCTCCAGTAAAACAGGCATCAGTGAAGTCCTCTCAGCCGTGTTGTGTGCTCCCTGCCTAGCTAGCCTGAAACAAAGCACGTGATTGGCCAACTGGTATACAACTCAATGTTAAACGTGCTTTGATTGGACTAAAATTACCCGAAAATTTTCTGTTTTTTCTCTAATTTAATAAAAATGTGCAAGTTTTGTTCTTGATGAGTTTCAGGGGTGATTTATATAATATTTTTACACAATATGTGAAAATTTCATGTAGTTCTGTGAGTTGGGTCATGAAACAGTAGAATAAAGCTCCTCGGCCCACAGCCTATAGAGCTGCTGCCTCACAGCACCAGAGACCTGGTTTAATCCTGACTTCAGGTGCCATCTGTGTGGAGTTTGCACATTCTCCCTTTGACCATGTAGGTTTCCTCCTGTTCGAACAAGGGTACCGACCCGAAACGTCACCCATCCTTTAACTCCAGAGAAGTTGCCTGACCATCTGAGTTACTGCAGCACTTTGTGTCTATCTTAATGTTTGGAGTTTTAAATAATCCTAACATCAGACGGGAGCGGTGCCCCCAGGCCCACAGCCAGCGCAGAGAAGCAGCGCTAAATCCAGCTCAACTCTGCCTGTTAACCTACCAGCCCTGCCTGGACTTACGGGAACGACGGCCCAGACTTACGGCCAGCACGGAGAAGCAGCGCTAGCTCCAGCTCAACTCTGCCTGTCTCGCCGGGTTAACCTACAGCCCTGCCTGGACTGACAGGACACCAGTCCGGAGCCGTGGAGCTAGCGCTGCTTCTCCACGCTGGCCGTAAGCCTGGGCCGTCGTTCCCGTAAGTCCAGGTAGGGCTGGTGGGTTAACAGGCAGAGTTGAGCTGGATTTAGCGTTCCTTCTCCACGCTGGCTGTAAACCTGGGCCGTCGTTCCCGTAAGTCCAGGCAGGGCTGTAGGTTAACCTGGCGGGACAGGCAGAGTTGAGCTGGATTTAGCGCTGCTTCTCTGTGCTGGCTGTGGGCCTGGGGGCACCGCTCCCGTCTGACTCCCGACATCTCTGGCCACCCCCGGGCATGCGGGGGGTGGGGCACTCGGGTGGGGACGGGGATGGTCTAGTGGCGGTTCGGCAGCGATTGCAGTGCTGGAGATCCGGGATCGATCCTAACTGCGGATGAGGTGCAGGTCTTTGTCCAGGGCTGCCGAGAGTGTTTTTTGCTTGTGACCCTATGACCTGGGCATGCAATTCAAGCTCTGCTCTATGATCTTTTCTCCACCAGGACGTCTCCCTCCTCCAATCACCGCTCTCTCTCCTCAGTTCCACCCCCCCTACTTCCGTCTCTGACCGACACCCCCCTCCTCCAATCATCACGCTGAATCATCATGGGTCCCCCCCCCCCACTGCCTGCTGACCGACGTCTCTCTCGTCCAATCGGCGCCCTCGATCATCAGTCCCACCCCCACTGTCTTGCGGAAAGCGTAGATTTCACCGAGTTTTTAAATCCGGATTACAATAAATGGGGGGATCGTTCCCCACCTCTCAAAACAGGGGGGGACGTGTCCCCCTGGCCTCCCCGGGATTTCCGCCCCTGCGCTGGACATAGGGGAGTTTCATTATATCCTCCAATAATGTCTCAAAGCAGCCAGGCATTTAGAGAATGGACGTTCTTCCTTTTGTAGTACACCTTGGAATTCACGTCCAGTGCCTGCCATGTGATGAGAGTACAATGAGAAGAACCCTACACCACAGAGTTCAGAGTCTCGAGATACAGTGTGGGAACAGGCCTTTTAACCCACTGTGTCTTCTCCGACCAACAATCACCCGTACACTAGTTCGATGTACTACACAATTGGAGCAATTTACAGAAGCCTATAACCCGACAAACCTGCATGTTTTTTGAATGTCAGAGGAAACCAGAGCACACAGGGAAAACCCACATGGTTATGGGGTGGGGGGGGGACGTGCAAACTCTGCACAGGCAGCACCGGGGTTCAGGATCGAACCTGGGTCCCTGGCGCTGTGAGGCAGCAGTTCGACTGCTGTGCCACTGTGCCGCCTTTGGGATGCCTACATTTCCTGTGAAGCCGCATGCCAAGACTGCCTGCCACCTGTGCCAGTGGAACACATGATACATTACACTGTAGAAACAAGGAACTGCAGGTGCTGGTTTACCAAGGAAAGACACAACATGCTGGGGGTAACTTAACGGGTCAGGCAGCATCTCTGGAGAACATGCATAGGTGATATTTAAGGTCGTGACCCTTCTTCAAACTGATTCTAAGTTTCGAGTCGTGGCGCTTCTTCAGACTGATATATTTCAGGTTGTGACCCTTTTGATCAGTCTGAAGAAAGGTCCCGACCCGAAACGTCCCCTATCCATGTTTTCTAGGGATGCTGCCTGACCCGCTGATACATTACACTGCTCACCAATTACCAACCCATGTGCAATCACCCACCCCTTATCTGCCATCTTATTTATGTCAAATGTATTCTCAGAGCTTGGGAGGGAAGAGAAGGATGAACAAAGGTAGAAACAAGTTATCTAAATCTGCTCACTAGTATGTCCCAGCGATACTGTGAGAGGCGTGGCAAATTGTGGATTGTTTATCGTCCATTTTACAGATCAATTTAACACGGCTGACATCAATTATTGCCCAATTTAATAGCACTTAAAATAGTCTTTCTAATGTATAAGGACATTACAGAGGGAAAAGGAAGCATTGCAAAGGAAACCTTCATTCTACAAATATTGGGCCAGCCTCCAGAAACACAAGAGAATTATTCTTTTTGAGCTATGGTTGTCTTCTCATGAATAATATGATATTATACAGGTAAACAGAGCATAACAATTTCCTCTACAATAATTTACTTTGACTCCATTTACTTCAGCCATGACCTCCTGACTTGCTGAGTAGCCTCTGTATTTTCATTTTCATTTCAAATCGCCATCATCTGCAGTTTTTAGGCTTGTAGGTTGCTGTGATGGCTATTTTATGAAGGAGAGGCGTGTGTTACTGGAAGAAGGGGCGGCACGGTGGTGCAATGTTAGAGTTGCTGCCTTACAGCTCCAGAGACCCAGGTTCGATCCTGACTACGGGTGCTGACTGTACGGAGTTTGTACTTTCTCCCTGTGACCGCGTGGGTTTTCCCCATTTGCTCCCGCTACCTCCCACACTCCAAAGATGTACAGGTTTGTAGGTTAATGGGGTTCGTTAAAATTGTAAATTGTCTCTAGTGTGTAGGATAGTGCAAGTGTACGAGGTGATCTCTTGTCGGTGCGACGGTGGGCCAAAGGGCCTGTTTACATGCTGTATCTCTAAAGTAAAGTCTAAAGTAGAAGCCTAGAACTAAATACAAAAGCCTCACTGTCCAGAAGTGTTGGAAAATAATTGGAAGTTTTGTTGGAGTTACGAATAACCAGAGGTCTGGACATGTCACAGCAACATTTCAAATATTTACAGTGTACAATTGTTGATAGTGATCACTTCAGTGAGATAGATTTGGAATGGGCCTGTAATGGCACGTAGGAGATTGTGCGACTTAACCTCCATCCATTGCCCTCGTGACTTCTTATCCTGGATGCATTTGTTATGAAACATTTCCATTTATCTGGTCTCATATCCATGTTTTCCATTTTTTGGTTTGTGGTAAACAGTACATAGCTGCATTCTTCTGAGGTACAGCCCTCTGGAAGGAACTAGGGTTTGACGGCACTTACCACATTCAGCACACACTTCATGCTTCAGAATTGGTTTATTTTTATCATCTATTCCTTCATGCACACTCAGCAAGGTCATCGTTAAGGGCCTGTCCCACTTACGCGACCTTTACAGGCAACTGCCGGCACCCGTGAGAGGTCTCCTATGGTCGTGAGAGGTCACCCGCGACATGTCGCCAGTGGTCGCGAGAGGTCTCCTATGGTCGTGGGAGGACTCCAAAGAGTCGTAGCGTCTTTCTGGTCCACGCTGAATTTTCAACATGTTGAAAATTTCGGCGACCTATCACGGGTGCCGGCAGTCGCCTGTAAAGGTCGCGTAATTGGCACAGGCCCTTAACTGTGTCCCGGAGTTATTAAATTGCATGTGGACCACAATTATCTTCTTTTTAAAGTAGTTATGAAGGATAGGACTGGCTCACGTTAAGTTCCTAGGGATCCAAGGACGATGTTGGTGGCATCAAGTGGGAACCTGCGGAGGAAGATTGGGAGAGACTGTTTGCAGGTAAGGGGTCACCTGGCAAGTGGGAGGTTGGAGGGTTTCAAAAGTGCGATAGTAAGATATACAGTAGTAAGATATACAGTAGTAAGATAATAAGATTACATTGACAGTGTGTTCCTGTTAGGGTGAAGAGTGAAATTAGTAAGTTTAGAGAACCCTGGTTGACAAGATATGTTGAGGCTCTGGACAGGAAAAAGCAAGAAGCGCATGTCAGTTAAATGGCAGAGCCCTGGAGAGTGTTGCAGAGCACTGGTTTAGAGATACAGTGTGGAAACAGGCCCTTCGGCCCACTGAGACTGCACCAAAAACCAATCACCCCGTACACTAGCACTATCTTACACACCAGCGCCAATTTACAATGGGACAATTTACGATTTGCTATGGGATGTTTAGTTTAGATATACACGCAGAAACAGGCCCTTCGGCCCACTGAGTCTGTGCTGCCCAGCTATCCCTGTACACTAATACTATCCTACACACTGGAGACAATTTACAAGTTTTACCGAAGCCAATACCATACATCTTTGGAGTGTGGGAGGATACCAGAGCATCAGGCGAAAACCCATGCAGTCACGAGGCGAACGTACAAACTCTATACAGACAGCACCTGTAGTCAGGATTGAACCCGAGTCTCTGGCACAGTAAGGCAGCTCTCTGGCACTGAATGGTCAGCTAAGGTAAGGTCTCTGGCACTGGCTGCAAGAGCTGTTCTTCCATTTGCAGCCCTCTCAGTGTTCCTTATCCATAATCATTACTCCCTTCCCTTGCATATCTTGTCTCCCCCATTCAACCCCCCACCCCCCCACCCACCCAACATTTGACACAAAGATACTTAATTATAAACTAAAATCCAAAAGCATAAATTGAAGAGTTTTAAAATAAATGAACTCTAACAAAGTGTGATGAACTCAATTTAAGGGTTACCACTGCCTGGGTCAACATAGTAGACTATTGACACGGTCTAGAAAGGACAGGATTCAGACTGGGGATAAGTTGTAATTGAGAGGGTCTGAAGTTGTCAAGAGTGACATAATTGGATGAATGTTGTTTTGAATGACTTCAAACGTCAACCACAAAGTTGTTCTTAGTGGTGGCTACTTAAAGCAGAATAATGGCACGATAACAATTAAAATAACCATCATCATAAATATTCGCAATACCACGAGTCATCTTATTACAGATGGATTATTCAGGGATTCAGTTAGCATATGCTCATAAATATTATTGTCCATAATTCAACACCCACTTAACAATGTCACTTAGGAGTTCTTAACCCAACGATTTCACATATTAATGGGAAAAGATGGTTTAAACTGATGCATAATTACCCATGCTAGGCTAGAAGTCAGCATTTAAGGTATCCTTTTGGAACATATATAGTTTAGTTTAGTTTAATTTAGTTTAGAGATTCAGCGCGGTAACAGGCCCTTTGGCCCACCGAGTCCCCGCTGACCAGCGATTCCCGTACACCAACAAACACTATTCTACCAACTAATGACAATTTACAATCTTTATCAAAGCCAATTAACCTACAAACCTGTATGTCTTTGGAGTATAGGAGGAAACCGGAGCACCCGGGGAAAACCTATGTGGTCACATGGAGAACGTAAAACTCTGTACAGACAGTAGCAGTAGTCAGGATTGAACCCAGGCCTCTGGCGCTGTAAGGCCACTGCGCCACTATGCCACCCTTATAATCACCCTCAGCTTTGTGGATACAAATCATCGTGAACTGTGGTAAAGATGTTAAAGTCATGTAATTTTTAAGATGGCGTTCCATCCACATTTCTAAACGGTCTCCAGGTATTTCTTTAGTCTGCCTCCATTAAAGGGATGAGCAAACCACTGGTGGGATCAGTTGCAATCGAGAAGCAGCAGTGTAAGTTAATATAAAGATAAATTACTGGCATAGTACATAGTGGTTTGAAGAAGGGTCTCGACCCAAAACGTCATCCATTCCTTCTCTCCAGATGCTGCCTGTCCCGCTGAGTTACTCCAGCATTTTGTGTCTATCTTCGGTTTAAACCAGCATCTGCAGTACCTTCCTACACAATAAAATTGCAGCTTATTAATTGCTTCTTATTTTCTGATTTGATTTTATGCTCATTGGTAAACTCTTATTCAAGTACATCCAATCAATGGATGATTAAAGTTTATTTTTGACAGTTAGTTGATCAATGTTCTGTGATAATCTGGGATAACCTTTTTCACTGTCTATTATATAACCAATGTTGGTGTCATCCACGAATTTACCTATCACGCCATCTACATTCACATCCAAATCATTAATATAAATAAACTACGGTGTTTCAACATGGATCTCTGTGACACACCACCCATTACAGACCTCCAGCCTGAAAACAACCCTCTATCTCCACCTTCTGTGTTCACCTTCAAACCAGTTGGTAAATTCACTTTCATCCATGTGATCTATCCTTCCAGATCAGCTTACCAAGCGGGACCTTGCCAATGGATAATCAGTCATTGTAAATTGTCCCTAATGCGAGAGTGAGTGGGAATTGATGATAACATGAGTAGAATAAAATGTTTCGTTTCGTTTAGACATACAGCATGGAAATAGGCCCTTCAGCCCATTGAGTATACGCCGACCTTCAACCACCCGCCAACACTAGTTCTATGTTACCGCACTGCAGACACATTGGAGGTAATTTACAGAGGCCAATTAACCTACAAACCTGCACAGCTTTGGGAGGAAACTGGAGTACCCAGAGGAACTCCACATAGACAGCACCCGAGGTCAGGAACGAACTGGAGTCTATGGTGCTGTGAAGCTGCAGCTCTACCAGCTATGCCACTACGCCATCCCTATGTGATTAATGTAGGATTAGTGTAAATGAGTGGTTAACATTGCATTCAAATTGTATGAATTATATAATTTCATATCAAAGGCCATTTACCTCAAGCTTTAACTTGGTTTTCTGTTTCACAGATGATGAGGAGCTCAGACACTTTTGGTTATAACTTTAGTTAGCCAGTAATTGTAATGTTTTATAAATATATGAAACTTATTTCATTGCATGAACTTAGTAAAAGCCAATATTCCAGATGCTATAAATGCTATAAATACTTAATTTGAAGCATTTGGTTTTGTTGTTATTTTTTTCATTTAGCAAATTGCGATCTTAGCGGTAAATCTGAAACTGTATAAAATTAAAAAGGGTCGGGCTCACCTTGTGAATACTATACCATGATAGAGTTGAAAGCAAGTGTTAAATTGAGCTAATCACCTTCCATCACCTGTATCCTTGATTTGTATTTTATTTGCTTATTGTAGGTGAACTCAATTAGTATCGTTATGATGTGACAGCATCATATTTTACTGCAAGATTTCCTACTAACCTGAAGCGGATTACTGTGGCAATTTTTGCAAGGGACCTCGCCTCCTTGATTTATGCATGGAAGTGCCCCAAAAATAAAAGGCATATTTCATACACTAATGTTTGGTTTAGTTTAGGTTAGTTTAGAGCTACAGTGTGGAAACAGGACCTTCAGCCCACCGAGTCCATGCCGTCTAATGATCACCCGTACACTAGTTCTATCCTACACACAAGGGACAATTTGCAGAGGCCCAGTAACCTTCAAACTTGCATGTCTTTGGGACATGGGAGGAAACCGGAACACCCTGAAAAAACCCATATGGTCACAGGGAGAACTTACAAACTCCGTACAGAGAGCACCCATAGTCAGGATCGACCCCAGATCTCTGGCGCTGTAAGGCGGCAACTCTACTGCTGCACCACTGTGCCGCCCTAAATGTAGGTGATACATTAATAAGAAGCAAAATCATTTGAGCCAGCAAAAGGCAGTGATTGAATGCCCAGTTTCAGTGACACTCACAAAGTGCTCAAGTTGCACTCAAGTGGTTTATGACGTTGTCTGAAAAGTTCACATGAATTATTATCCTGCAACTTGCTCCAGCTTTTACTAGGTTTGATGTACTATGTGATAGAACCAAACCATTTTGGCTGAGAATCAACAGTGGCATCAAACACAGTCAATGGCATTAAGGGTAGCAATTAGAAATATAGTGATTTTAACATTGATCTGGAACATGAAGTCTCCATTGCCCTCCTGGACCCTACAGCCTGACAGCTTTGGCACAAGCATTCGGTAAGCAAACTGCTAACATAGGTTCTCCTGTTAAAAATATTTTACTAAATCAGCGCAGTTGAATTTGATTTAATTGCTCTTCCAACTGCTTTCTTCACCAGGGTCTTGGGACGAGCTTCAATGGTGAAACCTGGCTCTCTCCTCCTGACTACACCACAGTAGCTGAGGCCAGCTACGGGCCAGCAAATTCCAGTCAGCTGAGGTCAACTGAGGAAGCAGAAGGATCAATTCATGGTGGCACAGTGGCACGGCGGTAGAGTTGCTGCCTCACAGCATTAGAGACACGGGCTAGATCCTTACTACGGGTGCTGTCTTTGTGGGGTTTGTACATTTTCCATGTGACGGTGTGGGTTTCCTCCAGGTGCTCTGGTTTCCTCACACATTCCAAAAAAATGCAGGTTAGATGGCTTCTGTAAATTGTCCCAAGTGCTTAGGATAGAACTAGTGTATGGATGGATGATTGTTGTTTGGCACGGATTCGGTGGGCCGAAGGGCCTGTTTCCATGCTGTATCTCTAAACTAAACTAAACTCCATGGTAATCCTGCAAAGGCTGACAATTGGTATGGGTATTGGTTTATTATTGTCATGTCAACCGAGAGTTAGACACAAAATGCTAAACTCAGCAGTACAGGCAGCATCTCTGGAGAGCAGAGTTATGTTGGCCACTTTATAAATCCTGGTTAAATGGCAAATGTATAACTATCACAAGTATTGTTCACCCACCCTGACTGGCACATTGTAAAATGTCCTCCTGCCACTTCCTTTAAAGCTTCAAACTTACTCAGCACCTCCTCTTGCCTCAGTCTCCACTCCACGTGAAACAATTGGTCAAAATTATAAGGAAGAAAAAGTCGATCAACTGTAAATCGGACCTGCAATCCAATGCTCCAGTGGTGCCCAAACCAGGCGAGCCCCAGGCTGCTGCAGGGCCTCCAGCTGTTGGACATCCGGATCGTCCACCGAACTGACGTCTCTCTCCTCGCCCGTCCACCTTTGTGCCCGGGGGTGCCTCCCGCAGCGGACCTTGAGGGCACGGAAGGACAGACCCCAGTTCACACTCTTACCGGCCTTGCTCCTCGCCCATCGCTCCCTTCTCTCCGGTCTCTCGTCTTCGGAGGACGAGCAGGGGCGGGTTCAGCGGCATTCACAGGGTCTTCTGCGTCCAGCCGCATGGCCCACCGCGTCGTTGTGTCCAACAATAAGGTTTTAGCTATCTTGCTGTCAGCTTGGGCACAAAGGATTAATTGTAGGGCTCACTCCTACCACTGGCTAAATGGGATTCAAATCCTCATGGTGATAGCAGAGCTTAATTATGTACAGATGCTCACATTAGCAACTCTGAAGTCATATTTACAGTTCTTAAATGAACAGCTGGCTTAAACCTTATTTTGAGTGGCAGAGTTGACAAAACTGGACACTAATATATTCACAGTCTCACAGCAATTAACCTTTTTCCCTGTTGTCTTTCAGTAATGTACACTAGCACAGTGAACCCTTTAATAAACTGCAGGAGTGCCGGTCTGTGAAATGAATTCATTTTGGTTTAATGTGTATAAGATGTGGGAGGATTCAGCCATGCTGCGCAATCCTAGTCATGATGCTCAGTGAATGTGAGCAGACTAAATGAGCCAGCCTTCAACTCTCTACCACTTGTTGCATAGGACATAGAACAGTGCAGGTAGACACAAAGTATTGGAATAACTCAGCGGGTCAGGCAGCATCTCTGGAGAATAAGGATGGGTGATGTTTCGGGTTGGGACCCTTCTTCAGACTGAGTGTCCTGACCCGAAATGTCACCCATCCTTTTTCTCCTGAGATGCTGCCTGACCCGTTGAGTTACTCCAGAACCTTGCGTCTATCTTTGGTATAAATCAGCATCTGCGATTCTTTGTTTCCATAGAACAGCACAGCAAGGTCTTTGGCCCACAATATCTGTGCCGAACATAATGGCCAAGATAAGCAAATCTCACCTGCCTGATCCATAACCGTCCACTCCCTGTACACCCGTGTGCCTATCTAAAAACATCTTAATTATCACTATCGCATCTGCCTCCACCGCCATCCCTGCAGAACGTTCCAGGCACCCATCACCCTCTACGTCAAAACTTGCCCGCACTTCTTCTTTAAACTTTGCCCCTTTCACCTAAAGGTTATGCCCTCCAGTCTTTGACATTTCCACCTTGGGAGAAAGGATCTGACTTATGAACGGTGCACTTCTGTGCAGCACATTATATTAACCCCAGATCCGTCTTGGCGTCCCAGAATTCTGGGACCTATGTGCTAAAGGTGGAAACTCACCTCATTATATGGTCAGACTGGGCTATGGGTGGAGGTGGAATAGGGGAATCTGGTAGGTTTTAAGTGAGGGCACGAAGTTTTGAACCATGGTCAAAGATCGCAGATACTCAGACATAGAGGCACAATCACATTTAAAAAAAAACTAACCTCTTCAGTGTTATTTCATTTGATTCTGTTGGGAATGTTCAGGTTCACTGAGTGCAAACTATCCAGAAAGTTTGGGAAAAATGCAAGTGTTTTCTTTTGTAATGTACACTGGATATGAACCGGAACAAAGAAAGTTTGAATGAACAGTCAGAAGAAGGGTCCAGACCTGAAATATCACCTATCCATGTTACTCCGGGAATGCTGCCTGATCCACTGAGTTATTCCAGCACTTTGTGCCCTTTTTTTCAATGGAAGTCAACTTGCTGCAGTTTTACAGGTACATTAGGAGTGACCACAACAACAACTACATATACAATACTGTAAACCAGACCATGATGAGTGCAAAAAGATGGCGTTGGAGTTGTGTCTGGCTGCACAGCTGTGCGTATAGAGAGTTGAGCAGCGGACTGAGTCCACAGACCCCTGATGCACTTGGTGTGAAACGTTTGGACGAAGGCCTGCCTCCTTGATTTTACACATGGTGAACTAGTTACAGTGACTCCTCAGGGAACAAGAAAGTGCTTCCAGATTCTGAAGAACAAAGACTGATGCTGAGTCACGCTGGGTCTTTGACCACATTTCTCAGTGACTGAGTCAAGAGCTTGGTTGGCTCTGTGAGGCTGCTAGTTAGTCTGTCCTTAAACCCAGGGATTACCACAACAGGTGGAGAACATGCAAGACATTTACAATCGGAATAAAAATGTCCCACAGAAACATGACTAATCTCTGACATACTTAGTCTTCTTTATTTGGCTCTGTTGGTTCAGAGTTGTGTACAACACACTAACCCAGCCTTGTAGCCCCGTTATTATTTTGCCATTTCAGCCTTGAACTGTGCCAATCCAGAAATTTGATCAGGCATTTCTGGGCCTGATTCATCCCCTGTGCACATGATATGATTTCAATGCCGTTTATGGCATGGGATACAGCATGGAAACAGGTCCCTCGGCCCACTGAGTCCACATGACCCGTAAACTAGTTCTATCATGCACACTAGGGACAATTTACAAAGGTCATGCCTATACGTATTCGGAATTTTCACTTTTACAAATGTATCAAGGGAAAGCTATGGATCGATGTGTTGGATAGCTTAGTTTAGTTTAGGGAAACAGGCCCTTCTGCCCAACAAAGCCACACCGACCAATGATTACCCCTATGGTTGATGGTGGAAGATGGTTGTGAAAAATTGCAGCAGGATCTTGATCGATTGGCCAGGTGGGCTGAGGAATGGTTGATGGAATTTAATACAGAGACATGTGAGGTATTGAATTTTGGGAAATCTAACATGGGCGTGACCTACAGAGTGAATGGTAGGGCTCTGGGGAGAGTTGTAGAGCAGAGGGATCTAGGAGTGCAGGTGCATGGTTCCTTGAAGGTTGAATCACAGGTAGATAAGGTGGTCAAAAAGGCTTTTGGCACATTGACCTTCATCAGTCAGTTTTGAGCATAGAAGTTGGGAGGTCATGTTGCAGTTGTATAAGATGTTGGTGAGACTGCATTTAGAGTATTGTGTTCAGTTCTGGGCACCATGTCATGGGCAACATGGAAAGATGTTGTCAAACTGGAAATAGTACAGAGAAGATTTATGAGGATGTTGCCAGGACTAGAGGGTCTGAGCTATAGGTAGAGGTCGAGTATGCTGGGACTCTATTCTCAGGAGCACAGGAGGATGAGGTGTGACCTTGTAGAGGTGTATAAAATCATGAGAGGAATAGATCGGATAGAGACAAGATAGAGTCTCTTGCCCAGAGTAGGTGAATCGAGGACCAGAGGACATAGGTTTAAGGTGAAGGGGAAAAGATTTAATAAGAATCTGAGGGGTAACCTTTTCACACAAAGAGTGGTGGGTGTATGGAACAAGCTGCCAGAGCAGGTAGGTGAAGCTGCGACTATCCCAACATTTAGGAAACAGTTAGGCAGGTACATGGATAGGACAGGTTTGGAAGGATATGGACTAAACGCAGGCTGGGACATGTTGGACGGTGTGGGCAAGTTGGGCTGAAGGACCTGTTTCCACACTGTATCACTCTGACTCTATGATTCTAAGAAAGATGGAGATTTCCCCGATCCCACCCCCACCCCCCACATAAAACATACCAAGAAACATTAAAACATACATTTAAGACATACTTAAAATAATAAAAACAGACAAGGGACGAGACAGACTATTGGCGAGGCGGTCATTACGGGCGCCACCCACTGGTGGAAAGTTTAGCACAGCACAAAAAAATGCCCTTTGGTCCACCAAGTCCACGCCAACCAGCAATCACCCTGTACACTAGCACTATCCTGCACAATAGGGACAATCTCTACCGAAGCCAGTTAACTTACAAACCCATACATCTTTGGAATGTGGGAGGAAACCGGAGCACCCGGAGAAAGCCCATGTGGTCACTGGGAAAACGTACAAACTCCGTACAAACAGCACTTACAGCCAGGATCGAACCCGGGTCTCTGGCACTGTTAGGCAGCATCTTTATCATTGCAGCACCATGCCTGTAATCTCGCCCCCTCCCCCCCAATAACCCGGTCAGCTGAAGGTGATGATGGAGGTTCTGACTTCCACCTTACACCCTCAGCGTGTTCCCAATTTCTAGCTCTGGTGTTGCTCACGATCTAACAGCCCTGCACTAACATATACAGCTAACTAACAGTCGATCCAGGCCCAGATAGTCTCCAGTCTCAACTCCCTCAAGCCTCATGCATCAGGGCTTCATCTCCGTGAGAAGTGGCATCAGGTCCTGTGGAAGTTTGCAGCGTTAGTTGACAGTCACGAATGCGGTTGCACTGCTGCTGCACCCGCAACTAGTGCAGCAGCAGAGCTGCGACCTCACAGCGCCAGAGACCCGGATTCGATCCTGACTATGTGTGCTGTCTGTCCGGAGTTTGTACGTTCTCCCTGTGACCACCTAAGTTTTCTCCGGGTGCTCCGGTTTCCTCCCACATCCCCAAAGGCCTGCAGGTTTGTAGGTTAATTATCTTCTGTAAATTGCCTCTAGTGTGTATGATGCAAAACTTGGATAATATAGATCTAATGTATGGGTGATCTTTGGTCAGCGTGGACTCCTTGGGATGTAGGGCCTGTTCCCACACTGTATCTCTAAACTGAACTAAACAGACCCATCCATAGCTTTCCCGTAACGCAGTTCTAAAAGTGAAATTTTCGAGTATATGTCTCCAAATTATTTCCAAAAAGATGCAGTGAGTAGATTCTGCACCCAATAGATTTGTAACTCACCGTGTGATTAATAACACAAACCCTTTTTGAATTAAGGCCAATCATTAATCATTACCTCGGAGATAGGGACTGCTGTTATTCCACTCTGCAGACAATCCCACAGCTGCAGCTCCTTCAGTTAATAACAAGGAAAGGCCACGGCCAAATCTAACATCCACACTTTTCAAATACAGTTAGTCACTGTGAAAAGGTTAGAAGTATCATGCCTCCTGTGACTATAAATCATAAAGTCTTCAGCTTAACAGTCTGGAACCAATCATCAGATATGAATTCCAAAAAAAGTGTTTGCATTTAGTCCCGTAAAAGCCAAAAATCTCCACACTCAGCGTTGTTCATGGGAATGGGCGATGCCGCACGGAATTTTCATTTTTCCAGTTGTCAGTTGCAAGTTAGTCCTCTTTTTTCTGCTTTTCTCCTCAACACAAGTGTGTAATATAGGCTGAGACATCATTGGTAATGGGAAGTGAGTGGCAGATTACTGCCTTCCTCTTCAGCCAATATATAAGGCACTGGCTCATGGAAGCATGTTTTCCTGGTATCTTGGCCAACAAGACCAACTGTTTACTTACTTTGTCATCTGCTGAGGGTTTTTATGTGCTGAATGTAATATCAAATATTAATCAAACAACATCAGATTTTTGATAGACACAAAATGCTGGAGTAATTCAGTGGGTCAAGTAGCGTCTCTGGAGAAAAGGAATAGGTGACATTTCAGGTCAGAACCCTTCTTCTGAGCCAACCCTTAACCGTGCCAATTCCTTTTCTCCAGAGATGCTGCCTGACCCACTGAGTTACTCCAGCATTTTGTGTCGATCTTCGGTATAAAGGAACATCTGCAGTTCAATCCGACATACATCATCATATTTTTGTTCTTGTCTGGCTTCCTAACACATTTGGTTGCCACTGCCAGAGCAAGTTGAATTATCAGCATTTACGTCAGTGAGTCAGAAAGTCTAGAGTTTGAATGCTGCCCTGGGCTATTCTGGCAAGAGGTGTTTGGAGCTTTGGTTGACAGTGAGTAAGTAAACAATGCCCGGTTGCCGTGGGTGGTCACATTCCCATCAAATGGATCGTTGGACCCCATGAAACTCTCCCACCATATAGGACCAACCACCATCATCTGATGTAAAAGACAGTCACATTGTGGAAGGAATTTCCATCTTGTAAGCTCACTGCTAACCGACTTCCAAATCCTCTCAGTATTTCACATTTTAGTTTTGTTTAGTTTAGAAATACAGCGTGGATACAGGCCCTTCGGCGCCGACCAGCAATCACCCGTACACTAGTTCTATCCTACACACTGGGGACAATTTACAGAAGCCAATTAACCTACAAACCTGCATGTTGGGAATGTAGTAGGAAAGCAGAGAAAACCCACATTGTCACAGGGAGAATGTACAACCTCTGTGCAGACAGCTCCCATAGTCAGGATCGAACCCAGGTCTCTGGCGCTGTAAGGCAGCAACTCTACCGCTGTGCCACTGTGCAGCTGCAATGGTGGAATGGTTCCGACCTGAAATGTCACCTATCCTTTTCCTCCAGAGATGCTGCCTGACCCGCTGAGTTCCTCCAGCATTTTGTGTCTATCTTCGGTATAAAGCAGCATCTGCAGTTCCTTCCTCCCCATCTAAAATCCTCTCATCATTTCACATGATTCACAAAGAGGTGAGTGTGAAGAGATAAATGCACCAACCACAACTTGACCACTCTGCTAGTAAAGATACAAAGACACCATCATTACTTGCCTAGTTTTCTCTCTCAAGGACGCACTGTCCAGTTCTAGTGGATCTTACTCCGTGGAATGATACATTCGTGCAAACATGAGCAGAGACTGGTCTTTAATCTTGTAAATGAAATCCAAGGTGAACACATTGTGCTAAGTGGTGTTTGAGAAACGCCAGCTCTCCAAGTGCCGCTGAGCAGATGCGGATAGTGGGCAGATTATGAACTTTGCCAAATGCCAGAGTCTGACATGTAAATTGCTATTCACCACAGAGAAGATCCTGTTCAACCAAGAACTGGTTCAAACATGTACCTGAATACTTAACGTAAAAGCAACAGAGGCACATCAGCAGTAAATGAACCTGTCTTACCAAGGGCCTGATTTATAAGAACAACTCCTACATTGAGGGGATTGTGAGACCAGACACGCACATAAATATTGCTCCACTACATCAAAAGCTTGTGGGCATTAGATTTCTTCCTACATAACAGAATCCCTATGAAACTCTTTCCCAGAAGTCGGACAGTAGTTTATTTTCTCTTCGTGTATGACCCTAGGGATAAACATTCCAGGAACGTGCTTGTTGACCGCATCACATTGTGACCCGCATGCAACTTCTGCAGAAGAACTCCTGTTTGTAAGTGCTGTTGCTTCAATCCTAAAAGCAAATAGTTCTAAGGTGAGACAGATGGTTGGTACATAACTGAAGTGCACTATTCGTCTTTAAACTGTAAAAGAGGTGGAAGGAATGTACAGGCAGATCCTTTGAGCACTGGTTTAAGAAAACAAATCAAAGGAAATTGCTCAGTGTATATAGAAAAAAAAATAGGGATAGAAGTGAACTCATGTAAAGCAGTTTTAACACGTTAATAAAGCATCATTAAAGAATAGACAAGAAAGCAACTTTGCACAATGAGATAGATAGTGAATTGCAACAACAGCCGTGAAAAGCAATGGAAAAAATAGACACAAAGTACTGGAGTAACTCAGAGGGTCAGGCAGCATCTCTGGAGAACATGGAAAGGTGACGTTTCAGGTTGGGACGCTTTTTCAGACTGATTTTGCTGGAGTATGGGGGTGGGGGGAGAAAGCTGGAAGAGAGGAGGGGTAGGACAAAGCCAGGCGAGTGATAGGTGGATACAAGTGAGGGGGGTGGTTATGATAGACAGATGTTGGACAAGCCAGAGGCAAAGAGGCAAAAGGTGTGAAATAAGGATAGAAGTGTGAATTGTGAAGTCAGAGGTAGAAATATAAGTGGAAGGGGAGGGGGAAGGGAAAAAGGAGAAATGGGTACTTGGCAAAGTAAAGGGGGGGGAGGGGGTGGGAGGGGTGGGAAACTAGAGGGCTAAGTGGGTTTTTTTGCAGGCTAATTATATAATAATTGGAGAATTCAATGTTCATACCATTAGGTTGTTAGCTGCCCAAGTGGATTATGAGATGCTGTTTCTATGTATAGCTATATATGTCTCAAAAGTGCAGACGCCTGAATCTAAGTAGTTGGGCCAAATAAATGATTTGGCAGGGATTTGTGATAGAACTTGAAATGCTAAATTTTAATTAAATTACTGAAGTCAGCTGCCAGCATAAGTTCAATGCTTTATTTTGAAATTCCTCCACTCGTTGCCATATTTTGATGTCATTTACAAAAGAAAAAAAAAGTCCAAAGCGAATGATTGTAGAGATATCTGAGCGTTGATGTTCGGACGATAATGATGAGGAATAGCATTAGACTTTGGCTGCACAGAAATGAATTAAGAACACCTGACAGAGGCTTGCATGTGGTGAAGGGCGGAGCACAAATCCATTTATTACTTCTGCTCTTTCCCTGAAGGAATGAACTATCACCAGGGCCTGTGCCTGCAAGCTTCATCAAAACCTCCAATGCCTCATCAAACTACAAGCCATTGTTCAACGAGCCTGCAAGGGTAGTACAGTGGTGTAGCAGTAACGCTGCTGCTTTACAGCGCCTGAAACCTGGCTTCGATCCTCACTATCCATGCTGTTTATTTGGAGTTTGTTCTCCCTATGACCATGTGGGTTTTCTCCGGGTGCTCCATTTTCCTCCCACACTCTAAAGACATGCAGGTTTGTAGATTAATTGACTTCTGCAAATTGTAAATCGTCCTTAGAGTGTAGGATAGAGCTAGTGTACAGGTTGATCGTTGGTCGGCACAGACTCATTAGGCTGTTTTCGTGCTGCATCTCTAAACTAAACTAGGATTGGTAGATAGCAGCCCAACTTGCAATGAAAAATTGAACTGAATGGCACCTTCTTATAACAATGTTCACGCTTTGCTCTCTGTGGAGGGATGGATGCTAATTCCATGTTAACAATTTAATTATTAACATTTTTAATATGACATAGAACAATGCAGAAGTTAGAAGGCCCAAGCCATCTTACTGCAATGTAGTACAACCAAGAATTAGACTGAATTCTTTATTTAGAATTAGTCATGTCAAGAGGTTTGGGTTGGGAAAATCTTGTTTAAATGGAAACTTTATGATGCAAAAAAAATTAAAGTACATAATTAGAGCTGCACCAAATGCTGTCCTAATTACAGACTTCCACTTTCCACTTGAACAATGTTTTCCAAATTAAATCCTCTAATCTATCTGATTTTAAATAACAAAAGCCAATGATTGCTTGAAGAATTGCAATGGACTAAACGGATTTGTGCTGACTGAGGAGGGGAGCGGGGGTGGGGAGGGGGAGGGGGGGGGAGGGGATTCATTTTGAGTATCTGAGGAATTTAGACTTTTGTTTGACATTACAGCAGTTACTCATTTGAATCCCGAGTCCTTTTGTTTTTATGACTTCTCAGAAGAAACTCAGTTATACAATGAAGTGCCTCAACTGTGTTTTAGTTTAGAGATTCAGCATGGAAACCGGCCTTCGGCCCACCCAATCTGCGCCGACCAGCGATCCCCACACACTAACACTATCCTACATACACTAGGGACAATTTACTATTATACCAAGCCAATTAACCTACAAACCTTTGGAGTGTGGGAGGTAACCGGAGGTTCCGGAGAAAACCTACGCAGGTCACGGGGAGAACGTACAAACTCCGTATAGGCAGCACCTGTAATCAGGATCAAACCCGCGTCTCTGACGCTATAAGGCAACAACTCCACTGCCGTGCCACCTGTGTTGTTGTGTGGGAGCATGAAATGTGGTAAATTCCTCTTTACCTGCCCCAGCTTGTGTCAGAATAACATTACTTAGTTGAATTCTGTGGCAAAAATAACAGCTTGAAGGAAACCATCGGTAATTTGTTCTAATTTTCATTCATTTATGAATCATGCATATCAAAGCAGAGTGAAAATCAGGTCTGCAGTTTCTTGCTTACTATGCAGATTTTGTTGCCAAGGTTTAAGCTTATTATTTTGATTTAATGGAAAGGGCCTAAACTATTGGCTAGAATAGATCAGTTATGAATAGTGAGGAGGATTACTTTTAGTTTAGTTTAGTTTAGAGATCGATCCAAGATTGAACCCGGGTCGCTGGCGCTGGAAGGCAGCAACTCTACCAATGTGCCAATTTGCCTCCCTGCCATTAGACTAATGCCTGAGATAAGCAGATCACCTTATGGGGGAAGGTTGTACAGTCTTGGCTTGTACCCTCTGAAGTTTAGAAGAGTATGAGGTGATTTGGTTCAAGGAAATAAGATCCTGAAAAGGTAGATGTAGAGATGATACTTCCCCTTTTAAGAGAATCTAGAATTGGGTGTATTTGGTTAAATATAAGGTGATTGCCATTTGTGAAAGATGAGCCAAAATGTTTTATCTCAGATGGTTGAGTGTTTGGAAACGCCTTCCTCTAAGAATGGTGGAAATAAAGCCCTTGAACATTCTTGAGGCCGAGGTATACAGATTCTTGATAATAAAAGGTCATGCAAGCGGATAGGAATGAGGAGTGAAGTTACAATCAAATGAGCAGTGATCTTATTAAATGGAGCAGCTGTCTTGGGAGGACGAAGTGGTCTACTTCTGCTGGAGGTGACGGCTGCAAAAGGGCTTTATGGCCAGCTGCGGTTGGGATTGCGGGACTTGAGGGTGATGGGAGGATTTGGGCTTTTGCTAACTAGCGCTTCCTGGCCATTGCTAACTTGCACCTCCCGGTGACTGACATTGACTCACACATAAGCAAGAGCTGAGGGGATGAATCTCTATGGTAGAAAGGCCAGGAACATTAGCAGTGAGAGTGCCCTCAGGCTAAAACTCAAGTAACATCAAGCAGCTGTCAAATGAGTGACAGAGACAGCATGCATATATCTGTGCATTATATTGACTTAGCAGAACAATGCTGAACCAGAATTATTCAATCAGAGAAAAAATTTGATTGATTGAAAGATCTAGCTTGGAAACAGGCCCTTCATGACCACTGATCACTTATTCACACTGGTTTTATGTTATCCCATATTCTCATCCACTCCCTACTCACTCGGGGCAATTTACAGAGGCCAACTAATATACAAACCCGCACATCTTTGGGAGGTGGGAGGATACTGGAGCACCCAGAGAAAACTCATGCGGTCACAGGGAGAACGTGCGAACTCCTCATCGACAGAACCCAAGTGAATCAAACTTTTACATACAAAATAACAGACATCCATGAAAGTAGTTGGAAATAGAGTTATGTCCCTTTAGTTTGTATAAATTCCTGCTCCAGGATTGTATAGAATTTAATTATCTTGGTGTACATGCCTGTCAGATCTCAAACACTTACTGTATTTATGATTATCAAAACGTTTTTTTTTAAATAAAGCATATCTTCCAATGTGTTGGAAGAAAAACAACATTCCAAAAGAGGCTGAAATTGTTGAAGAGACACGTTAAACTGTCCAATTGTTATGATGTTGAATATGTAACATAATATGATTGAAAGCATAAGTGCTGCACAACAGAAACAAAATCTCTTATTGTATCAGCCCATACATTAGATTTTAAAACAAGGTTTCAGTGCGGATGTTTGGTCTTGCCCCATAATTAAAGACCAGGATCATAGAATAATAAAGCATGGAGGAAAACGTTCAGCCTATCATGACTTTGTTGACTTATTGTGATTGCTTCCCAAGTAGTTCCACATTTTCTGTTCCTTTCCTGCAGTCCACCAACTCCTGCAGCTGCCTCAGTTATAATGTCCCTCCATCTGACGACTGTTAGGTTCCAAATGCCTTTTTCCATGTTCTTTGTCTCCAACAACATCCCTTTCACATCTGAGATTCTACAGACAATGTCTTCATTTTTCCCTCAGCTGATGGTATCCCTCTGCCTTGGAAGGCGGAACCTTTATTTGTAACTCTCCCATTCCCCATGGGTTTGCTCTCGCCCATTTTAGAGATACAGCGTGGAAACAGGCCCCTCAGCCCACCAACTAGCGATCACCCCATACACCAGCACTACCCTACACAGGAGGGAAAATTTACAATTTACAAAAGCCAATTAACCTACAAACCTGTACATCTTTTTGAGTATGGGAGGAAACCGGAACACCCGGAGAAAACCAATACAGTCAAAAGGAGAACGTACAAATTCCGTAGAGACAGCACCTGTAGATAGGGTCAAACTTGGGTCTCCGGCACTGTAAGGCAGCAACTCTACCACTGCACCACTCTGCCGCCCATGTCACCTCTTCCAGATCCAAAGTAACTTCCTCGCTCACTCTGCTTCACCAATCTGTGACTGTCAAGACCAGTGGTACCGGAACATTGCCACTTCCAAGGCACCTCCCACTCCAACTGGGAGGTAAATTGTCATTCCTTTATCATTGCTCAGTCATAATCTTGAACCCCACTACTAAGAGTACTGTGGGAGTATCTCTGCTGCACAGTAGTTCCAAGAGCAGACAGTTCACCATCAACCTAGTGATTGACCACTGACCCACCCCTCTAGTTTTCTTTGGCCAATTACCACATGTGCTTTTGGCACATTGGCCTTCATCAGTCAGCATATTGAGTATAGAAGTCGGGAGGTCATGTTGCAGTTATATAAATCATTGGTGATGACAACATTTAGTGTATTGCATTCAGTTTCGGGCACCATGCTATAGGAAAGACATTGTCAAGCTGGAATGGGTACAGAGAAGATTTATGAAGATGTTGCTAGGACTTGAGGGATTGAGCTATAGGGAGAGGTTGAGCAGGCTAGGACTTAATTCCATATAGCACAGGAGGATGAGGGGTGATCTTACAGAGGTGTACAAAATCATGAGAGGAATAGATTGGGTAAATGCATAGAGCCTTTTGCGCAGAGTAAGGGAATCATGAACCAGAGGACAATGGTTTAAGATGAGGGGGGATAAATTTAATAGAAGCCTGAGGGGTAACTTTTTTTACACTAAGAGTGGTGGGTGTATAGAACGAGCTGCCGGAGGAGGTAGTTGAGGCAGGTACAATTTGCAACGTTTAAGAAGCATTTTGACAGGTACATGGATAGGATTGGTTTGGAGGGATATGGGCCAAATGCTGGCAGGTGGGACTAGTGTAGATCGGGCATGTTGGTCTCTGTTGGCAAGTTGGGCCGAAGGGGCCTGTTTCGACATTGTATGACTCTATGACTCCATGACTGAAGAGCAAATTAGAGTATCTTATTAATCCAAGAGGTCAACTTTGGGATATGGGAGGTAACTGGAACACCTAAAGGAAACCCATGCAAATTCCGCACAGATAGCATCCAAGGTCATACTTGATCTCAGGTGTGTGAGGCTGTGAGAGAGCATGACCAACTGCTGCACCAACATGACAAAGCACAAGGCTTTCAATTTACAATACTGATGATGGAGCAGTTAGGAACATCGACCAGGTATAAATATTATTGGTAAAATTTAGAAAATATGCTTGTTAAAGCTCATAGCCCACTGCCAACAAAACCAAAACTATAAAAGCCTGGAAATATTTCAAAGTATAAGAAGCAATGAGACACAGATGGATGCCCGTACGAAATGAATTGACAAACGCAAGGTACCAGTACCCATTTTGAACAATAATTCAAACAGCTACCTTAGATTAACAGCAGAAGCAATAATGTTGCAGAGTGTATAGATGCTTATGGGCATAATGAGATAAAACCAGCACACTGTCCCATGCTTATAAATCTCAGTCTGTTGGCAGCCACAAGAGCCTTATGGTACTGATTTTGCACATTACAGTGTATACATTCCATGGCAGTAGAGGCAGCCAAATAGTCTGACCCAAAATATAAAACACAATTGGTAAGTATTTTCTAAATGACCCCAGGCAATGAGCAATACAAACTCAGCTCTTTTTCTTGTCACATGGAGCTATAAGGGAGGGATCATGCAGTAAAGATGAAACTCCGCTTGCATGCCTTTATCTTCCAAATGGATGAAAACATACAAGCCATATGTCCAGTAGAAAACATCTAGATTTGAAGTATTGTATTGTATTGTATATCTTTATTGTTATTTCCTGAGTATTCGCATACCGAGAGGAAACAAAAAAACGTTCCTCAACCAGTGTCCATTTCAGTGTGCAGTAAAAAATAAATAGAAGTAAAAATACATATATCATGAACAAATTAACACTCTACTCTACTAAACATCAACAGGCGTTCCGATCGGCAGCGGCATGACAGTGGCTCTGCTGCAGTGTGTCCAGGTTGGTGGTTGGTGCACGATACTTTGGCAGGGGACAAAGTCCGTTTATCAGTCTTATAACCTGCGGGAAGAAGCTGAGGAGCATCCTGCTGGTTTTGCACCTAATGCTCCGGTACCTCTTCCCAGATGGCAGGATGGAGAATATGTGATGCGATGGGTGGTAGGGGTCTTTGATGATGGAGATGGCTCTGCTGATACATCTCTTCCTGTATATGTCCAGCAGGAAAGGGAGTGGAGCACCAATAATCCTGCTGGCGGTCTTCACAATCCTGTCTAGTTGGTGCCGTTCGTACGCCTTGCAGCTCCCGAACCAGGAAGTGATGCCGTAGGTTTATGTGCTCTCGATTGTCCCCCTATAAAAAGTTCATAGGTGTGTAGTGGGGAGACCTGCTTTACGTAGTCTTCGGAGAGGGTGTAGTCGCTGCTGGGCTCTCTTGACCAGTGCAGTGGTGTTGGTCGTGGACGTCAGGTCATCTGACAGGTGGAGTCCTAGGAACTTCACGCTGTTGACCCTTTCCACATCAGCTCCATCGATGTGCAGAGGTGTATGGTGTTGTTTTCCCGCCCTCCTGAAGTCAACCACCATCTCCTTAGTTTTTCCCACGTTGAGAATGAGGTTGTGGGATTTGCATCATCCTGTGAGCAGCTCCACCTCCATCCTGTACGCCGACTCATCATTGTCACTGATGAGACCCACCACTGTTGTGTCATCAGCGAACTTGTTGATGAAGTTGTTGTTGAGTCTAGCAGTACAGTCGTGTGTTAGCAGACTAAACAGCAGAGGGCTTAGGACACAGCCTTGGGGCGAGCCAGTGCTCACGGCTATGGTTTTTGATGTCCTACTGCCCACCCTGACTGTCTGCTGCCGTTGCGATAGAAAGTTCAGGACCCAGTTACATGTGCCAGCATCAACCCCCAATAGCTCCAACTTCTCCACCAGCTGCTGCAGAATGATTGTATTAAAAGCAGAGCTGAAGTCTATGAAGAGGATCCTGGCATAAGTATTTTTCCGATCAAGATGTGACAGTACGAGGTTCAGTTTTGTTGAGACTGCGTCCTCTGTGGATCGGTTGGCTCTGTAGGCGAACTGCAGTGGGTCTAGGTCGGCAGGTAGACTATTTTTGATATGCTGCATAACCAGTCGCTCAAAACACTTCATTACTATGGGTGTTAGAGCCACTGGTCGAAAGTCATTATGGCAGGCTGGGTTTGGTTTCTTCGGGACAGGGACGATGGTGGCACTCTTAAGACAGTTGGGCACTACTGCCTGGCTGAGTGAGATGTTAAAAATGTCTGTGAAGACATCTTTCAGTTGCTCGTTGCAAGTAGTGTTGCCCTTCGGCCCTTCGAGCCAACACCGCCATTCACTGTGATCATGGCTGATCATCCACACTCAGTACCCCGTTCCTGCCTTTTCCCCATATCCCCTGACCGCTATTTTTAAGAGCTCTATCCAACGCTCTCTTGAAAGCATACAGATAATTGGCCTCCACTGCCTTGTGAGGCAGAGAATTCCACAGATTCACAACCCTCTGTGTGAAAAGGTTTTTCCTCATCTCCGTTCTAAATGGCTTACCCTTTATTCTTAAACTGTGGCCCCTGGTTCTGGACTCCCTCAACATTGGTAACATGTTTCTTGCGTCTAGCGTGTCCAAACACTTAATAATCTTATATGTTTCAATAAGATATCCTCTCATCCTTCTAAATTCCAGAGTATACAAGCCCAGCTGCTCCATTCTATCAACAGATGACAGTCCCGCCATCCCGGGAATTAACCTCATGAACCTACGCTGCACTCCCTCAATAGCAGGAATGTCCTTCCTCAAATTTGGTGTCTGTCTTTGGTGTAAACCAGCATCTGCAGTTTCTTTCTACACATGTTATTCTTTCTACACATGCCTTTCTCCAAAGATGCTGTCACTCCAGCTTGAGTTACTCCAGCATTTTGTGTCTATCTTCGGTGTAAACTAGCATCTGCAGTTCCTTCCTACAGCATAGTGACTGGTTGCACAATGGTGTGGTAGGGTGTGGAAATTTGAGCTCCAATGAATGAAGGAGGCTGCAGAAAATGGTTGACATTGCCAGGTCCATGATGGGTACTGACCTCCCCACCATTGCCAGGAAGAGCTGCCTCAAGGAGGCAATTGTGGATTGTGAAGCCAGCAGGAGGAAAGTAGCAGGAGGGGGGATGGAGGGAAGAAATAGGTGGGAGTCAGGTTAAGGCACAGGGGAGGAAAGGGGAGGGGGAAGAAAGAGAGGGGTGTGGGGTAAATGGAGTGGGGGGAAGAGGGGGGGGGTGGGGGCTTAGTTAGAGTTTACTTAGAATTGGAGAATTCAATGTTCACATTGTTGGGTTGTGGGACCTAACAGGACCTTTCAGTGAATGATTCTATATGCAAACTGTCCTAGAAGATTTTAATGATTTTTTGTAAAAATTCAATATGCTTCTCAGGGATATGTACCTGCCTCATGTCTCCTCCAGCAGCTAGTTCCAAATACCAACCACCCTTTGTTTTAAACAGTTGGCCCTCGAGTTCCTATTAAATCTTTCCACCTCACCTCAAAGCTATGTCCTCTGGTTCTCGATTCCCCTATGCCAGCAATCAGTGACCGTTCTTAATTCTCTTTGAGAAGATGGTGGTGAGCTGCTATCTTGCACAGCTGAAGGTTGTGTATAAACTATCCCCTCTGGATTCTGAACCAGAGATGACGATGGATCAACAATCCATTCCTAAACTGCGGTGCTGTGGGAGTTGGAGGAGGTTCTCGCGGATGTACTTGTTGTCCTTGGCTTTCCAGACAGTGGTGTTTGTGGAGATGTGAGATGATGTTGAGGAAGTCTTCGCAGGCTGTTGCAGTGAATCTTGTGCTCATTGCAGCAAGGCTTCTGCAGCAGCACATCCCTAACTCACTGGTTCATTACTGTAAGGAGATAAAACCAAAAATTAACAGTCAGTTGACTACCAATGCCAAAATAATACTTGTGAAGCACCATTAATCTGTACATGCCCCTTGCACTACTACCTTTAATACAGTAAACCCTCGCTATAACAGACCGGGGGGGAGGGGAGGGGGAGGGGGAGTGGTGTCCATTATTAACAATTTTCTGCTATAACCGAGTAATGGATTACCGAGTAATAGAGTATTGTTGTAGAAGTAGTAGAAATAAAGAACTGCAGATGATGGTTAATAGCCAAAAGGATATAAAGTGCTGGAGTAACTCAGCAGGTCAGGCAGTATCTCTGGAGAACATGAAAAGGTGACATTTTGGGTTGAGACCTGTCTTCAGACTCTCGGTCTGGAATTGGGCCTGGAAATCAGGTGAGTTGACGGCCCCGACCTGCTGGTGGCCGGGAGAGAGGCGAGGATCGGCGGACTCATTGGTCGCAGCCTGCGGGCAGCCGGAGTGCAGAAGAGGGTTGACGGTGGCGGTGGTGGTGGCAGCAGGCGTGGCTGAAAGTGGCTAGGGAAGCTGTATGGGCTGGCGATGATGGTGGCAGTAGGTCCGGCCTGGAAGCAGCCGGGGAGGCGTTGTGGGCTAGGGTGGTGTCGGCAGACTGGCCTGGCGGTAAAGTTTATAAATCTGTTAAAGAGAGATTCATAATAAAGAGGGTTTACTGCACCTTACACTTCACAGAAAGCAAAGCTGTAATATTACAGAAAAAAACCAATGTAATTACATTTAGCAGTCAGGAAATGGATTAGGCCTGAGGCATATATTCGAGATAATGTAGACAGCAATGCATAACATAGCATCAAAGTTTGATTGGATTGGAAAGGAGCCCCACCTCATATCAATGATACCGTTCAGGTGAACAGTCGTGGAGGTGGATAATTTGCTATGTCAGTTAGTCACGGCTCCAGGTGTGTCTCCTAAATCCCAAAACCTACCTCTGGCAGCACCTTACCTGATCATATTTCTAAAAGATTTATGACTCCACTAGATTCTGGCAGAGGTGAGCCAAATTTCATAGCATCAATATAGGGAGTGGGTTCTGAATGAATATGTCCCAGCACCCAGTCTAATCCACAACATTATTTTCACTGGATAATCTCCTCCGCACTGTGCAGGTTTTGAAATGATTTGCTTTCAATGGCTGGAAAAAGGTACTACCATTTTCATCTGAATCTATCTTAGAGAGGAGAATCCATTGTTATGGCAGAAGAGATATAGAAGAACAAGAGAAGGGATAAGTAGAGGAACAGTTTTGCTGCTTGTGGAACAAGCGTAGCAGTAAAATTAGAACATAAGCAGAAGAGCAGAAGGGATCTTGTAGGGGGCATAGTGAGAGAGGGTCTCACATAACTCCTCATGGAGTCATACAGTCAGAGATTCATACAGCGTGGAAACAGGCCCTTCGGCACGACTTGCCTACACCAATCAATATGTCCCATCTAAACTAATCCCACCTGCCTGGGTTAGGCTCACATCCCTCTAAACCTGTCCTATTGATATACCTGTCTAAGCATTGTGATAGTACCTGCCTCAACTACCTCCTCTGGCAGCTCATTCCGTACACCCACCACCCTTTGTGTAAAGATGTTACTCCTCAGGTACCTATTAAATCTTTGTTCCTCATCTTAAACCTACGTCCTCTGGTTCTCAATTCCCCTAAACTGGGCAAGAGACTTTGT
The DNA here is from genome assembly GCA_038087875.1 of Malacoraja senta. Taxonomy (NCBI): domain Eukaryota; kingdom Metazoa; phylum Chordata; class Chondrichthyes; order Rajiformes; family Rajidae; genus Malacoraja; species Malacoraja senta. The sequence goes on from CM075978.1 coordinate 44,283,703, forward strand.
GCATTTACCCCATCTGTTCTTCTCATGATTTTGTACACTTCTATAGGATCACCTCTCACCCTCCTGCGCTCCAACCTCTCCCTATTGCTCAGCCTGCTCAACCTCTCCCTATAGCTCAGGCCCTCGAGTCCTGACAATGTTCTCGTAAATCTTCTCTGCACCCTTCCCAGCTTAACAACATTTTTCCTATAACATGGTGCCCGAACCTGTGACCGTGTGGGTTTTCTCCGGGTGCTCTGGTTTCCTCCCACAGTCCAACGACGTACAGGTTTGTTGGTTAATTGGCTTCAGTAAAAATTGTAAATTCTCCCTAGTGTGTAGGATGGGGATTGCTGGTCGGCCTGTTTCTTTAAACTAAATTAAACTAAACTAAAAAGGAGAAGATCTCAATCCATGGCCATGTTGATAATAATGGCGGTATAATTGTTAATGTAATAATTGGCTACCCAACCACTCATCATAACTCATTTTCATTTTCACATGGAAAATTGGACAATGCTGACGGTTGGGATCAGCTTAGTGGAATGCATTAATCATGACTTCAGGGATGCGGTGGTTTGATCTGTGTTGTGGGTTACTGTTTCTCTCTTTTCAGAATTTGTTAATTGAAGTAATAAGGTTACGCCTTGAGACTATGTTTGTCCTCTGCCAATACAAGAGATCCGTTTGATAATCTTTCAATGAAAGTTAACTTCAGGATACCAAAGAGGTGTTAAAGAGTACGAATGTTTAGGTGATATCGAATCCAATTTTTGGAATATTTGACAAATATTTATACCTTATTGTATAGTGCACAATGCCGTGGGAGGTTTAACACAGATTTGCGGTTGACTTTTTAAACATGAACGAAACAGCTGCAATTAATTACTTTCAAATTAGCAATGCAAAACAAATGGGAATCTGGAAGCCCATTTAACTGGGTATCAATTCATCTAGATCATGCTTCTAAAATATTAATGACATGTACAATATAGAACATATAACATTGTTCCTTAGTAAACTTACACTTGTTGAAGCCAAGAATTATGCAAGAGCACTTCAAGCATTTAGAATACAGACAGACTCTTAGTCTGAAGAAGGGTCTCGACACAAAACATCGCCTATTCCTTTTCTCCAAAGATGCTGCCTGTCCTGCTGAGTTACTCCAGCATTTTGTGTCTATCTTCGGAGTAAGTCATCATCTGCAGTTCCTTCCTACACATTTAGAATACATTGCCTAGGCAAGCATTCAAGGTACAATACTTCCGTAGACAGATGTAACTATATTTAAGTCAATATATCGAGATTCATTTTTAGTACTTTATATACATACATCTTTTGACCTGAACCTCTTTCCAATATTGACATATTATAAGAGAAAGTTACCGATGTGTCCTTCTTTGGGAGGGTGGGGAAGGTGGAACGAGGAGGAGAAAGCGTCAGACTCCTGGACCCAGTAACAGAAGCCACAACAGCTGCAATCACTCCTGGAAGGAGGGAGTGCCGCATGGCTCCAACATCTGCCAACTCTCTCCTCCCTTCCTTCATGTGGGTTGCAAGCAGGCATAGCTGCAGATTCAAATCCAAGTGGGGCATCGGCCAAAACAATTCTGGCAAACCGAGGGATGGCTGACGGATGAAACTCAGCAGCAGAATCTGGAAACATCGCAAGGGGGGCTTTAAACGCTGTATTTACGATCGCCCTTTATGCAATTGACATTATTTAAAAATTAAATAGAGATCTGGTATTTGTTGAAAATATTCAAAATATTTACCGAGGTGTTTTCAGAGGTGATCGAAGGGATCAGAATATAGAGGCAGGATTTGGCAAGTGGTGCATGGAGTTGTGAAACGTATAGGAGAGGAACTGTTGAAGCCCCTGTGGACTTTTTGCTTCCTCAATGTTGCAACTCAACTCCAATTTTGCATTCCAAAGGCAGTATTGAACAGCTCTGAAATATTCTCTTTGTTCCTCTTCCCCAAAATGCTGCCTGACCCAATGAGTATTTCCAGCATTCTTTGTTTTTTGTTTCAGATCTCTGTGCTTTGTTTTGTTTTTTTGCTTTCCAATGTTTCTGGTTTGAACTTTTAAACTTGAACTCTACTTTGTGAGAACCTTCAGGGGGTAAAAATCCTTATACTTATTCTCAGTCGCTCCTGGTTTGCGTAAACAAGTCTAGAATCCAGGCAGTTCAAATGTTAATGGAGGTCGGATGGGAGGAAGTGACTGATCTGTTGGCTGCTGATGAAACTAAAATGAAGCTGCAAGGCTTTGTATTGACAGCAAGTCTGTTGTTAAGGCAGACTAATGGAAAGATTGTTTCATTCTGGGCCAACAAGCTTGACCTTATCACAGAAGCTGTAGGTGGGACGTTACTTCTGCTAACACAAACCACCGTCTTCTCTCACCAAAGATAGACACAAAATGCTAGAGTACCTCAGTGTGTCACGCAGCATCTCTGGAGAAATGGAATAGGTGATGTTTCGGGTTACAACCCTTCTTCAGACATCTTGAGTCTGAAGAAGGGTTCCGACGTGAAACATCACCTATTCCTTCCTCCTGAGATGCTGTCGGAACGGCTGAGTTACTCCAGCATTTTGTGCCTATCTTCGGCATAAACCAGCATCTGCAGATCCTTCCTACACGTCTTCTCGTAGCAACTGCCTTCTGCTTCATCCACGGACATCGACACGGCCTTGAATTTGGAAGAAGCACCACAATTATGACTATCCCACGTGACTGAATTCTCCTGGCCTCCTCTTGCCCCATGCCCAATTCCTAATGATCCAGAGACCTCTTGGGTTCCAGTCCATCCACCCACTGTGATTTCTCACTCCCACTAATATTTTCCAAACCTAGCCACAGGTTGGCAGACCTCAAAAAAGGCACAGCTCTACCCAAGCACAGAATTCTCCTCCAGTTTAAAATCCAGCTCACTGTGACAGCTTGAGAGTGATGCAATGACTAGCTTAGTTTATTAGCGCCGGCTCTTCTGCACATCTAGCAACATTATAGGTCGGCTAGGATGCCAAACCATTGAAGTATAGTTGATTGTGTGAGGAGCATCCAGCCTTGTCTTCCTCCCTGTTGAAATAAGTTCCTCTTTTTATTTTCCCGAGGCGTCCTCTATTTTACGAACCACAGTGGTGGCACGGTGGGTGCAGCTGGTTGAGCCAGGGAATCCTGACTTTGGGTGCTGTCTGTGTGGAGTTTGAATATTTTCTGCATGACCATGTGGATTTCCTCCGGGTGCTCTGGTTTCCTCTCACGTCCCAAAGACGTGTAGGTTTGTTGGTTAATTGGCCTCTGTAAATTGCCCCTGGTGTATAGGGAGTGGATGAGAAAGTGGGATAAAATAGAACTAGGGTGAACGGGTGCTTTATGGTCGGCGTGGACTCAATGGCCTGATGGGCCTGTTTCCATGCTGTATCTCTGGAAGACTTTGACTCCAAGACTGAGTGGCGCAGAGCCTGGAAAGATGCCAACACCAACAACGGAGAGGTCATCACAGACCCCACAGTGAAACCACCGGGTTTTGAACTCCATTGCAAGCAATGGCTAACCCTGAACAGAATCCGCACCATCCATGCAAGAATAGCCCATCACTGCATAAGTGGGGGATGACATACAGCCCTGCTTGCGACTGCGGACATCCAGACCAGACCATCCCACATATCGTGAATGACTGCTCACTGAGGCTTTTCCCTGGTGGCATCAAAGCCATCCACCCAATAACTGATGCTGTCCTGGCCTGGATGTCTACCCTTGATCTACAACTTTAGGCTGTGCACGCCATACGCAAGAAGAAGAAGATCTCGAAATCACTCATAATTATACTTTAATCCATTGAATTATTAGAATGAAATGGTAAATGATGTCAATCGACTTAAATGCAATTCCAAATGGATTAATGGGTCAGGTACCAACTTCGATTAACTCATTATCAACATAATCTGATACTCGGAGAGTATTAAGTCTTAATTCCAGAAACATCTCCATTTCTCACAGTACTTCCAAACTCAAAAAAATCTATTTATCCTTGTCCAGAACTTTAATCAACAATCGACTCACAATCAACAGACAACGTTTTGTCTGTCTTTAGTCTGTGCTTTCTGACTTTATGTCTAAATCACACAGCTCTGATATTGCATTAAAATGAGGTAAGAAATAATCTTACTTTGACATTGTCCAATTCTGTCATTTCCACTTTAAGAACTCCAGCTGCTTTTACAGGCCTGAGTGATCCAAGAATTACAGCCAGAATAAAAGGTGTTTATAATAACTTCGGCCCACGTTGTGTTTTTTTGTCTCTCATATGAAAGTTTAGACCACAGTATGGAAAATGCCTGCTGTGTTCAATGTTAATTGATTTTCTTTTACTTCCAACTCCTTTATTAATGCATCATCCAACCATATGAGTAATTCAGTAAAAAACATTAACTTATGTCATAGGACAGATATTTTAGCTTATTAGTCATTGGAAGAATTCCATTAACTGACTTATTGTGTAAAACTTTATCTCAGTTACGTGAAAATCTTTGGCTCCAATGAATATATGGGACAGCATCAGTGAGGTCATCTGTCTGATGGAGTGGACGTGGAGGGAATGTTTCCACTAGTGGGAGAGTCTTGGACCAGAATAAAAGGATGTACCTTTAGAATGGAGATGAGGAGGAATTTCGTTAGCCAGAGGGAGTGAATGTGTGGAATTCATTGTCACAGAAGGCTGTGGAGGGTATGTCATTGGGTATTTTTAAAGTGGCGGTTGATAGGTTCTTGATTAGGAAGGTTATGGGGAGAAAGTAGGAGGATGGGGTGGAGAGGGAAAAATAGATCAGCCATGATTGAATGGTAGAGCAGACTTGGGGCAAATGTCTGCTCCTATGCCTTATGAACTTATAAACAATGCAGTGCAACGGTGAGGACATAGAATAAATAACACATTTGGAATTGAGAGAGCATTTATCAAATAATAGTTTTTGTGGCAGTTTTGAATTAATTGTAGATTACAGTTGAGACAAATACTGTGCTCAAGTTTGAATTATTATTTATCACAATCATTCACAGCGGATCCTTGATTTTCCATGAGCTGATTGTGGCCCTTATCAGAGGGCATTCAGTTAGCAACCACACTGGTGAACCACGCTGGCCTCTTACAGACCAGACCTGGTAATGACAGCAGATTCTCTTCTCTGAAGGGCGTCGGATAACCAGAAGCATTTTTGCAACAATCCTCCTGATTTGATTTAATCTTCATTAATTTTTGACCAGTTTTTTCTTTAAATTACGTTTGGTGGGATTTGAATTCAGATCTCTGGATCATAGTTTTAGTTTAGTTTAGAGATACAGCATGGAAACAGGCCTTTTGGCCCACCGTGTCCGTGCCAACCAGTAATCCCCGTACACTAGCACTATCCTACACACTAGAGACATTTTACGATTTTTACTAAAGCCAATTAACCTACAAACTTGTACGTCTTTGGAATGTGGGAGGAAACCAGAGCACCCAGTGAAAACCCACACGGTCACAGGGAGAACATTCAAACTCCGTACAGACAGCACCTGTAGTCAGGATTGAACCTGGGTCTCTGGCGCTGTAAGGCAGCATCTCTATCGCTGCATCACCGTGCCACCCTAGTCTAGACCTCTGGGGTTAATCACTTTAACATCACTGTGTCGGGTTAGAGTGGGAAATGACGCAACAATGGTCCCTTCTTCTGTGTAGCTATTTTATTAGACTTCCTGCAAAATATTGAATATAAATTATTCTTGACACCAGAAAAATCGAATCTATTTTTGTTCACGGCTACACATCGTGTCTTTGTTACTTTCCAATTAACTGTGCACTTGCCTGGTTCACCCAAGGCTCCAATCAAATATAATTCTGGAGGCATCAAAAGGGGTAGCAATGCGTACCTATACAAGGATTCACAAGTTCACTCAGGAGTGTGGATCAGCTGTGTAGCCGGAGCTGAGGCTCAACTGCTTGTGTTCAGCTGAGATAGATACAAAGTGCTGGAGTAACTCAGCGGGTCAGGCAGCATCTCTGGAGAAAAAAGATGGTGTTGTTTCGAGTCGGGGACCCTTCTTCAGACTGACAGTAGAGGAGAGAGAACTGGAGGTTAAAAATGATTATGTTCAGCCTGTTTTGGCAAGCTTATCTTTAATCGTCTAAATGATAGGAGGTAATTAGAATTGCAATGGAATCTCAGTACATGGAGAGTAAAAGAAATTGTAGAAACAAAACAGTCTGAAGAAGGGTCCTGGAAGGTCATCTATCCATGTTCTCCAGAGATGCTGCCTAATCCACTGATTTACTCCAATACTTTGTGTCCTTTTGTGTAAACCAACATCTGTAGCTCATTGTCTTTTACATTTTCACTGCTCCACTGCGAAGTCTCCTCAACTCAAGGTATCCTACTTTGAAAAAAAATGTCTGTCTCAGACAGTTCTGTAAGACCCTTTCTCACTGCTCCCCCCTCTGCACTGGCCTCTGTTCAACATCTGTCTTTCAACCCCCCCCCCCCCCCCTCGTCTGCGTTCACCCTATTATCTGCCATACTTTATCTGCCTTTCAGCTTTCTTTCCCTACCTCTCTCCCTCCCTTCCTCCCTCCCTCCCCCACTCTCTCCGTCCCTCCCTCCCTCCCTCCCTCCCTTCCTCCCTCCCCTACAACCAGCCTGAAGAAGGGTCCCAATATAATTTAGTCTGCAGGGCAATACAAGTTTATGGTTAATTAGAAAAAAAGTAACCTCTGTATTTTTTTATTTAACTAAGTAAGAGTTAATTGAGATCATTCAAGTCTAAATATTGGAAGACCTTGAACCTGCAGCAGGCATTCAAATGTCACAATATGAAGTGTTGCAGAAGGCAGTAGACACACTTGAAAGTATGGCATTGCAATTTTCAATTAAATGTAGCTTTGTTGTTAGGAAATAATATTTGGAAGTATACAAACAATCTGGCATTTTTCGTGATTTGTGAAACTTGCTCCAAGTTTCTTCAGGAGGTTTATGCCAGAAAACAGTACAACAGACATATCTTGCTTATCCATTTTACAGCTGCATTGGATGTTGCCCAGAATATGACATAAACCATGGCGGAAATCCTTTTTAGAACTTCCACAGCTCTAATAGACAGAGTAGGTGGACCTGGAAGATAAATATCTCAGAGGATACACACACCCCTCTCATTCTCACAATTATCCGAGCTACTTCTTGGCTCCCCAGGGATGAATCTTGGAACCCAATAATCAGACTATGAGGAAATTACAGGCTACTCAAGAGACCATGAACCAATAAAATGTTTCACAATGGCCGACATTGAATGTTGTCAAGCAAAGCTTGTAAAAGATGGCTGCTTGCTATTTCACCCTTCAGGATTATCAGCCAAAATGTACACATTGCATTTTCCTGTATCGTATTGTTCAGCATTGATGAGGTTACAGTGATAATCATTGTGATATGCAGAAGACTGGACACTGAATTTACAAGAAACACCACAAACAGAATTCCAAAATAAAAAGAACAAAAATTGAGTATAATCAAAAGGAAAAAAAATACAACAAAGTTGATCCATCCTTTCACCAACTACACAGCGATCCTGACCTACCATCTATCTCATTGAAGATCTTCAGATTATCTTTAATTGGGATTTACTGGATTTTATCTTGCACTAAGCGTTAATCCCTTTATCCTGTATTTGCACACTGTGGGCGGCTTGATTGTAATCATGTATTTTCACAGACTGGATAGCACATAACAAAAGGTTTTTTACTGTACCTCAGTTCATGTGACAATAATAAACTAAAGTAAATTAAACTAAACTACGTGCAAAAAAAGAAAAGAATGAAAAATTCAGGCAAAATGAACGGATGATTTGTTTGATTAGAAGAAACTAAAAGCATAAACCCTTGTGTACCTTTGATTTTCCAGCATCTGCAGTTCCTTCTTTAACCCCAAAGTCTCTTTGTTACATTAGCTGACAAGACAATCAATAGAACATAATGTCCAAAGAAAACACTTAATACAGCAGCAAATACGTTGGCAGGAAGTGACGGACAAATGGATGAAGGTGATCATTTGGATCAAACATTGTTGCAGAATTTTCCAGAACATTTTAGCCTTCAGTTTATCCAGAAATTTTATTTTGATTTGGTTATTTTGAGACAAAATCGTCATCATTTTGAATGATTACACAAAAGCATGTGGTACTGATTGAACTTATGATCGAAACTGTTAGTTGCTATAAAATATTCCAGGTTTGCTGCTGCTTTAACTGCCCAATTCATTTATGACATAAGCAGGAAAAACTTGCTATACAATTCCCCCCCAACTGGAATTATCGCCATGGGAGGCCCATGCCTGTACCCAACTGGTCCAATTGCTAATCCAGTGGGCCTGGAGCCAGCAGCATGGTCTAATTGGCAGTAGAACCTTTAGGAGGAATTTCTTTAGTCAGATGGTGGTGAATCTGTGGAATTCATAGCCACAGACCTCTGTGGAGGCCAAATCCATAGATATTATTAAGGTGGAGATTGATAGATTCTTGATTAGTATGGGTGTCATAATTGGGAGAAGGCAGGAGAATGGGGTTGAGGGAAAGATAGATGAGCCATCATTGAATGGCAGAGTGGACTTGATGGGCCAAATGGCCTAATTCTGTTCCTATCATTTATGAGCTTATGAACCTCTGGTGGTGCAGTGAGTTTATCTTTCCCCTCCTGCCAAAAGTGCCATGGAAGGTTTAAATACATTCCTCTATCCTAGATATATAAACTAAGATTGGTTAGTTTAGTTTATTTTTGTTTCGAGATACAGTGTGGAAACAGGTCCTTCAGCCCACCGAGTCTGCGCCAACCAGCGTTCCCCGTATATTAGCACTATCCTGCACACTAGGGACAATTTACAATTTTTACCGAAGCCTATTAACCTACATGCCTGTAGGTCTGGAGTGTGGGAGGAAACCGGAGCAAATGGGGAAAACCCACTCAGTTATGGGGAGAACGTACAAACTCCGTCAGACAGCACCTCGATCATAGTCAGGATTAAACCAGGATCTCCGGCGTTGTAATGGGCCTGTCCCACTTAGGCGATTTTTCAGGCAACTGCCGGCCACTGTCAAGTCACCACCAGTTGTCTGAAAAACCGGCGACTGGAACGGCAACTGTCAGAGTGGAACACACACACACATCGCTTCCTTCACCAGCACGTTATGAAGGCGGGTGACAGGGCAAGCGGGGGGAGCGCTGTCTGAGTGAAATTCGCACGGTCCAAAGCCTATGTGATACAGAAACACACCGCGATGAACAGGAAGGTTGGCGCTGTAATTAAGATGGTGAAAGCACAGTGTATGGGAAGGGTAACATAAGTCCTTTAAAAGAGGGGGGGAGAGGGGGGGGAGAGGGGGGGAGAGGGGGGGAGAGGGGGGGGAGAGGGAGGGAAAAGCTTCTAAGAAGCCAGAGATAGACGGCTGTGAAGCTCGGCGGACATTTAACATTACCGGTCGATTATCCTTGGTTCTGAAAATTACTGCTTACGGTTTTTGTTCCCAATGAGCCAATGAAATTCACCGGTCAGCACCAGCTACAACCTACGAGACCATTCTCCCTCCTGGCAACCCACTAGGACCTCCTGGCGACCCACCTACGGCTCGAGAATTCTCGCTACTCTCCATGGCGGCTTCATTCTAGTCGCCGCAAATTTTCTAACATGTTGAAAAATTCACGGCGACCATAATGAGGCCGCGAATAGTTCCCAGAATGCGGGAACTCCTCACGACCAGGAAGGCGACTCCCCGGCAACCACCCGCGAACATGTGGCGACCATGTGGCGACTGCAGAGCCTCCTGCAGTCGCCTAAAAAGTCGCCTAATTGGGCCCATTAGACAGAAACTCAACTGCTGCGCCACCATGTCACCCCAAATTGATTTTCCTATTGTTTTTAAATGTCTCGAATTTTCTGACAAACAGTAACAAATTGAAAAAGAGGACACAAAGTGCTGGAATAAATCAACGGATCAGGCAACATCCATGGACAACACGGATAGATGACGTTTTGGGTAGAGGCCCTTCTTCAGTCTGAAGAAAGGTCTCGACCCAAAACGTCACCTATCCATTTTCTCCGGAGATTCTGCCTGACCTGCAGAGTTACTCCAGCACTTTAGGTCCTTTCATGTATTAACCAACATCTGCTGTTCCTTGTTTCTACAGTTAAAAAAATGAAATACAAATTTCATTAAAAGCTCAATTTTTAAAAATAAATGAATCAGTTAACAAACTTAGGGTAGGGGAGGGCCAAGGCAACATTTCAATAAATGCCAGGCATACAGTGTGAATATTCACATGCTGTGGAGGGGTTGCGAGGGTGTAGGAAGTGAGATGGAGCTGGGTGTTATCAGTGAACACAGGGACAGATAGACAGTGGAAAGCAGCTGGTTGGTGTGGACATCATGAGCTGATTTGCTTGTTTCTATGCCAGATGACTTTATGACTCAAAGATGGAAAACAAGAACAGGCCACGGAGAGTTCCTGAAAAGGGAGTATCATGTCCAAAGGGGAAAAGGCACGGAAAATGAAACAGTAATGCGCTACTAGAACAAGGCAAAGTGCTTGGCAAGATAGGTCTAATGTGGCAAGAAGCCCATAATGGTCTCTTGTATCATCACAGATAGTGGAGATTGTGGAGGCAAGTGTAATCCCAGCGGCTAGTTGACCAAATGACTGCAGTCTTCTGATGATGTTTGTAATTGATAATAGAGGACAATTAGATGTGTGATTGATTGATTGGTTGGTTGATTGAAAACTACAGAATGGAAATGTGCCCTTTGGCCCACCGAGTCCACAGAAACATTCAATCAACTATAGACACTAGTTCTATGTTATCCCACTTTTGCAGTAATTCCCTATATACACTAGGGGCAACTTACAGAGGGTAGTTAACCTACAAACCTGCATGTCTTTTAGGATGTGGCAGGAAGCTAGACACGGTCCACACGGTCACAGAACGAACGTGCAAACTCCACGCAAAGTGCACCCAAGGTCAGGATCAAACCCATATCTCCGGAGCTGTGAGATAGCAAGTTTACCAGCTGCGTGACTGTGCAGCCTAAAAATGACTCCCACTCTAGTCACTTCATGCGGACTTGCTGCTTCTGTAAGTTGGCAGGATTCGAACCTAGGTAAGGAAATCCCAAAGTATTTCTAGTCCATCATCTTAACCACCCGGCCACGACCACTCCATGGTTGTGTACTTACATTTTCAAAAAGCATTTGATAAGGTCCTACGTAAAAGGTCAGCGTGCAAAATTAAAGTACGAGGTATTGGTTGTAATTTATTGGCATGGATTAAAAACTGGTTGGCGTGCAGTAAACAGAAGATAGAAATAAATACGTCTTTACTGGGTAGCAGGCAGTACTTGGCGGGTGGTGCAGGGATTAGCGTTTGGGCCTCAGCGGTTCATTATACCTGCTTTTAATGAGGGATCCATTTATATTTTAAGTTTGCCTAAACTACTTGGGATTGAGTTGTGAGGAGGCTGCTACGAGGTGTGAAAGTGACTCAGGCAGACTGGGCAACATTGGGCAGATGCAATGCAACATGGATAGATATGAAGTTACCCACTTTAGTGAAGAAAGCAAAAGAAGGGTTAATTTTATTTAAATGGTGTTAGGTTGGGAAGTGTGAATGTGCAGAGAAGTGTGGGTGTCATTATACACCAGTCACTGAAACATGTAGATACAGCAGAAGGCAATCGGCATGCTGGCCTTCATGGTAAGAAGATTTCAATACAGTGGCAGGGATATCTTGTTTCAATTATACAGGACCTTGGTGAAATCAGGAATGGAGTATTATGCGCAATTTTCATAACCATACCTAGGAAAGAATATATTTACCTTGGTGGATAAAGGATCACCAGGCTGATTCTTGGGTGTAAAAGCAGAGATTGTCAAATAGGCCTGCATTCACTACACCTTTGAAGAATAAGAAAGCATTTTATACTGACTTGATGTGGGAGGGATGGTGGGAGGGGCTGGAGGGGAGGTGGGGTGGTGGGGAGGGTGGTTGGAGTGGGGGGCAGGGTGGTTGGGGAGGGGTAGAGGGTGGTTGTGGTAGGGGGGAGGGTGGTTGGGGTGGGGGGAGGATGGTTGGGGTGTGGGGTATGGTGGTTGGGGTGGGGGGGAGGGTGGTTGGGGTGGGGGGAGGATGGTTGGGGTGTGGGGTATGGTGGTTGGGGTGGGGGGGAGGTTGGTTGAGGTGGGAGGGAGGGTTGTTGGGAAGGGAGGGAGGGTGGTTGGGATGGGATGGAGGGTGGTTGGGGTGGGGGGTGGGTGGTTGAGGTGGGGGGAGCATTGATTCCATTTGCAAGGTAGGTGATTTCAGACTGATTGATATAGTTGATTGACCGATTGAAAGATACAGCATAGAAACAGGCCCTTCGTCCCACAAAGTCCACTCTGACCATTGATCTCCTGTTCGCACTACTAACCCACATATCTTTAGGTTGTGGGAGGAATCCAGAGCACCCGGCAGAAACCCACGCTGTCACCGGGAGGACGTGTAAACTCCACACAGACAGCACCTGAGGTCAGAATTGAACCCACGTTTCTGGAGCTGTGAGGCAGCTTCTCTACCAGTTGTGCCACTGTGCCGCCCAGCCATAGATGCAGAGCGACTATGGTTCAATGACTAAACTTGGAAATCGAAAGAAAAAAGAACAGGTGCTGGGAATCTGCTATAAAAACCAAAAGATACTGGAAACACTGACACGTCAGTCTGCAGCTCATAAAAGAGAAGTGTTCATGTTTCAAGTCCAGATCTGGGAAAAAGATTAAATGAAACAAGTTGCAGGTTGGCACAAGCTCAGGTGGAAGATGAGATGTTCATCATCAAGCTTACATGGAGCCTCATTGTAACAGTGCAAAAGGGCACAGACTGGTTGGGCAGAGTGGGAATGTGATGGGGAATTAAAGTGGTAGGTAACAGGAGATTCAGTCACTCTGGCAGATTGAACTGAGCTGCTCGGTCAGCACGAACAAGATGGGCTGAAGGGCCTGTTTCCACACTGTATCTCTACACTAAACTGTGGGCTAAATCCTGCATCATTTCCTATAGTCTGTTCAGAGCATTGAGAGAACAGTCTTCAGAAACCCTGCAATGTGACTACATCGTCTGATTTGATGCTAAGGTAAGCAGTCAAAATTGACTCCTGAGATGTCTGACCTCCACTGCATCTTCACTCAATGAATGACGTCGCCTTCATCAAAGAATGCCAGTATTTGAATCATGTTATGATCATCATGGGCTACACTTGTCATCTTTATACTTATAAAACTATGATCTTGGTTGTGTGTGTATTTGTGTGTGTGTGTGTGTGTGTGTGTGATATTCGTGTGCGTTTCACATTTCCTCGAAAACAGGACGCACTAACGGTGAAATTATTACATAATCCGATAAAAATTTACGCCACGATGTCAAATATGGCCTTATCTGAAAATTTCATGCATTATTTCTCGAGATTTATGAAAATGTTCAAAATGTTTTAATAACTTGGAAAATAAACAGATGGTCTCACTGATGACATCACAATGGCTCTGCTCCTCGCGGCCTGCTGCGCTATGTTCCACTCACAGCGAGTGACGTCACCCCCCTCCCCTCCCTCCCCTCTCACCCCCTCCACCCCCCCGGTTCTTCAAAAGACGCAGAAATAACGAGCAAGTGGGCTCTGTACTGCAGCTCCCGCGCGCTTCCGAGGTCATGAGCGCTTCAATCGCAGGGACTCGGGGAATTGTGACTCCTTTTCTTCCCTGGTGATCTAGATCCCACCTGGCGATCCTTGGCCATCACGGGGGACCACCTCCTCTCCGTCTACCCCGCCCGATCGTCTGTCATGTGGGTGGGTGGGCTTCCCCTCGCAGAAGCCACGATCGGCCGGCACTCCGCAGCATGGAGAATGGTCCCACCCGCTCAGCGTCCGCGTGCCTGGTGGGGAGGCAGTTGCCGCGGGCCGAGCCCGGCTAGACGTCCGCCCGCCTGCCCGCCCGCAGCCTCCCTCGAGTCCACGTCCGTCCACAGCCTCCCTCGGGTCGACGAGCACCCGCCACCTCGCTCGGGGTCCTCGGCTAAATGCCTGCTCGCAGCCTCGCTCAGGTCCACGCCCGCCCGCAGCCTCGCTCGGGCCTGGCGCCTGGTGGGGAGGCTGCTGCTCTATGACCTGCGTAGGTGCTGCCTCCACCCCCTTCCCCTCCCCTCCCTCTTTACCCCCTCCCCCTTCCCTCTCTGCCCCCCTCCCTTTCTGCCCCCTTCCCTTTCTGACCCCCCTCCCTCTCTGTCGCCCTCCCTCTCTGACCCCCCTCCCTCTCTGCCCCCTCCCTCTTTGCCCCCCCTCCCTCGCTGCCCCCCTCCCTCTTTGTCCCCCTCCCTCTCTGCCCCCCCTCACTGCCCCCCCCCCTCCCTCTCTGCCCCCCTCCTTCTCTGCCCACCACTCTCTCTGCTGGAGTATTGCGTTCGGGAACCAGCCCTCCCCTGTGACGTCGTGCGCCCCCCCCACCCTCAATCTCTACCCCCTCACTCTCCCACTCTACCCACCTCCCCCTCCCTCTCTACCCCCGCTCCCTTTCTAGCCCCCTCCCTAGCCGCGCCTGCGCAGTTGGGGGTTATGCGTGAGTGGATAGGACGGGGAATGGGCTAAAAGGAGCGAATGAATAATATTAATATATTATCAGGGGGGGGGGGGTTAGTGTGTGTGTGTGTGTGTGTGGGGGGGTGGTTAGTGTGTGTGTGATGGCGCAGCCTAGCCACCCCCTCCCGCAACCGGGCGTTGAGGGGACGGGACCCAACGGGTCCCACTTGATTTAGTTAACTATGAAAGTGCATTTGCCTTTCATTTTGAAGTATTTCTGGCATGAAATTAGAAGTTTTACCTAACTAAACTCTCATCTTGTGTTTAATGCTTGTGTGCTTAATATAAACCTGTTATTCTGAGTCAAATGAGTTTTTCATTGTTGCCCTGGTGAACGCTGAGAAACCTTTGTACTGAGGCCAGGAAAAATCATGAAACTAAACTAATTGGAAATTGCTAATTTCTGAACAATTAAACTTGATAATTCTGATGTTTATTCAGAGAAACATTAAGTAAAACAACACAAGTCCGCTGAAGGAAACCATAAACCATGAAGAGTTTTTCTGAACCATTGCAAGCACTGGTTCATCATAATTTCAAGTCAAGAGAGAATGTGTACCAGCAATGTACTGGGCGGCACAGTGACGCAGCTGGGTGGCTCAGTGGTGCAGCGGTACAGTTGTTGCCTAACAACCCGGGTTCAATCCTGACTACAGGTGCTGTCTCTATGGAGTTTGTACGTTCTCCCCGTGACATTGTCTCCATTGTGATAAATCAAATATTCACTGTACCTTAAGTGGTACACGTGACAATAAAAGACCTTTGAACCTTTGACCGCATGGGTTTTCTCCGGGTGCTACGGTTTCCCCAAACACTCCAAAGACGTACAGGTTTGTAGGTTAATTAGCTTCAGCAAAAATTCTAAATTGTCCCAAGTGTGTAGGATAGTGCTAGTGTACGGTGATTACTGGTCAGCGTGACCTTGGTGGGCCGAAGGGCCTGTTTCCACTCTGTATCTCTGAAGTCTAAAGTCTACAGCCAATAGAATAATGAATTCTTACTTGCTGCAGCTCTACAGACCCATCAATGCAGTAATACACAAATAAATGTAAATAATGAATAATCTAACAAAATTAATAACCGGTAATACTAGGTAACCAGAACATAATAGTGCAAAACTGAAGTTAGAAGTGCAACCAAAACTATGTCCATAGTGCATCATAGTTGCTGAGGTAGGCTTGTGGTTAGTGGTGTGCAGTGTTCAAGAGTCTAATCATTGCTGGAAAAAAGTTGTTTCTGAACCTGGAGCTCATGGTTTTCAGGCTCCTGTATCTTCCCAATGATAGTAACAAGATAAAAGCATTGCCAAAGTGGTGTGGGTCTTTGATGATATCAGCTGCCTTTTACAGCCACACCTCTTGTAGATCCCTTCCTGGTGAGGAGGTCAGGTCTCGTGATGGACCAGGAGGGGTTCACCATTTTCTGCAGCCACCTTTGCTCCTGGGCATTCAGGTACTGAACCAGACTGGTCAGCATGGTCTCTACTGTACGTCTTTCGAGGGTCGATGGACTATTTGCCGACATACCAATTTTCCTCATCTTCTAAGGAAGTAGAGGAATTGCTGAGCTTTCTTTATGATTGCATCAATGTGATGGGCCCAGGACAGATCCTCCGAGATATGCACACCAAGAAGCTTGAGCTGTTGACTCTCTCCACCACCGTCCCATCTATGAAGACAGATTCTTGGATCCTCGACTTTCCTCTTCTACAGTCAACAATCAACCCCTGGTCTTGCTAATGTTGAGAGCAAGATGGTTGTTCTAACACAAATCAATCGGGTTATTAGTCTACCTCCAGGACCCTGACTCATCGGTACCCATTATTTATCCACAAGGGAGGTATCATCTGCGAATTTTGAGATGACATCGGAGCTTTGTCAGAATTTTGAGATGGCATCGGAGCTACACAGTCAGATTATCTTTTCAAGGGATCAGTTTTGATTAATAATCATTTACTGTAAGCAATACTTTTCAATAAATATAGCAATTCCAGCAGTACTAATCAGAATGTCCTTTCTCTTAGTCATAGACAATTATCGAGTCATACAGCACAGAAATAGGCCGGACTGGTTAGCTCAGTTGGTTAGAGCATGGTGCTAATAATGCCAAGATTGTGGGTTCAATCCCTGTGTGGGGCATTGCTTTAAGATGAGAGGGTTAAATTTTAAGGGTGGCACAGTGGCACAGCGGTAGAGTTACTGCCTTACAGTGCCAGGTTCGATCCTGACTACGGGTGCTGTCTGTACGGAGTTTGTATATTCTCCCTGTGACTGCGTGGGTCTTCTACAGGAGCTCCAGTTTCCTCCCACACTCCAAAGACATACAAATTTGTAGGTTAATTGTGTAAGATAGTGTGTAAGATAGTGCTGGTGTACGTGGTGATCGCTGGTCAGCGCGCATTCAGTGGGCCAAAGGGCCTGTTTTAGCACTGTATCTCTAGAGTTTAAAGGCCCTTTGGCCCAACCTACCCATGTGACCAAGATGCCCCATCTACACTAGTCCCATCTGCCCACGTTCAACCCAGATCCCTCTAGGCCTTTCCTATCCCTTCACCTGTCCATTTGTCTTTTAAATGTTGTAATGGTAAACTAGTTAAGTCTTCCACTGGAGATTGTGATGAATCCTGATTGATCTAAGCTCAGAACTCATCAAATGTTGTTTCATCTGTTATTTACCCATTGAGTTTATTTCAAGTTTTAAAATCAAATGAATGACGTAAGCACTGAAAGAAGATCTGAACTTTGGCAAAATCCTTGATAATATTCCCAGAAAACCTATAAATTACAAGAGGCAGTCTCACCATCTTTATGTTTTTGAAAAACAAAACAGTGCGGTCTCAACTCAGCTTCTAATATGCTTTAGGTTCACGGCACAACAACGTTCATGATTTATTGTTAATTGTTGACCTCATTCTAGGAACCTTACATTTTAAGTTCCTGTGGGACACTGAGCAATGTTGTAACCAATGGAAGGGCGGTACACTAGAATCGCAGTGGACTGGACCTTATTTGGCAGCAGGCTGAACAATACCTGACCCCAGAGATCTGAAGTGTTTAATTATTTGCATTCCTCAGCAGTAACATCCTTTATTTTGAGGAGCTCAAAAACAAAGAGGCAAACACACACCAAATCTGGCCATGTTTCTTTTTAATTTTGCACTCACTCCTTGGATTATTTGTCTGGAGTAGAAAGCGTGTCATCAAGGGAACTGAATTTGAAGAGGAGAAAGCGATCCAACATGAAATGAGCTGGCTCATCAGGCTGACACCTAAGCAAGTGTCACAATTGGCACTGCACACTTTAACATTCTGAGAAAGGCAAACAACCACCAGTTATCGCTCTCTGGAAGCTGCAGTGACTGGCCAAAGCACAGCAGGCATTTTGAGACGGAGTTACCCTTGCCCATTTAATCTCAAGAATACTTTTGCACTGCAAACTGCGGCACATGGGAGACGGGAAGCCCGCGATACCCTCCACTGGGAATCCATGAAGCTGGTCAACAGGGTAGCTCACCACGGATCTCCTTCTCAAATCATAGAACATAGAACATGGAACAGCACAGCATTGGAACGGGCACTTTGGCCCACGATGTTGGTGGCACAGTGGAGCAGTGGTAGAGTTGTTGCCTTACAGCGACAGAGACCCAGGTTTGATCCTGCTACGGCTGCTGTCTGTACAAAGTTTGTGCATTCTGATTAGTATCACCCTTTGTGTAAAAAAATTGCCCCTCAAGTTCCTATTAAATCTATCCCCCCACCCCTTAAATCCATGTCCTCTGGTTCTCGATTCCCCTATTCTGGGTCATAAGTCGAGAAGATCAAAAGTGATAAGCGTAGAATTAGGCCATTCGGCCCATCAAGTCGACCACCATTCAATCATGGCTGATCTATCTCTCCCTTAGAGATACAGCGTAAAAGTGGTATTGAAGAAGGCTTGAGGAGTTCCTGTAGCCAAAGTCCCTGTAGCCATAGAGTGCCAGTGAATTATTTCTGTGGTGGATAGGATGCCATTTAAGTCGGCTGCTTTGTATTAAACTTTGCTGAGCTCCTTATATGCTGGAAGAGTATAATTTTCCAGAGAAGTGGAGAATATTCCATCAGACTATATGGAACCGGGCTGAAGTAAGGTCCCGACCCGAAAAGCCACCGATCCATTTCTCCAGAGATGCTGCCTGAATCGCTGAGTTACTCCAGCATTTTGTGCCTAAATTTGGGAAACTTGGTTACTGCCAACAAAAGATACACCCTCTGGTCTACTCATAACTACAGCACATATGAATAACCTAGTTACATTTCAAACCACGAGAATCTGATGGTAGCAAATTTGGCATCAGCAATGTTTTTGGTAAGAGAGATGACGAGACTCCCATCATTTGAAGGTAGTCATTTGTGTGATCTGAATATTATTTGACAATTATTACACAATGTGCAGGTTGTGTTGCATATAGCAACAAATGGCTTCATTGATTGAGGTGTAACTTGAACTTTGCAGAATCGTCATGAACATTCCCACTATTCCCTTATGATGGAAAGAAGGTCAGTGAAGAGGCAGCAGAGGATGTTTGGGTCTCTGTCTCTGCCCTAAGGAAGTCTCCCTGTGATGTTCTGAGCTTGCACACTCTAGCCACAACCATCTCGTCTGTGTAAGGTACATTTGCAGCTAGTGTAGATTTCCCCCCCATTATTTTAGACTTTTAAATTCAGAGATACAGCTTGGAAATGGGCCCTTCGGCCCAACGATTCCGCACTGACCAGCGGTGCTACTCCACCTACTAGGGACAATTTCCAACTTTACAGAAGCCAATTAACCTACAAACCTGTACATCTTTAGAATGTGGGAGGAAACCAGAGCACATAGAGAAACCAGACCACATAGAGAAAACCCACATGGTCACAGGGAGAACATACAAGCTCCGTACAGACCGCACCCAGGACTCTGGAACTGCAAGGCTGCAACTCTACCACTGCGCCACCGTGCCACCCATACTGATGGCTTCAATTTTATTAGTATTTGTGGAATCAACAATAACTCAGATATTTCCTTGATATCAGAAGAATCACTCTCACATCACCTCTGCAACCCCCTCTTTTGTCCAAGTTTGGAGCAAGGCTGGAATAACGTTTGACAAAATGTAGACTGAGCTTCAGTGAGGTACAGTAAGTTATCAGTGAATAAGTGGGGCATGACAGTGCTTTCAACAACAACTAGTCCCTAATATCCTTCTGCTTGTAATGGTGAGGCCTTGTAGCACAGATCTGACTGGGAATGTAGACAAGCTGTTCCTTACATGCAACACTGCCAAGCAGAACAAAAGTGGAAAATTGCCCAGGTATGCTATGTTCACAGAAAGCAGAATAAATCCAATTCTGCCAATTATTCTTCAGTGAATCCATTATCTTGTGTCCCATTCTCCTTCCTGCATCCACTGCACTCAGCTGCCTCTTGTTCTTTCCTGCATCCACTGCACTTAGCTGCTTCTTGTTTCAAAAGAAATGATTCAGTTTGGCTGTAGATTGGTTCCTGAAGCATTTTTGAAGGACTGGTTAGCCCTAATAACATAATGGTGCCTAAAGTATGACTTGGGAAATAATTTGGTCCATGACAAATTTTACCAACCTGCACCAATGGTGTGGATCTGACATTTTAAAGTGCTTGATGCCCAATGCATGGTGCACAGTAGTTTAGGCTCCCCCTCAGCAATCCTCACCAAGGGAATGAGTTGACTGACAAAAGATCGTGCATGTACTAGAGGAAGATCAGAGAGAGAATTTCACAGGATTTCTGAGGAAGGACTGCAAGGATTGTGTGTGGGGGGGGGGGGGGGGGGGGGGTAGGGTCGGGTGGGGTAAGGCACCTTGAGGGTAGATGAATAGAAACTTGAGATGATCATGGATGAGGATTAAGTCACTGAAGGAAAGTAAAGGGCAGGTATGGTCAGAAATGAGGAAAGGTCAAGTTAGCAGTTGCTGAAAGAAACTAAAGGCTTGGGACTCTCCATTGGTGGCCCCAGCAGGGTAGATCCCTTATCCTAACCTAAAGCAGGCCTCAGTTGTCCATGATCATACAGCATCTACAGCACAAGAACAGGCCATTCAGCCCAAACAGTCCATGCTGGTGCCCATGCTCCACACAAAAAACTCCTCCCATATTTCCGCATCTAAATCCACAGTGTAACATTCTATTTCCTTTTCCCTCTTTTGCTTGTCCATCTGTGAACTTGATCTGTCGCATCTGCTCACAACGCCCCCTCCGGCATCTGCATTCTCATTGGTCTGTGAGTAAAGGGGATTCTCCTGAGTTCTCAATTGTAGTTATTGTTAAGTATCCTATAATGGTTGCCCCTAATCATCCTCATCCCCTGCATCATAACTCATGATTTCAAAGTCTGGGGCACCCCTTTGTATTTACTCAAGAGAAAGGAGACACACTTCAGTATTTGTGTGGCTCCAATGCATGCATAGAACTTCATAAGTTGCATAAACAAGTGCTGAAAACTGCATGAGGTTACAGCACATCTCCTGTGGTCTTTGTGCCTCGATACATCTCACACAAAAATAGACAATAGACAATAGGTGCAGGAGTAGGCCATTCAGCCCTTCGAGCCAGTACTGCCATTCAATGTGATCATGGCTGATCATCCCCAATCAGTACCGCATACCTGCCTTCTCCCCATATCCCCTGACTCAGCTATCTTTAAGAGCCCTATCTTTAAGAGCCCTACATGCTCTCTTGAAAGTATCCAGAGAATCGGCCTCCACTGCGCTCTGAGGCAGAGAATTCCACAGACTCACAACTCTCTGTGAGAAAAAAGTGTTTCCTCGTCTCCGTTCTAAATGGCTTACCCCTTATTCTAAAACTGTGGCCCCTGGTTCTGGACTCCCCCAACATCGAGAACATATTTCCTGCCTCTAGCGTGTCCAAACCCTTAACAATCTTATATGTTTCAATAAGATCCCCTCTCATCCTTCTAAACTCCAGAGTGTACAAGCCCAGCCGCTCCATTCTCTCAGCATATGACAGTCCCGCCATCCCGGGAATTAACCTTGTAAACCTATGCTGCACTCCCTCAATAGCAAGAATGTCCTTCCTCAAATTTGGGGACCAAAACTGCACACAATACTCCAGGTGTGGTCTCACTCGGGCTCCGTGCAACTGCAGAAGGAACTCTTTGCTCCTATACTTGACTCCACTTGTTATAAAGGCCAACATGCCATTCGCCATCTTCACTGCCTGCTGTACCTGCATGCTTACATTCATAGACTGATGAACAAGGACCCCCAGATCCCCTTGTACTTCCCCTTTTCCCAACTTGACGCCATTTAGATAGTAATCTGCCTTCCTGTTTTTGATACCAAAGTGGATACAAAGTGATACCAAAGTGGAAGAGACAAGGACTTTAAGACGTTTGCCTTCCATCACAGTGAGGAGGTGCCTGGTAGACTCACTGTGGTGGATGTTAAACTGTGTTAAGTGTGTGTTTTGTTATTTTATTCTATGTTGTGACTGCAAGGTATATAATTTTGTTCAGACTGAAATGTCTGAATGACAATAAAGGATACTTTACTTTATAACCTTACATTTATCCACATTAAACTTAATCTGCCATGCATCTGCCCACTCCCCCAACCTGCCCAAGTCACCCTGCATTATCATAGCATCCTCCTCACAGTTCACACTGCCACCCAGCTTTGTGTCATCTGCAAATTTGCTAATGTTACTTTGAATCCCTTCATCCAAATCATTGATGTATATTGTAAATAGCTGCGGTCCCAGCACCGAGCCTTGCGGTACCCCACTAGTCATTGCCTGCCATTCTGAAAGGGATCCGTTAATCCCTACTCTTTGTTTCCTGTCTGCCAACCAATTTTCTATCCATGTCAGCACTCTATCCCCAATACCATGTGCCCTAATTTTGCTCACTAATCTCCTATGTGGGACCTTATCAAATGTTTTCTGAACATCTGGGTACACTACATCCACTGACTCTCCCTTGTCCATTTTCCTAGTTACATCCTCAAAAAATTCCAGAAGATTAGTCAAGCATGATTTTCCCTTAGTAAATCCATGCTGACTCGGACCGATCCTGTTACTGCTATCCAAATGTGCGGCTATTTCATCTTTTATAATTGACTCCAGCATCTTCCCCACCACCGATGTCAGGCTAACTGGTCTATAATTCCCTGTTTTCTCTCTCCCGCCTTTCTTAAAAAGTGGGATAACATTAGCTACCCTCCAATCCACAGGAACTGATCCTGAGTCTATAGAACATTGGAAAATTATCACCAATGCACCCACGATTTCTAGAGCCACTTCCTTAAGTACCCTGGGATGCAAACCATCAGGCCCTGGGGATTTAACAGCCTTCAGTCCCATCAGTCTACCCAACACCATTTCCTGTCTAATGTGGATTTCCTTCAGTTCCTCTGTCACCCCAGATCCTCTGGCCACTAGTATATCAGGAAGATTTTTTGTGTCCTCCTTAGTGAAGATGGATCCAAAGTACCTGCTCAACTTATCTGCCATTTCCTTGTTCCCACTGATAAATTCACCTTTTTTGGTGATTAAATGTGCCAGCAACAATTGCAGTCACCGCCCCACTACCTCTACATGAATGAAATCTTTCAAACCCAAACATTTGGATTCTCTTAGTTTATAGCAGACTACTCACTCAGTTTTGTTTGGATGCCCTGAAACATCATCTATCCATATTCTCCGGAGATGCTGCCTGACCTGCTACTCCAACATTTTGCATCTGCGGCGCCTTATTTCTAAAATAAGAAGTCATTGCAAAACCCCAAGCGGCAATTCCACATGAAAGGTGTTAGTTCCAAACACTGCTGCTCTCTGAATCATGAATTATCCATTATCTATAATCTGGTAAATGGGACTAAATTGTACAACATTACAAATAAAGAGGTCAGTAATTAATTATTTTCTAGAAAAAAAGATCTGCAAATTTCACAGGGCACCCGTGACCAAATAACACCTTCTCTTGAGAGCTTTCTTTCCATACAAGTCTTTTCTCCTGGGTTTTGAATGCCCTGGCTGTGATCTCAAAACAGGAAGGCTGCCTGACAGATTTACTGGTGGAGGTCACCTTTTGTCACTTCCTGCAGTGTGTTATTTAAAAGAGCGTATATAAAGATGTCACTATACCAGTAAAGCACTGAAATGCATTTAACAACTTGCTAGGAAATGGAATTTATAAAGGAGGATGATATGAATGACCAATGATTTGTTGTTAGTGTGAATGTGAACAACGCTGTTGTTGGCTGGTCCTTGACCATTTAACTTTAGCACTTGGTGCATGTCATCTTGCAGGAATGGATGATCTGGCAGTGAAGAAAACAGATCTCAATAAATTGGGCAAGTATCTGAACACATTGTTTAATGTGGAAATTTTGTTGTTGTATAGTGATTTAGCCCTTCGTTAAAGGATGCAGTACAAAGAAATCACTTGAATTGAATTGAACACTCTTAACTTGACTCATGACTCTTGACTTGAATTGACATGAATTTAAGGTACTTACAAATCAGTCACAATGTTAAATACTCTAAAATACTAGGATTGTTAGAAAGGGTTTACATTGGACTTAATGGTGTACAAAACCATTAAATTTAAATTCAATTAATTGTAAAATGCCAAATTTCAATAAGTATTTTTTATATCTATAATCGTATTTTGCTCCAACCTTTGTCAAGAAATTAATAAAATGCTTAAAATATTAATTGAAATCTGTGTATTTTACTTCCGCATTGCTGCCTGTGAGAAACATTTTAACACAACTGGCTCACTTGACGACCTCATTGCTGAACGCCACGGATCACCTTGCACTGACCACAACCAATTGCTCAGACTTTGTGGGCAGCTCTCTTCAAGGTATGTAACAAGAACTAATACCACTGACCACAAAATGCACGCCACTAATTTGCTAGAACACTGTCAAGTTTTCAATCCAATTCTCTGAACCCTCTTGTTTTTGTATCACATAGTCTAGGTTTTTGCAAAAGGAATTTATTTAGTTTTAATCATCAGAAGATCATTATTCCCTTAGTTCTGCCTTAGCCTGAAACAAGTTTTAAAGATAGTTTTTATAGATACAGTGTGGAAACAGGCCCTTCGTCCCTCTGAGTCCACACTGAACTTCGATCACCCATATTATTTTATCCAACTTTTGCATCCTACACACTAGGGGAAATTTACAGAGGTAATTTAACCTACAGACCTGCACATCTTTGGGAAGAAACGATGCATCTGTATAAAATCCACTTGGTCACAGGGAGATTGTGCAAACTTCACACTGACAGCACCCATAGTCAGGATCAAACCCTGGGCTCTGGCGCTGTGAGGCAGCAGCTCTATCAATGCACCACTGTGCCGCCCACCAGTGTTGTACAAATCCCAGTTAAAATTGTTTATCATGCATCTAATATGAGATTAACATAACATTTACTATTGGGTTTCTTCTACCATATTTTTAATGGAATAAGGGATTTGGGCCAAACATGGGTAAATGGGACCGAAATAGACTGAGCATCTTGTAGCGTTGTTACAAAACCTACCATCAGCGGCGTTGCAAATCTGCCACTGCCTGTGTGTGCGATTCCGGAGGCTTTGGGGGGGGAGTGGGAGTAAAATGCAGGTTTGTATTGGTTGTCGGAGAGGGATTTCCTCGGGCTGCTAGCTGATGAAGAAAAATCGTTCGATCTTCCGTTCACGGGTTTAAAAAAAAAATTTGCTGGACGATTGCGTCACTGGATTTAACTTAAACGCGACTAAAAACGCCTTCAACGCCTAAAACATCATGGATCGCAATATCAGGACAAAACAAAAGGTATGTAGTTTATTTAACATATTATCTTGCTTTTTGGTGTGGCTTCATATTAATCTTATGATGCGAAAACATTTATTTAGGCATGATACGAATCAGCCATGTCTTGCCTGCCAATATGGGCTTAAACTTTATGGCAACGGCAACATTCCACTTGATCACATTCCAGAAACATCCACTCTCAAGATAATCAAATTAATTGTTTTTTTGCACAATCATGTCATAACAACATCTATATTTTGTGTTGTTGACTATCCATGATCAATATTTTCATACTATATATCCACAGTACAGTTTTAGTCAGATGTATTGTGCAAAAAATGACGATTTTGATTATCTTGAGAGCGGATGTTTCTGGATTAATTTATGGGAATTAAACATTAAATTCCTTCCATTTGGTATATCAATTCATGACATAGTGAAATTTAAAAATCATGTTATATTATGAATTCTTGTGTGAATGGGATCATTGTTATTTGTTATTTGGATACCAAGGCTATTTAATTTTTTTTGCCTTTTCTTAAGAAATGGATAGATGTTTCGATCTAGTAATTGAATTTAGATTGATTAGATGAATTTAATTGATTTGATGAATATGATTTTTTTGTTGGGTATTTACTATTTGTTTTAGCATTTAACTTTATCATTTCTACCTTTTTTCTAAAACTGCAAATAATAACTTGTTTCTGTTAATGCTGTTCAGTGTTTTTTTTCTTTACATTTTAAACAGATGTCTTCGAAGAAGAAATGTGAAATTGTCAATCCAAATGCCCAGCAAAAGAGACTGATTTAGACAGCATTCGCAGAGATTATCCGAATTTGGACTACTCCAAATGTGATGATCTACAGGACATTCTTAATGAGAAAGTAGTGGGCAGAAAAGCATGTCATGCGTGGTTTGAAGAGAAAAAACTTGTCAATGCCAACATTGAAAAGTTGAGGAAAAACAAGGTGTACAGAGTCGCTTATTGGTTACAATCTGAGGAGTATGATGATGCTACTGATTATGATATGCTAATGTACCAGCTAGCAACTGATCTTCTCCATAAAGACATGATCTTTTGCTAGAAATTGTAATTTCTTTACCTGTCTGTTACGGACTTACAGCATATAATACAATAATATTAAAGTTCTGATCTTGAGAATATCACATTTTTGAATTTTGAAAGGCAGTCTGGGTGTTTATTACTATTTCTGTCAAAACGGTCAATTTTGTAATTAGCTACAATTAGGTAACTAACTAATTTTATATGCTTTAATTTCAGGTCATCCAAGTAAGGTGGTTCATATTTTTCAGAATGCTTCAATCTATAATAACTGAAAATTTCTTAATGTTTAAGAAAGTTATGGGCTTTTGACTGTCCTCGATCACAGCTTTTGTGTTAAGTCAATGGAAAAGCAATAGGGAATAAGATTTCCGAGTATGAAAATTACCATCACTTTTTTAATACTGAAGATATGAAAGTGAAACAAATTAAAGTTCTTTTCATGCTTTATGTGATGGGATAAATTACAGTCTTGATTTTTTAAATCTCAAAATTTCGTAACATTCCTACATCTTGGTCGGCATGGGCAAGTTTGGCTGAAGGGACCATTTCCGTGCTGTATGACTCTACGACTCTATAACGGGATGTTGCAATGCTGCTTATAGGTAGCTGGGATGAGATACTTCTAAAGCAGTCAAAGCATAACTCATATATCACAAGAGAATGAATTTTCCTGATGCCAGAGTCTAAAGAAGAGTCCCGAACCTAAACGTCACCTATCCATGTACTTCAGAGATAGACACAAAAAGATGGAGTAACTCAGCGATACATGCAGCATCTCTGGAGAGAAGGTATGGGTGGCATTTCGGGTCGAGACCCTTCTTCAGACTCAGATGCTGCCTGACCTGCTGAGTTACTCCAGCACTTTGTATCCTTCTATGTATCTCGCAGATCTGGATTTAATTTAAATACTGCTACTGATCTATAATTTTGATTTGCAAACAATACAATGCTCGGAAATTTCTTAAATTCATGGCAATATTAAGGCTAATTACAGCAGGTGTTAACTTGAAAAAGGAGGATAAAAATAATTTATTTGCCTATCTCAATTTACCAAGTTAGCCATGTTCTAAAAGGAAATGTTAAATTATTCGTGATTAAGACATGCATTCACTGCAGCCATTCATCTAAGCAAATGGCAGTGCTAAAGGATATCAAGTACTACTAGACTAAGTGGGACCCGTTCCCCAACGCAATATTCCACCACTCACCCGTTCCACCAATGCAACCCGTTCCCCCAACGCAATATTCCACCACTCACCCATAGCCCCCAACTGCGCAGGCGGGTTGTGGGGGAGGTGTGTATGTGGGTGGGAGAGGTGTGGTAGGGGGCAGGGGGGTGTGGGGGAGGGTGTGTGTGTGGGAGGGGTTGTGTGTGGGCGGGGGAAGTGTGTGTCTGGGATGGGGTATGTGGGGGGAGGGGTGTGTGGGTGGGGGGAGGGGTGTGTGGGGGTGGGAGGGGGTTTGTGGGGGCAGGGGGGGTTGTGGGGGTGGGGAGGTTGTGGGGGCAGGGGGGTTGTGAGGGTGGGGGTGTGTTGAGGGATGTGGGTGGGAGTGTGTGTGGGCGGGGGGTGGGTGTGTGTGGGCGGGGGTTTGTTTGTGGGCGGGGGGGAGTTGTGGGGTGAGAGGGGTGTGTGGGCGGGGGGAGGGGGGGAATGAGCTTGGAGAAAAGACGGGGGTAGAGCCATGGGGGAGAGGGGGGCATCACGGGGAGGGGGGAGGAGCCAGCGAGAGGGACCAGAGGGGTAGTGGCTGGAATTGGCAGTGCGATGGGAACTCACAGCGGGCGCTGGTCGCTGGTCGTTCCCCTCCGCCGGATCAGAGTCTCCGCTTTCTGTTTGGCGACATCTCTGACTGGGCTGGGACTCCGACTCTGGGCTGGGACTCCGACGCTGGGCTGCTCGACGCTGGGCTGCTCAGGGCTGGGCTGCTCGGGGCTGGGCTGCTCGACGTTGGGATGCTCGATGCTGGGCTGCTCGGGGCGGGGCTGCTCGGGGCTGGGCTGCTCGGGGCAGGGCTGCTCGGGGCTGGGCTGCTCGGGGCAGGGCTGCTCGACGTTGGGCTGCTCGGGGCTGGGCTGCTTCGGGTCCCTTCAAAAATTGTGTTCGGTTGGAAACCTCTGCTGGCCATCCTCAGCTCCAGTAAAGACTCGATGGCGCAGGAAGGGGCAGACCATCATGGGAAGTGACAGGGAAAGAGACTAATCTGCGTGGTGCTGACTAGCAGGAGAACAGATCAATCTACGCACGCGCGTTTTTTAGGATTTTTAAACCTCGCTAACTTTTACGACATTCAACTGATCTGAAAGAAACTTGGTGCAATCGCAGCACAGGAGAATGATGAGTGAACTGGCGAAAAATCGTGGCGCTATCGCGAACCGTTTTTGCGCAAATAGGAAGACCGCGCAAACCGGAAGATAACAAGATCAGAGTTTTAGTTATGTATAGAAGATAGATAGACAGACAGACAGACAGACAGACAGACAGACAGACAGACAGACAGACAGGCAGACAGACAGACAGGCAGACAGACAGACAGACAGACAGACAGACAGACAGACAGACAGACAGACAGACAGACAGACAGACAGATAGACAGATAGATCGATCTGTGTCCTATTACCTTCCACACTTTGTCCTGCCTATCCTCTCTCTCAGCTTTCTTTAAACCGCATCCCCCCTCCCACCCCACACAATCAGTCTGAAGAAGGATCATCCGAAATGTCACCTATTCATGTTCTCCAGAGATGCTGCTTGACCCACTGAGTTACTCCAGCACTTTATGTCCTTGTACAAATTATATTATTGATAGGCATTGATAGATTGATAGTGGAGAGGATGTTTCCACTAATGGGAGAGTCTAGGACCAGAGAGCATAGCCTCAGAATAAAATGACGTACCTTTAGAAAGGAGTTGAGGAGGAATTTCTGGAGTCAGAGGGTGGTGAAGCTGTGGAATTCATTGGCACAGACCCCGTGTAACCAAGTCATTGGGTATTTTTAAAGTGGGGATTGGATCAATTCTTGATTAGTAAGGGCGTCAAAGGTAATGGGGAGAAGGCAAGAGAATGGGGTTGAGAGAGAAAGATAGATCAGCCATTATTGAATGGCAGAGAGGTCCCAATGGGCCGAATGGCCAAATATTGCTCCCATGACATGAACTTATGGGACATGAGCCCCCATGTTTTTAAAGCAGGGATTGACAAATTCTTGATTGGGAAAGGTTTCAAAGGTTGTGGGGAGAAGGCAGGAGAATGGGGTTGAGAGGGAAAGATCAGCCATGATTGAATGGCAAAGAAGACTTCTTCTTGCATATGGCGTGCACAGCCTAAAGTTGCAGACACCAAAACACTACATCTATTTGTTTGTGCACGTCGGGTTAATTGTATTAGTTGAAACAGGGTGGACCACGTGAAGGTTGCAATCTCCCACCCAGCAAAGAAGACTCGATGGGCTGAATAGCCTAATTCTGCTCCCATGACTTATGAGGCACGAGCCCCCATCCACCAATGTTCCCAACAACAAAAGTGTGCCTCATACTCACATATACTAGATAAGTATGCCCGTCAGTTCTGAGCTTCAGGTGCTCAGGAAATCAATGTTAAGCCCTTAAAAGATGGGATCTGAAAATAAAGCACTGATAATACCCTGCACTGTGCTCTCAAGTTTTTGCATCAGGACTTGAATCCACGGAGCTGGAGACACAAAAGAGCCAGGGACGACACAATGGGCAGATTACGGAGCAAAGACATTTCAGAAATTAGATAATAATAGTGACTCAGTCATTAACAGGAAACAGTTTGGCTTCCCATCTTGATCACTATTTAAAATAAAGGCCCATGTTTGTGAACTGCAGCAAGGGAGAAAAAAATGTTAAAAGCACGAAGTGGTGTCATTCATATTGGAATAATGAATAATGAATATTTCAGCAGAACTGAATGTACTGCCAGCTGTGAGCCACGTCCTACAACAATTGAAAAGGATATTTAAAGTCATTCAGGTTGCCGGCTCCGGTAAACCTGCAACTATAACGTACAACGCATGGAACGCTGGAAAAACCACAGCGTGGAATTGGTTTCAAGGTACAAAATCACTTGCATTCTTATTTCTTTTGTTTTTCAGTTCTGCTACCCCTCTTTACATTTTGGATCCTGCCCATATTTTCCCTTAGAAAGCCTTCAATAATGACATTTTTATTGCAAAATAAATAAATGGAAAGAAGTAATAATTTAGATTTTACATTAAATTATTTGAACTGAAAATGGATGTATCAATCAGAACAGTTTTCTGATATTTAAAGTTTATGAAGTTATAAAACTTAAATAACAGTTTTCTGATATTTAAGGTGAGAGAGGGAAGGCTTAATGGATATGTGCGGGATGCGTTTTTTACACAGAGTGGTGGAGGCCTGGAACGCATTACCACGGGTAGTGGTAGAGGGCAGATGCGATTGTGGTGTCTAAGAAGCTTTTTAGATAGGCAAATGGAAGTGCAGATAATAGAGGGATATGAATCATTATAAGCAGATGAGATCTTTGGCATCATGTTCAGCACAAACATAGAAAAATAGAAACATAGAAAATAGGTGCAGGAGTAGGCCATTCGGCCCTTCGAGCCTGCACCGCCATTCAATATGATCATGGCTGATCATCCAACTCAGTATCCTGTACCTGCCTTCTCTCCACATCCCCTGATCCCTTTAGCCACAAGGGCCACATCTAACTCCCTCTTAAATATAGCCAATGAACTGGCCTCAACTACCTTCTGTGGCAGAGAGTTCCAGAGATTCACCACTCTCTGTGTGAAAAATGTTTTTCTCATCTTGGTCCTAAAGGATTTCCCCTTAATCCTTAAACTGGGACCCCTTGTCCTGGACTTCCCCAACATTGGGAACAATCTTCCTGCATCTAGCCTGTCCAACCCCTTAAGAATTTTGTAAGTTTCTATAAGATCCCCCCTCAATCTTCTAAATTCTAGCGAGTACAAGCCGAGTCTATCCAGTCTTTCTTCATATGAAAGTCCTGACATCCCAGGAATCAATCTGGTGAACCTTCTCTGTACTCCCTCTATGGCAAGAATGTCTTTCCTCAGATTTGGAGACCAAAACTGTACGCAATACTCCAGGTGTGGTCTCACCAAGACCCTGTACAACTGCAGTAGAACCTCCCTGCTCCTATACTCAAATCCTTTTGCTATGAATGCTAACATACCATTCGCTTTCTTCACTGCCTGCTGCACCTGCATGCCTACTTTCAATGACTGGTGTACCATGACACCCAGGTCTCGTTGCATCTCCCCTTTTCCTAATCGGCCACCATTTAGATAATAGTCTACTTCCTGTTTTTGCCATCAAAGTGGATAACCTCACATTTATCCACATTATACTGCATCTGCCATGCATTTGCCCACTCACCCAACCTATCCAAGTCACCTTGCAGCCTCCTAGCATCCTCCTCACAGCTAACACTGCCCCCCAGCTTCGAGTCATCTGCAAACTTGGAGATGTTGCATTCAATTCAAACATCATGGGTCAAAGTGCCCGTTCCTGTGCTATACTGTTCTATGTTCTACATTCTACGTATTATTGCCATACAAACAGTTATCCGTTCTTTAAAGTGTTTCATGGTAAGAGGAGGAAAGTTTAATGGAGATAATACAAGGGAATAACATTATTTCCTTATAAAGGTTCAATGAGAGTAATTAGGGGCAGCACGGTGGCACAGCAGTAGAGTTGCTGCTTTATAGCGCCAGAGACCTGGGTTTGATCCTGACTACGGGTGTTGTCTGTAGAGAATTTGTACTGTGATCTCCATGGGTTTTCTCTGGGATCTCCAGTTTCCTCCCACACTCCAAAGACATACAGGTTTGTAGGTTAATTGGCTTGATATAATTGCGAATTTTTCCTAGTGTGTAAAGGATAGTGTAATCGCTGGTCTGCGCGGACTCAGTGAGCCAAAGGGCCTGTTTCCACACTGTATCTCTAATCTAAACTAAACTAAACTAGAAATAATATAAGGCAATAAAAATTCAGATTGGAAAATTATTCAACATTTCAATCAGTTAGCAAATAATTCACGCAGATTAAAACTGCGCTAATAATTTAAGGGACGGGAGCAGGGCATATTGATTGTGCTGATTGCAAGCATGCAACAGATGTTTTCCCTCTGTTTAGTTTTCCACCATATATAAATTACCCAGAGGAAGGTATCAAGATTGGATCCAGGAAAGAATTTAGAGTGATATCAATCCAAGTCTGCAGATAACACTAAGTTTGGAACTGGCGTAACTTATACAGATGGAAACAGGAAGTTACAGAGAGGTCAGAGACAGAGCAAAATTGGGGTGGATTGTGTTTGTTGTGGAATAGAGTGAGGTCATTCACTTTGCACCAGAGTCGGAAAACTTAAATCATTTATTTTTAGTAACAGAAGATTAGGTGGTGTGGAGGGATAAAACGATTCAAGAATAAGGTGGCGCAGGAGTAAGGTTGCTGCCTTACAGCGCCAGAGACCCGGGATCGATCCTAAATATGGGTGCTGTCTGTATGGAGTTTGTACGTTCTCTCCAGGGCCTATGTGGGTTTTTCAGGGTGGTCTGGTTTCTTCCCGCTCTCCAAAAAGACATACAGGTCTAGGACATACCGGTCTAGGTCCGTCTAAAAGACAGACATACAGATTAATTGGATCAGTAAAATTATAAATTGTCCCTAGTGTGTGTAGGATGTTGTTAGTATGCTGGGATTGCTGGTCGACGCAGACTTGATGGGCCGAAGGGTCTGTTTCCGTGTAATATCTTTAAACTGAACTAAACTAATCCAGAAATTACTAGTTGCAGATCAAAAGTATTTAAAAAACGTGATGAAAGTTAATTGTTCGTCGAGGGTTATTAGATTGTAAACCAATAACCAGGTACTGGAGCATTGGCTGCTTAAAGCCTCGGTCAGATCAAATCTTGATTATTGACCAATTTTTGCTACTGAAGCTGAGCGAGGATTTGGAGTTAAGCCAACAGAAATTTCCAGACCAGTTTCATTCGATCAGAAGACCATAAAGGCCATGTCTTACCTGTTTGCGGTCATCGGCGGTGAAGCGCGGCGTCGCCGGTAGCTAGGACCGCGCGGCAACGGCGAGAGCGTCGAGCCTATCCACCGGAGCGCCGCACGGATGTTGCGCGGGGGCCGAGTTAATTCAAACACGGCGGGTCCCACGTGCTTGCGGTAAGTAAAAAAAGGGCGGGCCGACTGCGATGACGTCGGCCCCCCGCACGTGACTCACCAGCGGCGGCTGTGGCGGCGGCCATCCTGATCGCGGCGCTGTAGCGATGGCTGTGCCTGTGGCCGCGCAGCACACGTGCCTCACTGGCGGCGGCACGTGCGTCACTGGCGGAGGCTGTGGCAGAGGAGGTTTGACGCACGGCGCTCGACCCACACTGGCGGCGGCCCGTGCGAGCGGCCGTGCGCACTCGTGCATCACTGGTGGAGGTTGTGCGGTGAGTATAGTGTTTTCGACATTGTCGATTTTATTTTTGCACCGCGCGGTGTTGGGAACACCGCCGCACGGCCCGGGAATTGTTCTTTCTCACGAGTGCGCGGTCTATGGCGGCAGATTCTTCCCGTTTCGCCGCCAATGACCGCAGATTCGTGAGACAGACCTTTAAGACATAGGAGCAGAATGAAGCCATCCGTCCCATCAAGTCTGCTCCGCCATTCAATCATGGCTGATCTATTTTCCCCTCTGAACATCATTCTCCTGCCTTCCCCCCGTAACCTTTGACATCCTTACTAATCAAGAACTTATCAATCTCCTTGGGGGCTTTAAAAATACCCAAAGACTTGGCTTCCACTGCCATTTGTGGCAATGCATTCCATCGATTCACCATCCTCTGGCTAAAGAAAGTACTCCTCACCTCCATTCTCAAGGTGCGCCCTTTTATTCTGTGGCTGTGCACTCTGATCCTAGACTCTCCCACCACTAGAAACATCTTCTCCACATCCACTCTATGTTAGGCTTTTCATTATTCTGTAGGTTTCAATGAGATCCCCACCTCATCACTCAAGTGAGTACAGGCCCAGAGCCATCAAATGGTCCTCGTATCAGGCCATACGGGGTTAAATTTTAGTGAATGGGTGAATGAAATTGGCTGGTATTTGGCCGAGTCTAGAAAACTCGATGGAAATTGAATTAAAATGTTCAAAAATTGTAAACTCATAACGACAATATTTCCTGTGAATTCAAAACAGGCAAGGCATTCGTATTAAATTTAGGATAGACAAAGAAGGCGCTTAGCCATAGAAAGGAGAGTAGAAAAATAGTGCTATAAATACAGGGTAAAGTGAAGTTCTCAAGAGTTGGTTTGGTCATGTTTTATAAGCTAAAGGTTTTGAGGATGTATATTAAAATGAGTTCGGTAGATTTTAGATTTCTATCAGATTAATCAACCCAATTATGGAACATGTTCAAGGAAGTGAATGATCTACTCCTGTTCCTAACAGTCTTTAAAAAACAAGGCTTCAATAATGAAATATGAGTATGTGATGATGATTGTTTTGGGAGTACTTACTCACTGACATTTAATTCAATTTCACAGTGGACAACCTACATACCGAAATTCGTATTTTGTTTCATTCTCTCTGTGGACAACTCACTTCTTTAGTCTCATTTTTGTTGGCAATGTGTAGAAAGGACAATTAACTATTGAACAGTCTGATTGGCAGAGGTATGTGTCATGGCATCTGCATTTCACCATCACTGTTTGACGATGTATGCTGTAATTCTCTTGCACAGGCAGTTTGCAACAAAAAGGGAGAGGGATATCTGTGGGTACAGGAGAGTAGTTATGTGATCAGTGTGCTTCAGGCCCCATAGCAGAAGCGTCACGTCGCGGGGCGGGAAACTGGAAGTATCCTGAGCTAATTCTGCTACCACCATCATCTATTGCAACAAGTGATGGCTCCCACTGATTGTCGCCGGAAGCTTGCGTCCTTTTCAGGATGGACGATGTCAGCGATGTCAACATTTGAAACATGGAAGATGGACATGAAAGAAGAAGAGTATGCTTCAAATAAGTTGTGAAGCACTTGCCTGGTGATCAACTGACCCTTTGCCTCTGTTGCCTACTCTGTGTGGTAGCTCCAATTTAGGGTGGCACAGTGACACAGCGGTAGAGATGCCTGCCTCATTGCGCCAGAGACCCAGTTCGATCCTAACTATGGGTGCTATCTATACGGAGTTTGTACGTTCTCTCTGTGACTACGTGGGTTTTTTTTCCGGGTGCTTCCGTTTCCTCCCACTTTCCAAAGACAAGCTGGTTTGTAGGTCAATTGGTTTCTGTAAATTGCGTGTAAGATAGAACTAGTGCATGAGTGATCATTGGTTGGCGCGGACTTGGTGATCAAAGGGCCTGTTTCCACGCTTATCTCTAAACTAACCTGAACTTCTGTGACCTTGTGACTTCCAACCATTGCGAGGTGTTGGTTCCATGTCAGTCGGTCTGCTAGCTTGGCAACAGGTGATTTCTCGGTTTGTAAATCTTTCAATGTTGCCGGTAATCAGATAATCTTAAATAGTTGAAATTGTTCGAAATAACTAAAACACTGTTAAAACAAACTACGAAATCCATCTTTTATAAGATACATTAAACTACTTAAAAACCGAAATATCCATTGAAATAATAAATATAAACAACAGATTCATTTGTGTTTTAAAGTCAGTCAAGGTGTTATTAACTGCACGCATGTGATAATTTAGAGAGATATGGGCTAAATGTGGACAAATGCGTCTAGCTTAGGTGTGGCATCTTGGTTGGCATGGTCGAGTCAGGCCAAAGGGCCTGTTTCCGTACAGTATGACCCAACAACCTCTATTTCCCCCTATGACAATTAAATGACACACGGATCAGCCAGTATATTCCGTGACAGAAGGCCTTCAGCACCATCAATACAAGTATGTAACTGGTTTGCACCAGTGATAGTGGTTTGCATGATTCATATATTGGTTTGCATGATTCAAGGGCAGCTCCTATGATGCTTTAATCTTGTGGCAGTTCATTCTCTCAAAACCTATTTGTACCTGGACGTAGAGTTGGCCGTTTGGAGACAAGGTTCGCCTGCCATGATAACATTTCAGAAACTTGGGGAATGAGGCCCAAGAAGGCAGGTTTCTACCATGTGGCATTGAGTCCTGAAGATGCGTACCAGGTACGTGGATGATCCTGCTCTCTCAGCAGAGGCTCCAGAAAACTTGTGATCTGATGCACTTTGCAAAGCGTGAGACTGCAGGAGGAACAAGAGTTTCCATGGATGCAAGTTACCAGTATCCCTGGTCAGATGGTAAGATGTCCATCTTGGTATCTACTATGCTTTAGGTCCTATGAAGAGCCTGTCGAAGATGACCTGGCTTGTACATGTGCAAGGAAGCAGTGTGTGAGCAGTTGGATGGGTTAATGGATGATCAGTACAAGTGTTCAGCACCATCTCCACTTCCATGTCCCTTTTCCCGCATAGTCTGCGTCGACCAATGACCACCTGCACATTAGTTCTATGTTATCTCAGTTTCTCATCCTACACACTAAGTGCAAAATACAGAAGCCAATTAACCTACAAACCTTCACGTCTTTGGACTGTGGGAGGAAAGCAAAACACCTGGAGAAAGCCCACACGGACACAGGGAGAACGTACAAACTTCATGCAGACAGCACCAGTAGTTAGGATTGAAACTGGGTGTCTGGCGCTGTGAGGCAGCAACCCAACCACTGCGCTACCATGCTGAGGGTGAATTGGAGGGAGCCACTTGGCTATGGATAAGGATGAGGGTGAGAGTAAATGATGGATGGACATGTTGGAATGGTGGGGAAGCGCAACGACAGAGAGGGCTGATGGCAAAGCTGCATCGTTTGAGAGTGACATTGTTAATTCAGAAACAATGGTTCTGAACTTAAAGAAAGGTAACTTTGAGGGTATGAGACGTGAATTGGCCAAGATTGACTGACAATTAGTTCTAAATGGGTTGACGGTGGATATGCAATGGAAGGCATTTAAAGACTGCATGGATGAACTACAAAAATTGTTAGTGCATCCGTGGATAACAAGGGAAATCAGGGATAGTATCAAAGCAAAAGATGATGCGTAGCCAGAAAAAGCAGCATACCAGAGGACTGGGAGAAATTCAGAGAAAGCAGAGGAGGACAAAGGGCTTAATTAGGAAAGGGAAAATAGATTATGAAAGAAAACTGGCAGGGAACATATAAACTGACTGCAAACGTTTTTATAGATATGTGAAGAGAAAGAGATTAGTTAAAACAAACGTAGGTCCTTGCAGTCAGAAACAGGTGAATTGATCATGGGGAACAAGGATATGGCGGACCAATTGAACAACTACTTTGGTTCCATCTTCACTAAGGAAGACATAAATAATCTGCCGGAAATAGCAGGGGACCGCGGGTCAAAGGAGGTGGAGGAACTGAGTGAATTCCAGGTTAGTCGGGAAGTGGTGTTGGGTAAATTGAATGGATTAAAGGCCGATAAATCACCAGGGCCAGATAGGCTGCATCCCAGAGTACTTAAGGAAGTAGCTCCAGAAATAGTGGATGCATTAGTGATAATTTTTCAAAACTCTTTAGATTCTGGAGTAGTTCCTGAGGATTGGAGGGTAGCAAATGTAACCCCACTTTTTAAGAAGGGAGGGAGAGAGAAAACGGGGAATTACAGACCAGTTAGTCTAACATCGGTAGTGGGGAAACTGCTAGAGTCAGTTATTAAAGATGGGATAGCAGCACATTTGGAAAGTGGTGAAATCATTGGACAAAGTCAGCATGGATTTACGAAAGGTAAATCATGTCTGACGAATCTTATAGAATTTTTCGAGGATGTAACTAGTAGAGTGGATGGGGGAGAACCAATGGATGTGTTGTATCTGGACTTTCAGAAGGCTTTTGACAAGGCCCCACATAAGAGATTAATATACAAACTTAAAGCACACGGTATTGGGGGTTCAGTATTGATGTGGATAGAGAACTGGCTGGCAAACAGGAAGCAAAGAGTAGGAGTAAATAGGTCCTTTTCACAATGGTAGGCAGTGACTAGTGGGGTACCGCAAGGCTCAGTGCTGGGACCCCAGCTATTTACAATTTATATTAATGACCTGGATGATGGAATTGAAGGCAACATCTCC
The DNA here is from genome assembly GCA_038087875.1 of Malacoraja senta. Classification (NCBI taxonomy): domain Eukaryota; kingdom Metazoa; phylum Chordata; class Chondrichthyes; order Rajiformes; family Rajidae; genus Malacoraja; species Malacoraja senta. Next base: position 44,322,405 of record CM075978.1, read on the forward strand.
AAGTTTGCGGATGACACTAAGCTGGGGGGCAGTGTTAGCTGTGAGGAGAATGCTAGGAGACTGCAAGGTGACTTGGATAGGCTGGGTGAGTGGGCAAATGTTTGGCAGATGCAGTATAATGTGGATAAATGTGAGGTAATCCACTTTGGTGGCAAAAACAGGAAAGCAGACTATTATCTAAATGGTGACCGATTAGGAAAAGGGGAGATGCAGCGAGACCTGGGTGTCATGGTACACCAGTCATTGAAAGTAGGCATGCAGGTGCAGCAGGCAGTGAAGAAAGCGAATGGTATGTTAGCTTTCATAGCAAAAGGATTTGAGTATAGGAGCAGGGAGGTTCTACTGCAGTTGTACAGGGTCTTGGTGAGACCACACCTGGAGTATTGCGTACAGTTTTGGTCTCCAAATCTGAGGAAGGACATTGTAGCCATAGAGGGAGTGCAGAGAAGGTTCACCAGACTGATTCCTAGGATGTCAGGACTTTCATATGAAGAAAAACTGGATAGACTCGGCTTATACTCGCTAGAATTTAGGAGATTGAGAGGGGATCTTATAGAAACTTACTAAAATTCTTATGGGGTTGGACAGGCTAGATACAGGAAGATTGTTCCCGATGTTGGGGAAGTCCAGGACAAGGGGTCACAGCTCAAGGATAAGGGGGAAATCCTTTAAGACCGAGATGAGAAAAATCTTTTTCACACAGAGAGTGGTGAATCTCTGGAACTCTCTGCCACAGAGGGTAGTTGAGGCCAATTCATTGGCTATATTTAAGAGGGAGTTAGATGTGGCCCTTGTGGCTAAAGGGATCAGGGGGTATGGAGAGAAGGCAGGTACGGGATACTGAGTTGGATGATCAGCCATGATCATATTGAATGGCGGTGCAGGCTCGAAGGGCCGAATGGCCTACTCCTGCACCTATTTTCTATGTATCTATGTATCTATGTATCGTTTCGGAGAAGTAATGTTCTGGAGTAGGCAAGTCAGCAACTTGGTGAAATACATGCATGGAGTGAACTGGAGTGAAATACATGCGTAATGCACTCTGCTTTAGTCTCATAGCTACTGTGGTTGTACAGGGATAAAAAACCTAGGTTATGCTTGAAGCCCCAAGTCTCATTATAATGCGTACATGGCCAAGCAAGATACTTTAGTTTTGTTTGGTTTAGGGACAAGGTTAATTCCCGGGATGGCGGAACTGTCACATGCTGAGAGAATGGAGCAGCTGGGCTTGTACACTCTGGAGTTTAGAAGGATGAAAGGGGATCTCATTGAAACATATAAGATTGTTAAGGGTTTGGACACGCTAGAGGCAGGAAACATGTTCCCGATGTTGGGGGAGTCCAGAACCAGGGGCCACAGTTTAAGAATAAGGAATATGCCATTTAGAACGGAGACGAGGAAACATTTTTTCTCACAGAGAATGGTGAGTCTGTGGAATTCTCTGCCTCAGAGGGCAGTGGAGGCAGGTTCTCTGAATGCTTTCAAGAGAGAGCTAGATAGGGCTCTTAAATATAGTGGAGTCAGGGGATATGGGGAGAAGGCAGGAAAATGGTACTGATTGGGGATGATCAGCCATGATCACATTGAATGGCGGTGCTGGCTCGAAGGGCCGAATGGCCTACTCCTGCACCTATTGTCTATTGTTTATTGTCTATTGACACAACTTGAAACAGGCTCGTTGGCCCACGGATTCTGCGCCAACCAGTAATCACCCTTACACTAGTTCTATCCAACACACTCGGGACAATTTACAGAATCCAATTAACCTATCAACCTGCACGTCTTTGGAATGTAGGAGGAACCCGGAGCTCCCGGAGAAAATCCACACGGATACAGGGAGAACATACAAAGTGACTGACACTCTGGTGCTGTAAGACAGCAATTCTACGTCTGTACCACCGTGCCGCGCGAACGGGAACAGCGACCCGTTGGCCAACGTCCGGGTGACAGCTAGGTCGAGCTTTCAACACCTCCCACTCCAATCCAGCCCACCCACCATTTAAAAAAATTAACTTCCCCCACCTCCCCTGAATATAATATTGCTCTTTAAATAACACGGAACAGCAAAAACAGGAAGGTGCAAAGCGATGATATAAATAGCCACCTTTTACTGAGGAAGCGGTGGCATTAATAGTATATTATTTTGAGTTGTTTTATTTCCATGAGTAATGCAAGGGTACAGGATGATCGACTGTATTACACGTTAGGGGGACAGTGAGGAGCCATGGCCTGTGCTGGAATGTCAGGTTCATAGAGCCAACCTCAACATCTTCAAGACGACCACCCCGTCAACCTTCTGCTTAGAGAACAAACACGGGCTCCATCATTTTGCAGTAGGCAGGAAACTAATCTTGGCCAGCAGATGTTGATTCAGCAGCAGAGGTGGGGAGACACCAGGTTATATAAACCTCACTGTGAACATACAACATGGAGGGGATTTGCTCCAATATTAATATTAATACATTTCTATTTTAGGTTTCATGTATACAAAAGGAGCTTAGTGAAGTAACTGTAGGTAGAACAGGTGTCAGATGCGTACAGGATAGCAAGACGCACTGCTGATTGTCAGGGCCGGATTTACGTATAAGCTTATCAAGATTAGGTTTAGGGCCTCGAGATCTAGGGGGGCCTCGGCAGGGCTGGATTTGCCTACAGGCCTCATAGGTTGAAGCCTAGGGCCTCAAAAACTAGAGGGCCTCCGGCCAAGGTGTTTTTTTCCCAGAGTAAAAAAAATCCCGAGAAAAAAAAATTGGAGCGCTATCAGCGTTTCCACTTTGACGGAAATTACCCGAAATTCTGGTTCCGGACGCTGGATGTTTTGGGGAAAAAAATTGTGACCATCCGCGCCTGCGCAGTTGGGGGAGGCCGGTGATGCACTGTCATCGGACCCCAACCCCCACACCAGTGTATTTCCCACCCCCCCCCCCCCGACCTCCGGACCCTGACACCCACACCGGGTGTGGGGACAGACGGCTCGGGGCATAGTAAATCACTTTTAAAGCATGGGGGGGAGGGGACACACATTCCCTGGTGTGCCGAAGGGAGAGAGAAAGGAGGGAGAGATAAGAGGGGTGAGAAAGAGAGAAGGGGAGATAGAGAAGGGAGAGAGAGGGGGGAGAGAGAGGAGGATAGAGAGAAGGGGAGAGAGAGAGGGAGGAGAGAGAGAAGGGGAGAGAAAGAGAGGGGAGAGAGGGGGGAGAGGAGGGGGAGAAAAAGGAGAGAGAGAAGAGGGGAGAGAAAGAGAGAAGGGGAGAGAGAGAAGGGAGAAAGAGAGGAGGGTTAGAGAGGAGAAGCGAGAGAGAGAGAGGGGGAGAGAGAGGAGGAGAGAGAGAAGGGGAGAGAGAGAGAGGAGGGGGAGAGAGAGAGAAGGGAGAGAGAGAGAAGGGAGAGAGGGGGAAAGAGAGAAGAGGGGAGAGAGAAGCGGGAGACGGGAGCATGGCAGTCATTTTCCCACACAAGCCATAGTTGACTGAGCAATCTGAACCCAAGCACCAAGTTGTAAGCGGCCGAAGGTGCGCATCCCTCGGGACAACCCCCACTCTCCCACAGCCACCCTCCGCGGGCTGTGGGTCGGGTGGAGTGGTGGTGTGGGACAAAGTTCATCCCTCCACAGTGATGTGATGGACGTGGGGGTCTGGACCAATTGCTGACAGGTCCCACCCCCGGCAACGTCATGTCCATTATTTGACTTTTCTGTTGAGCGGCATTCGGTGCGTTGGCTTGTAGGCAACGCTGCCTTTCAGGTAGGTGGCATTTCGGCAGAGCGGCCATTCGCTGAGTTTGCTTTTAAGCGTCGCAGCCTTTCAGTTAGTTGGCTTTTAGGCGTCCCACTCTTTCGGTTAGTTTGCATTTAGGTGTCCCACCCTTTCGGTTAGTTGGCGTTTCGGCTTTGTTTCCATTCGGTTCTTTGGCTTCCACTTCTTTGCTTCGGCTTCTCATCCGTCGGCGCCAAGTCCGCTCACGGTTCTTCACATGGCACAGCTTATATACATTGAGCCTCTAACTACAGGTTTCCTGAAAGGGGAAACAAACACGTTTGATTTAGTTTAGTCCATTATTATCATGTGTTCCAAGGTACAGTGAAAAGCTTTTTTTTGTTGCGTGCTAACCTGTCAGCGAAAAGGCTATGCACGATTACAATCAAGCCATCCACATTGTACAGATACAGAGTAAAGGGTATAGTGTTTAGTGCAAGATAAAGTCCAATAAAGTCAGATTATAAATCATAGATCTCCAATGAGGTAGGACCGCTCTCTAGTTGGTGAGACGAAGGTTCAGTTGCCTGACATCAGTATTCCCCACAAAACCAACATTCCCAGCACTGAAGCCACACGCAATCAATTGACTAGACTGGGCAGGCCAATTTGTTCACATTCCCAACAAATTCTCCCAAAACTGACACCCCATTCTGAGCTACGCAACAGAAAAAGCACACCAGGAAGGCAAGGGAAATTAAATGAGACTACAGCATCCGCACTGACTCTGGAGAATCTCTGACCCATAGCTACTGAAAGTGGAGAAGGAGAATTCACGGTGATGTTAAGTCCGTGCATCAGAAGTATACAAGGGCTTTGTGGAAATATTGGAAAATATAGTGCAACACTTCTCAAACTACCCACCATTTGCCCAGCAAGATAACTCTTGGCCTACAGTATATATGGAAGACTCTAAGAATCTAACAAAAGCCTTATTATTGATCTTCGTGCCCCTAGAGCTCAGTAGAAACAGGTTATTCCCAATCTAAAGGGACTGGCTAAGAAGAAGAAAGTAACCAAACATACTCAGTGTTTCGAGTTTAATCAAAGCATGCTTCTTCCAAAATACACATTTGATGAAAGGATTGCTTTTCTTAGTTCAAGTTTAAGCAAGTTGAGTTCTTGGAGAATCTCCATGCTCCCTTTGGTGGGTTTTGTTTGCTTTGTATTAATCATTTGAGATAAATAGCTTTGTGAAGATGCTGAAGGCTTTAAAGGAAAGAAACTCCATTCTCAAAGGCAGCTCCTTTTAAAAAGGGGATACCTTTAAACCGTTTCCGCCCAGTGTTGTGAAGGGTTTGCCACCCATAGCTTGCCTCAACATCCTTTTGTTGTTCTCTTCCACATTTGGTTTTGTATACTTTAAGAAGAGGGACCCAACGTGGGGGGTGGGGGCCTGTCAAGAGAACAAAGAGGGACCCGGCATGGAGGACTATCACAAACAAAGAGGAACCCGCAGTTGTGGTTGGGGGGGGGGGGGCGAGAACAAAGAGGGACCATCGGGACTATATTGAATACTTTTGTAAGTTTGTGGGAGCCCCATATACGGGGAGACTCTTTGCATACATTGTATTGTACACAAAACAAAGACTTTTACTGTAACAGGTACCTGACAATGAAGCATCATCATCATTATCAAAAAGATATTATTTTTTAATATTACTATTGATAGACTAAGGTACTTCCTTTGAGTGCATGGTACAAATTTTGAAGCCAGTAACTGCAGCAAATTTCAATAGGGATGTGTCAAATTAAATTCTTGTGATGAATTTGCATTTAAGTATTCCTCTTGGCAATAACTGTTCGTCACTTCCATCCATCTACAGTCTCTGCTACTGATTCACTGTTAGTTTTCACTGCCAATTAGGAAGCTGCCAATATTTGTCTTGATGTACAAAGCATCAAGAGTCCAGTAGAATGGGCCATAATCTTGCAACATATTACATATTACAACATGGAAAAGACGGTCAGTTCTTCCCATTGGGTCTATGTTGTTTTACAGAGCAATCCAATCTCTGTGATGGTCGCCAAAAAAGGATGTGTGGGTAAAAAGTAAGGTTTTCAGCACCCAATTAAATCATTTTTGGATATTATGGAAAATGTGAGGAGTGTGTGTGTGTGTGGGGGGGGGGGGGGGGGGAAGATTTAATAGGAACCCGAGGGGCAATTTTATTACGATACGGTGGGTATCTGGAAGGAGCTGCCACAGAAGGTTGTTCAGGCAGGTACTATCACAACCTTTCAATTTATTTTCGAAAGGTACATGGATAGGAAAGGCTTAGAGGGATATGGGCCAATCGCAGGCAGGTGGGACTAGTGTGGATGGGGCATGTTGGTTGGCGTGGGTAAGTTGGGCTGAAGGGCCTGTTTCCACGCTGTATGACTCTCAAAGTCTAATGAAAATAACAGGTAAAGAAAAATCAATGGATTGGCATTTTGTAAATATGCAAGCAGTTTAAAAAAATCTACTGCACACGTGGTTAACGGTTTCAATTGCATTTCCTGTAAAGAGTCTGTTTTGCATCTGTACTCTAAGACTGGGAAGTTTCCATTCTACCTCTAGGGAGTATAGTGTTCAATGCAGATTCTGCGGAATGTGGCTTCACCATTCCATTACTGACCTGATCTCACGTCAAACAGTTGGTGCTTTTGTCGTCACAAAGTGGGACAGGTCCCTCGGTGAAGAGGAAAGTATTTCTTTTCTGTGGCTACCTCACCCTCCATTGTACAGAAGCTCATGGATTGCATTGTTCTCTCAAAAATTCCTGGAATGCTCTAAGCAATACTCTGTAGCACTGCCCTGACCCATTACAAAACCCTGGATGAGAAAGCACATTCCTCGTCTGTAGCCATTAGCCAGTATCCATGTTGGAAACTGGCCACTTACTTTGGCACAGGAGATAAACAAATTAATCATGAAGATACAGCACTACCAACTAAGCGTGGATGCACAACTAGCTCAGTCAGTAGAGCATGAAACTCTTTATCTCAGGGTCGTGGGTTCGAGCCCCATGTTGGGCATCACCCACTTGGCGCCAAAATATGACGACGGGCGAAAGGATTTCACCGTGCAGTGCATACGTGACAATAAAGAACCATTAAACGATTGAACAGAACACAAACTGCATCACACAATTACGCTGCCTTATGAATCACGGAATGCGTTATCTCCATCCCACCTGAAGCAATGTAATTTGCTACGAAAGATGATTCAAATTTCAAGTCAATTTGGGCAAACAAAATAGGGAAATTCCTTGCTGATTCTCTCAAATTATCTCAAATTGGAAAATCACTGGTATTGATAATCCTCCACAGTTCCCAGGTTTTCATGAGATAAACTCCGGCCCATGACAGGAATCAGCTTTTGCTTAAAGGAATTCAGCAGCAACCATCTACTCCTGACCCAAAAGCCAATCCCAGTTATTCCAATTAAAAGTCACCTGCATGAAACAATAATGGCTTCTCTCTCCATGGATGTTGCCTGGCATCTGATAACATCCAACTTAGTACCATAGCACGATTATTATTCTCTCTCTATATATATAATTAGTCACCTATTAAATCTGCTTATGGTTACACAAGGCACTAGCAGATGCTGGGATACAAAAAATGAAACAAAGTGCTGGAGTAACACAGCAGGTCAGGCAGCATCTATTGAGAACATGGATCGGCAATGATTGGCATGGATAGGGTACAGATTGTGGATGATCAGCCATGATCACATCGAATGGCGGTGCTGGCTCGAAGGGCTGAATGGCCTACTGTCTATTGTCCATTTTGGGACAGCTCAAGACATCTATTGTTACCATGTAGTGTTGAAATTTTGGCTGCACTATAACTGGGAAATTGAGCTTCAGTAAGCAATCTGGTGGTTTTATTCATTAACCATAGAAAACCAAGTGGCCATAGGAGCGGCACAGTGGTGCAGTGATAGAGCGGCTGCCTCACAGCACTAGAGACCTGGGTTCGATCCTGACTATGGGTGCTGTCTGTGTGGATTTTGTACGTTCTCTTTGTAACTTTTCACTGTACCTCGGTAGACGTGACAATAAACTAAATTGAACTGAACTAACTGCGTGGTTTTTCTCCAGGTGCTCCGGTTTCTTCCTATATTTGAAAGACGTGCTGGTTTGTAGGTTAATTGGCTTGTAAAAATTGCCCCTAGTGTGTAGGATCAGAATGTGGGATAACATAGAATGAGTGTACGGGTGATCGATGGTCATCGTGGAGTTGGTAGGCCGAAGAACCAATCTCTATGCTGTATCTCCAAACCAAATCAAACTAAACCAGTTGTGCCAGATTCATAGGTAGACAAAAATGCTGGAGAAACTCAGTGGGTGAGGCAGCATCTATGGAGCGAAGGAATGGGTGACGTTTCTGGTGGAGACCTTTCCAGATTCATTGTTTGAGTTATTTCTCTAACAACTGTAGAAAGCAGCAGATGGCTTCTCAGAACACCCAGCTCATGAGCAGCAGAGATAATGTGTTTGGTCATGTCCACAGATGCTCCTGCTCTATCGTGTCCACTATTAACCAGCTGAACCAGACTGCAAATGTAATATCTGATTCAACAAGTCCCTTCAGACTGGAGAAGGGTCCCATCCAAAATGTCATCTGTTCATTTCCTCCACATTGTCGCTAGTGTGTGTCGGATAGTGTTAGTGTGCGGGGATCGCTGGTCGGTGTGGACTTGGTGGGCTAAAGGGCCTGTTTCTGTGCTGTATCTCTAAACTAAAAAACTGCACAAAGATGCTACGTTGCCTGTTCCTCCAGCACTGTTTTTTTGCTCAAGATTCCAGCATTTGTACTCTTTTGTGTCTCCAAGAGCTTTTAAATGTTTTACTAAATCATAAGATCTATAAATAGGGTATTCTTGTTCTAAACAACCGATTCACAGAAACAGTCAAAATCTGGTCAAGTTACACCCATTAAAATGTACTCCTTCACATTCATAAGATGTCAACTGAAGTAATCTCTACATACACACTGATTATGAATTATTATTTACAGAACTCTACACGTGTGGCACAGAAAACACGATCCAAATGTTCAAAAATAAAACAAGCTTTTGGCTCCCTGTTTGAAATTAAATGGTTGTCCCATTTCTAAGAAAAAAAACGAAGGAATCTCCATCCAAAAGATTAATGGACAGATGCCAAACTTAATATGTTTCTACAGTCACTAAAAAATGCTGATGTGAACGAAAAGTAAGTCAGGGACTGAAGGCAAATATGTCCATAAGCCCACCTTGGGAATTCTGCCGTTGTGTATCTGACCGCAATGGGACCCAGAATCAAGACTGCTAATAAATCAGGTTGCTTCCTTTAACTCCTGACGATACACCGTCACTGTAGACAGCAGTGGGAGGAAGATGGCCGACTTGCAATAATTGCATGCAGAAGGTGTAACTCAGCCCAGCAGTGTGGATCTACATACTTGCTCTGCTTGGCAGATGTTAACAAATATTTGGCCTTGTGTGCGTTTGCTTTTCTCACGGGTGAATAAGCAGTCCCAGAACGCAAGACATGAAGGTGGCACAGTGGCACGGCTGTATAGTTACTGCCTAACAGCGCGACTGAGACCAGGTTCGATCCTGACTATGGGTGCTGTCTGTACAGAGTTTGCATGTTCTCCCTGTGACCTCGTGGGTTTTCTCCAGGTGCTCTGGTTTCCTCTCGCCATTCCAAAGATGTGCGTGTTTTCAGGTTAATTGGCTTCTGTAAATTGTACCTAGAGTGTAGGATAGAACTAGTGTATGGTGTGATTGTTGGTCGACAACAGACTCGGTGGGCCAAAGGGCCTGTTTCCACGCTGTATCTCTAAAACTAAAACTACAAATAAAAGCTAAAGACATAATTATGCCAAATTTCACATTGAAGATAGTATCATTAGCATGGTATTCATTCTAGGCCAGAGGTAATTTAAACTTGCTTGCATCAAGAGTCAGTTTCATACTTGTCATGGTCAGACTATTGCTTGACAGCTGGGTGTAATGATGGTTTTGAAATGTACCAGCATGCATTGAATTGGTTGTTAATCTTTGGGCGGGCGTTTGTGGAGACACAGCTTTTAATGAGAAAAAGGAGGACAGATTCATATTTTTTCAAGGAATTTGAAACATCATAATGAAACTCAGGTTTTAGAAATTATGCATTCCACAGCCATGCCATTTCATTTATACGTCATTAAAATGCTGACACAAGTGATCAGATTTTCTGACCACAGGTGGTTTCACCTTTCCATTCTGCTGGGAGATTAGTGAGTCAGTGAGACTGGAGAGCACTGTGACCTCAGTGGCTGTTACAGCCTGATAAACAGCACAAGAATGTTCCTGCAGCTTATCTCTGTACAGAACGCAGACATGAGCAGTTCAATCATCATCACCTGCAGTTCTACCAAACACCTCTTGCGCTCAAGATGATAGCTGCAAACATTTGGCTCTTTTTAAAGTAATAGTTTTGACCCCAGCTATAAACCTTAGAGATGTACAAATTTGTAACATTATACATTACCTTTTTGGCAGTCGATCCAGATTGTGCACCTGGAGAAAAAATGACTAAGCCTTTTTGGTATGGGCTGCGTTGCTTTGAAAGAAGTCATGTCTCTCACCCAATTCCTGGGACGGCTCATTGATGTATAATGAGAGATTGGAGAGTCATAGAGACCTGGAGTCATTGAGTCATCCAGTGTGGAAACAGGCCCTTTGGCCCAACTTGCCAATGCCGATGAACATGCCCCATGTCCACTGGTCCCATCTGCCTGTGTTTAACCCATATCCCTCCAACCTATCCCGTCTATCTATCTATCTATCTAAGGGCGACAGATGGCGCAATGGGCTAAGTGTTCGGCTGGCAACCGGAAGGTAGCCGGTTCGAATCCCGCTTGGAGTGCATACTGTCGTTGTGTCCTTGGGCAAGACACTTCACCCACCTTTGCCTGCGTGTGAATGTGTGTGAATGTGTGTGAGTGATTGGTGGTGGTCGGAGGGGCCGTAGGCGCAGATTAGCAGCCACGCTTCCGTCAGTCTGCCCCAGGGCAGCTGTGGCTACAGAAGTAGCTCACCACCACCGAGTGTGACTGAGGAGTGAATGAATAATGCGATGTAAAGCGCCTTGAGTATTAGAAAGGCACTATATAAATCCCATCCATTATTATTATTATTATTATCTACCAAATGTTTTTAAACTTTGCGATAGTACCTGCCTCATATTCCTCCTCCGAAAAGCTTGTTCCATATACCCACCATCCTTTGTGTAAAAAAAGTTGCCCCTCAGGTTCCTATTAAATCATTGCCCCCTTACCGTAAACCCCTGGAGTACTGAAGAATGAGGGGGATCTGAGGGAAAGCTACAATATTCATTCAGGAACGTGAGAAAGTGGCATAAAGGTCAATGCAGAAAGTTGCCGATTGAATCGTGTACTATATTGTTGCAGTAATATTGTACGGTGCAATTCCCAGGCTAGTGAGAATCCTTGCTGAGAAGCAATCACATATGGTACTCATAACACGCGTGTAGCACATTGATGTAAAATGCTTTGGAACACTTCACAGAAGTGATTATTAAGATATGGATACCTTTAGCCCACATTTGGCCCATACCCCTCTAAACCTTTCCTGTCCATATACCTGTCCAAATGTATTTTCAATGTTGTTATAGTACCTATCTCAACGATGTCCTCTGGCAGCTTGTTCCATATACTCACTGTTTGTGAATGATCCACGACAACATACATAGTGAAAGATTAGTCTTTATTCCATAAGTAATCCAGTACATTTAAACTGCCAGCCATTCATACCCAGCTCGGCGTGGCTTCTGAGAGCTGGCTGACCTTGTTAGTGCAGTACCGTGTAGTACCGTAATACCATGTAATGAGTGGCATGCATATAGGTGTAGTAGAGATTATAAATGGCATGGATTAATAAGGGTTAATCTACATCCTTCCTCTTAAAGAAGCAAATCATATATAGAGTGGTTGATAGAGTATATATTGTAAAACACCAGTATGAGCTGTGTGCATATATGAGCACATAAAACAAAACAGGTCAAGTACAGTTCAATTATAGTCGGTAAACTCTCCAATCAGCGGGATTGGCTTGCAGACACGACCTGCACGTGTACAGTAATACCCCTCATGCGCCTCATCCTTCTCTGAGGAAGCAAGTCCCTTATCGGGTGAACGTGGAGAAGACACCGGTGGAGATGGGAGCACTGGGGAAGGCAGGGATGGCGCTGGCACCGGTAGAGGAATCACTGGAGTGGCATTCGTGGAGCGTGAGGGAAGACCGACAGGCTGGTCAGGGTAAGGACGGGAAGGTGCTGGTTCATTAACCGGGAGGAGGTGTTGGCGGGTGCGTCGGTAAATGCCATTGTCAACACTGACCAGGAATGAGCGTGGCTTCGCGGTTGACCCCAGAATTACTCCAAGGTGGTCATAGCCTTTGAGCAACCGTAAGCGGACAACCTGACCCGTGTTGAGCGGTTGAAGCGGAGAGCTGGTTTTATCATAACATTTTCTTTGTATGTCGCGGCGGTGTTGGAGCCAGGATTGGATCGCCGATGGCGCGCGAACTTGTGTTTCTAGCAGTTGCTTGGCCATAGGCAGGGTGGAGCGGGTTCGCCGTGACATGAGTCGTTCGGCCGAAGATCCCAGGAGAGAGTCGCGGACAATGTTTCGTAGGTCGAGATAGACATCAGAGCCGGCCCTGTGTGAGTGTTCCATTAGTTCTTTTGCACTAATTACCGCCCGCTCGGCCAGGCCGTTGAACTGCGGGTACTCGGGGCTACTATAGGTCCCCGCGACAGTCTCCTTTGGAGGCATGGGTTTGTATCCCACTCCTGACACCATGTTTGTGAATGATCCACGACAACATACATAGTGAAAGATTAGTCTTTATTCCATAAGTAATCCGGAACATTTAAACAGCCAGCTCGGCGTGGCTTGTGAGAGCTGGCTGACCTTGTTAGTGCAGTACTGTGTAGTACCATTATACCATGTAACGGGTGGCATGCATTATGTGTCGTGGAGATTATAAATGGCATGGATTAATAATGGTTAATCTACACTCACCATCCTCTCTGTAAAAGTAGATCCTCAGGTTCCTATTAAATCTTTCCCCTCTCACCTTAATCCTATGTCCTCTAGTTTCCACCTACTCTGCGCAAAAAATTATGTATTCACCCTATTATGACATTACACACCTCAGCCCTCTGACCTTCAAGTCTCAGCCTGCTCAACCTCTCCCTGTAGCTCATGTCCCTGAGTGCTGGCACCGTCCTCGTGAATCTTCTCTGCACTCTTTCCAACTTTGTGACATCCTTCCTATAGCACGGTGACCAAATCTGAACACAATCCTCCAAATGTGGCCTTGCCAACATGTTGTTCAACCGCAACATGACAACTTTTCCCTGCTCCATGCAGTCTGGCGCAAAGAAAGATTTCTAAATGTGACTTTTTCTTTCTCTCCTCTGCAGTTTGTTTTAATTTCATAGATTGCAAGTTAATCCTTGCAACATTAGTGATAGAAAAACAATGATGTAAAAGGGACTTCTATTCAAGGATCGTGCTAAGTTGACTTCATTTTTAATACCAATGAATGGCATTTCAGGGAAAAGCTTCATTTGAAAGTTTTTTCTAGGACACTTAGCCAAGCCTTTTCCAATCATCGCTTTGGGTGGAGCATAGTCTCTTGACTAATTACATAAAAATGTAAATTAAAAACAGATTGCCTTTAAAATTAAAAGCTCCAGCCAATTTTATTTTGCCTTTTGATAATCTTTCATGGTTGTCAAGGGGGGAGGGTACTGCTTAACTTTACGTGGGTGAAGGTCAGAGGAAAATGAAACCATTAGATAAGGAAGATTTCAAATTGGCAGCAGTTCTTCTGTACTTGTCTATGATTGTATTTATTCATAGTATGATTGTTACTGGATTGTATGCAAAACAAAGATTGTCACTGTGTCTCGGAACATTGGTATATGTGTCAATAAAGTATTATCATCATCATCATTAATAATTCTGATATCAAAACTAATGATCTGCAGATTCAAACCCTTGGCAGCTGGGGAATTTAAACTTGATTAATTAAAGAAATCTGGATTTCAAAATTGCATTTCAGCAATGATAATGATGAAACCATTAGATGCAAAAAAATGTTTCAATAATAGATATCTACTAACTTTACATACATGTGTCCATACCCAAACACTGTGATTGACTTTTAACTGCTCACTGAAATGTTTAGTTTAGTTTATTATTTCCCATGTACCGTGATACTAATCCTTCTTGATTAGTATGAGTGTCAGAGGTTATGGGGAGAAGGCAGGAGAATGTTAGGAGGGAGAGATAGATCAGCCATGATTGAATGGCAGAGTAGACTTGATGGGCCGAAAGGCCTAATTCTGCTCCGATCTCTTATGATCTTACGATCTATACAGTGAAAAGGTTTTGTTTGCGTGCTATCCAGTCAGAGAAAAGGCGACACATGAATACAATCAAGCTGTCCATAGTGCACAGTTAAAGAGAACAGATAAAGGGTACAACATTTAATGCAAAGGTAAAACATTGAAGCCAATTAAAGGAAGTACAAAGGTCTCCAGAGGTAGATGGGAGGTCAGGACCACATTTTAGCTGATGAGAGGACTGTTCATTCGCTTGATAACAGCTGGGAAGAAACTGTTTCTGAATCTCGAGGTATGTGTTTTCAAACTTCTGTATCTCCTACCTGATCAAACACAAGGTGTCCTCCTCTACATTAACTAATACAACTCATACACGCAGCACAGCGCAGTACCGAAGTGGGCTCATACATTTTACTTTCGCTCTGAGCCAGGATAAGCATTGACAATCTAAACACAGTTTCCTTGAATGTGCAAAGCCAACTAGACTCATTCCATAAGTGATTCTTGACAGGAGCATGAGGTACATGAATTAATTGTTGAAGGCATACAATAACTTAGGCATACAATACACACAGGACATGAAAAATGCAAAATATTAAGTAAATATTGAAATAAATCTGTATAATAATATTTTACTGGTTTTGTACATTTTTGACCTCAATTTAATTTTCTGTGTAATTTAATTTTAAATTATCACTATAATTTGAATGAAGTTTAGCCAGAGAGACATAGTCATACAACGTGGAAAATCAACCTTTGGTCCAACTTATCCACGCCAACCAACATGCCCCATCTACACTTTCCTACCTTACCTTAAACCTACAGAATGTCCTCTGCTTCTTGATTCCTTTACTCTGGATAAAAGACGGTGCATTTACCTTATCTATTCGCCTTCTGCAAAATATCCTTTCACATTTGGGGAATTGAACACAAGGCAGGAGGTTGTTTTCCAATCATCATATGGGTTTCCTCCTGGGCGTTCTGATTTCTTCCCATATTCCAAAGACATGCTATTTGGTAGGTTAATTGTGCTTTTTTTGATTTAATTGATTAGACAATAGACAATAGGTGCAGGAGTAGGCCATTCGGCCCTTCGAGCCAGCACCGCCATTCAATGTGATCATGGCTGATCAACCCCAATCAGTACCCCGTTCCTGCCTTCTCCCCATATCCCCTGACTCTGCTATTTTTAAGAGCCCTATCTAGCTCTCTCTTGAAAGCATCCAGAGAACCTGCCTCCACTGCCCTCTGAGGCAGAGAATTCCACAGACTCACCACTCTCTGTGAGATAAAGTGTTTCCTCGTCTCCGTTCTAAATGGCTTACTCCTTATTCTTAAACTGTGGCCCCTGGTTCTGGACTCCCCCAACATCGGGAACATGTTTCCTGCCTCTAGCGTGTCCAAACCCTTAACAATCTTATATGTTTCAATGAGAACCCCTCTCATCCTTCTAAACTCCAGAGTGTACAGGCCCAGCTGCTCCATTCTCTCAGCATATGACAGTCCCGCCATCCCGGGAATTAACCTTGTAAACCTACGCTGCACTCCCTCAATAGCAAGAATGTCCTTCCTCAAATTAGGGGACCAAAACTGCACACAATGCTCCAGGTGTGGTCTCACTAGGGCTCTGTACAACTGCAGAAGGACCTCTTTGCTCCTATATTCAATTCCTCTTGTTATAAAGGCCAACATGCCATTCGCTTTCTTCACTGCCTGCTGTACCTGCATGCTTACTTTCATAGACTGATGTACAAGGACCCCCAGATCCCGTTGTACTTCCCCTTTTCCCTACTTGACGGCATTTAGATAGCAATCTGCCTTCCTGTTTTTGCTACCAAAGTGGATAACCTCACATTTATCCGCATTAAACTTCATCTGCCATGCATCTGCCCACTCCCCCAACCTGTCCAAGTCACTCTGCATTCTCATAGCATCCTCCTCACAGTTCACACTGCCACCCAGCTTTGTGTCATCTGCAAATTTGCTAATGTTACTTCGAATCCCTTCATCCAACTCATTGATATATATTGTAAATAGCTGCGGTCTCAGCACCGAACCTTGCGGTACCCCACTAGTCACTGCCTGCCATTCTGAAAGGGACCCATTAATCCCTACTTTTTGTTTCCTGTCTGCCAACCACTTCTCTATCCATGTCAGCACTCTACCCCCAATACCATGTGCCCTAATTTTTCCCACTAATCTCCTATGTGGGACCTTATCAAATGCTTTCTGAAAGTCCAGGTACACTACATTGATTGAAAGATACGACATGAAAACAGGCCCTTCGGCCCACCAGGTCCACGCCAACCATCGATCACCTATTCCTAGTTCTATGTAATCCCACTTTTTTTTCCATCACCTCTACACTACAGGCAAATTAGGAGCCAATTAACTTACAAACCTGCACGCCCTTGGGATGTGGAAAGAAACTGGAGAACCTGGAGGAAAACCTGCAGGGAGAATGTTCTAACTCCACACGGAACAGCACCTGAGGTCATGGTCAAACCTAGGTCTCTGGTGCTGTGAGGTGGCAGCTCTACCAGTTATGCCACTGTGCCATTCCATGGTGATGCTCCATGAAATGACACCCTTAACAAATGTGATGGAGGGAAAACTGAATAACGAGGAGGTTGATGGAGGTAGCAGCTTCTGGTACAGAGAAACAACAAACGTGTTACCTTTTCTAAGTGCACAGTAGAAGAAACTGGGGAGAGTTAATAGGCATTTGAGAGGTCTGAGAGAGAAGTGGTTTCACGGAAATGTCACTGAAGGGATTGCTGCAATGGCTGGCATAGATTGGATGCCTACTTCTATATCAAAAGAAAAATATGTCAGGAACATAAATATATTTGTGTAAGGGATTTAGTTTGTGCTTTTACACCTGTTATGATTTAATAGAAAACATTTAATGGATCAGATGAATTTGAGCACAGACAGATCTTTCTTCATTGAGATAGCTTTCATCTGAATGAGTAATTCCAAAAGAAAAACAGTTACAGATTGCTATTTTCTTCAATCACAACAAAGATACAGAATTCCTGAAACCAAAATATCGACCGCATATTAATCGACATTCATTAACAACAATTTAGAATTCTTAATGTTGAACAGAGGGCGAGCCCATAAGATTTAAAAGAGCATGTCTTTCTCATATTAGACTGGGAATTTTCTTTCTCCCATTGTGAATTTTTGTGATGCTGCCACAAGATTACTCACTACACTGATTGTGCTTTATATAAACAAATGGTTGCTAGTGCCCATTCTGGTTACCTAATGACTCTGGTTGACATGATGATTCACAAGGGGTTGACCCTGGAATTCAATGTAATCACAGAGACATTTTAGTTTTAGAGATGCACTGTTTTCTGACACAGTGGCGCAGCGGTAGCGTTGCTGCCTTACAGCGCCAGAGACCCAGGTTCGATCCTGACCACGGGTGCTGTCCGTACGGTGTTTGTTCGTTCTCCCTGTTACCCACGTGGGTTTTCTCCGGGTGTTCAGATTTCCTTCCACACTCCAAAGACTTAAGGCTCTGTCTCACGGTGTTGCGGTCATCAGCGGTGAAGCGCGGCGTCGCCCGTAGAGGGGACCGCACGGCAACGGCGAGAGCGCCGAGCCTATGCCACAGGAGCGCCGCACGGGTGCTGCGCGGGGGCCGAGTGATTTAAGTGCGGCTGGTCCCAGGAGCTTGCGGTAGGTTAAAAAAAAGGGCGGGCCGACTGCGATGACGTCATTTCAGATCTGCGGGGCTGTGGCGGCGGCCGTGCTGATCGCGGCGCTGTGGCGGCGGCCATGCCGCACACGTGCCTCACTGGCGGAGGCTGTGGCGGTGGCTGTGGCGGCAGTCGTGCCTCACTGGCGGAGGCTGTGGCGGTGCAAGTTCGACGCACGTCGCTCGTGCCACACTGGCGGCGGCTGTGGCGGCGGCCGTGCCGCACTCGTGCCTCACTGGCGGAGGCTGTGCGGTAGGAAAAGTTTTTTGAACAGTTGGTTTTATTTTAGCACCGTGTGGTGTTGGGAACAACGGCGCACGGCCCCGGAATTGTGCGTTTGACCGAGTGCGCGGTCTATGGCGGCCCAGGAGCGGTAGATTCTTCCTGTTTCGCCGCCAATGACCGCAGACTCGTGAGACAGGCCTTTTACAGGATTGTAGGTTAAAGGGGTGTCCATGCTCGCAAATGCAGAATTGATAGAGGTGGTGAATGACAAGTCCAGGGTTGTCTCGTCAGTGCTGTGGGGTTGGGGAGAGGAGCCTGAAGTTGAACCGGTAAATAAATTTAAGTAAATAAATAATATTTGCCTCACAATGCCAGAGACACTGATTTAATCCTGATCTGCTATATGTGAACTTTATACGTTCTCCCTGTGACCACGTGAGTTTCCTCTGGGTGCGCCGGTTTCCGCCCACATACCAAAAATGCATGGGTTTGTAGGTTAATTGGCCTCTGTCAATTGCCCCTAATGTGTGTAGACTGTGGATTCACACTAGACCACAGAACCAGTGTGAATGGGTGATCGATCGGCAGTGTGGACACAGTGGGCCGAAGGGCCTATTTCTATGCTGTACTTCTAAACTAAACTAAACTAAACTAAACTAAACTAAACCTAACTAAAACAATGTAACAAAATTACCAGAGAAGGGAAAGAAATAGGGAGTGCTGGAAATTTCTGCAGGCTGTCCCACGGGCAGGCGATTCCATGCAGCAAGCGCGACCTAACCGGAAGCGGGGGCCGCGCGGGTGCCGCACGGGTGCCGAGTGATCACCGTATGGCCTGTCCCACGAGCATGCGAATGCATGCAGCAAGCGCAACCTAACCGGAAGCGGGTGCCGCGCGGAGGCCGAGTGATCACCGTACGGCCTGTCCCACGAGCATGCGAATGCATGCGGCGAGCGCGACCTAACCGGAAGCAGTTTTAATGTGACCCGGTAAAAGGCGGGCCGACTGCGAATGGACATCGCGTGGCGTCGGGTGATGATGTCATCGTGCAACACCACGCGCTAGGCCTACTCCGTCGAGACGGTGCGCGCGGCGTCGAGGCGGCAGTGGGGCGGCAGGCCGTTGCCGCGCGGGATTTTTGAACACTGTTTTTCGGAGCCGCGCGCGGTGTCGGGACCAACTCCATACGGCTCCGGCGATCTACGTGGGACCGGCCCCGCGACCTTCGCGCGGTCCCCGCACGGCCCCCGCTTCCGGTTAGGTCGCGCTAGCTGCATGGAATCGCCTGTCCGTGGGACAACCCCTTAATGCCTGCAGAAATTTCCAGCACCCTATTTCTTTCCCTTCTCTATTTTATCCTTGCCATGCAAGTGAAATGTGAAATTAGCTTCAATTAGTTACTTCCCAGAAATATTCCAAAATAATGCATAACCTTTACAAATTCATCTTTTACCATTACATAGCAAAACATTTAGCCTTATATGGAGATGTCTTTTTGGATAGGGCTGCAAATGACCCACTAGTAGAAACCTGATTTGCTATAAAGAAACTATTTTTGTTCACAGCTCAATAACTGAATTATTGAGCTTGAAGGACGTTCATGAAAAGATCTCTAAATTTTGTGTGAAGCACTTCCTGAAGGTAATTCGAGCATATTACAGTCACTAACGCCAATCAGTTTTTTTTAATGACTTTGACTCTTAATCCACAAAGTCAATCTATTAAGCCAACTGCAGGACCAGAAAACTAATGCTCCAAATTTTTTCTTAACTATGTTTCAGTTTTTCAACAATAGAAATTGGAAACATATGGCCCATCCTCCTAATAGTCCTAATGCTTGCTTTTAACATATCACAATAATTAACTACTCTGCTATAAGTAAAGAGATTTGCTTCTCAGACAACACTTTCACTATCAACTCAACATCTGATAAAGCACTGCACAACTTTCCTTTGTTTCAAAATATAAAATGCAGCTTTAGCAATATCTTGAACTTTCATTAACTAGGTTGGATTAGTGATTGGATAATTCTCACACAGTGGTCACCTGAGTGTGGAGGCTTTATTGTTCAACAAGGCTGGCTAATGATTTACCAACACCATTGAAATATGTCTATGTTGTTAAACTTTCATTAAAATGAGTAAGAGAATCAAGATGATGTTTAATTCAGATTTTTAATTGCCCTCATTAAGGTAACAGTGACAGAAACATTGGTGCAATTGAGTACAAACTGTATTTGTGACAGCGGGCTTATATTTGGGACACCCAAGTAAGGCATTGTGGCTGCATTAGTTGAAAAGGATGATAGTTTCACGGAGTCCGCTTCAAATCTTAATGGCTATGTATAAATTCAAAGCTGTTGCTGTCCTTGCACCTGCCACTTTCATTAACCTTCTGCTCCTCACCCATCCAAATCTGTGTTTAGTTTAGTTTAGAGGTACGGCATGGAAACAGGCCCTTCGGCTCTTCGAGTCCACACCGACCATCGATCACCTGTTCACACTAGTTCTATGCTATCCCACATTCTCCTCCACGCCCTACACACAAGGGGACAATTTACAGAAGCCAATTCACCTACAAACCCTTTGGGATGTGGGAGGAAACTGGAGCACCCAGAGGAAACCCATGTGGTCACATGGAAAATGTACAAACTCCACGCAGACAGCACCTGTGGTCAGGATCGAATCCCCAGGTCTCTGGCACTGTGGGGTAGCAGTTCTACCAGCTGCACCAGTGTGTAGCCCTAGTTTCAATCTCTTGTCAACCTAACGTCCTTGGCCCCCAGTTAATGCCAGTGTGAGTACAGTACCATTCTGAATGGCTGACACAGTCTCCGTAGACACAATCTCCGTAACATTGATGAAAATTTACCTGGCAGTATCTTGTACAATGAAGATGAACATTACTCAGGCTGGATTTCTGGTGTGAATTCAAGCAAAACAAATGGTAAAGATACCTTTGTGATGAGTAACATGTGGACATAACAGATGGGAAAATGAGAGAGGAGATTTATAGCTATAATGTGGTCTCGGCTTGATCAACAGGAAATTCCCAGTCATGGCCATTAACAAAATGAGATCTTCTGAGACCTGTGCAATTTTGATTCCATGCATTCCGTTCTTCGTTGAATAATAAATGATTTACAAGAAATAGTGGTAGCAACCATATATGGTCACCTCGTCGATGAACCAATGCCATCCAAACCCATATCGGAAACAGGGTCATGAGGAGATGACATCACCTGCGAGGCCAAGGGTTACTTCTAAAGCAAGTAGTCGTCAGCAGCAGCTTTTTGTCAGCGTTTTCTGGAATGCAAAGAATTTACAAGTGCTTATTCAAGGAGGTAGCCCAGTTACAAAGAAATGTTTGTTCCACTGTGGAGGTCAAATGACTAATCCACCGTGTTGGCAGATTCCCCGGCTCCAATCTCCTTCAGTGAGAAGGAAATCCTCTGATCCAAATTTAATCTGTGCTAAGATGTGGTCAAAGATGACACTGGTGTGCTGTAAATATTGGACGGAGTCATAAGTTCACAAATTATAGGAGCAGAATTAGGCTACTCGGCCCATCAAGTCTACTCTGCCATTCAATCATGGCCTATCTATCTTTTCCTCTCAAGGAAGGGAGGTATTGTCTGAAACCTATTTAGGCTTCACATTTGGTACTAAGTTTGGAGCAGCTGGGTGCAATTTTAAACAGTTAGCACAAAGAGAGAGGCAGAGTTGGTACTGGTATATTACTAATATTGACACATCGACCAAGATGCAGTGAAAAACTCTGTTTGTATGCTATCTTGTTCAATAGAATCATCGAGTCATAGAGTTATGCAGCACAGAAACAGGCCCTTCATCCCAACTTGTCCATGCTTCTTTCCACAAAGCCAATTCTGTATCCAGGCAGCTCGCTATCCCTTGATTCTATGCGATCTAACCTTCCAGAGCAGCCTCCATTGGGGACTTAAATATAATCAAGCCATACACAAGCACAACAAGTCAAGTGAGTTTATTGCCATGTGTCCCTGATAGAACAATGAAATTCTTGCTTTGCTTCAGCACAACAGAACATAGTAGGCATTGACCACAAGGCATTCTATAAAATATACACACATGAATCAATATACTGATAAAGTGCAAATAACAGTATTGGCTAATAAAGTTCAGTGTTCAGGCAAGGCAAAGAGAGTGTAACCAGAGTGTGGACTATGATGTTACAGCTACAAATAAAATGCAGATAAAAAACAGTGCAAAGACCACACCGAGGTAAGTTGGAAGATTGGGACTAGTCACTTAGTTTATGAGAGATCCATTTTGTAGTCTGATAACAGGGAAGAAGGTTTTCAGTTGGTTACTGGAAGAGAACATTGGAATCAACGTAGAATGGTTGGTCTTTCCAATATTGGGATGAAGGAAAATTCTCTTCCCGTCCAGTTGCGTAAGCAGGATGGGTGAGATGACAGATGACCGTGGTGGGGGAAAGCATCCTACAGTTGTCAGAGGCTTCTCCAGGCATTCTCTAAGATCAAAAGGCTGTGAGTCTCACTCTGGCATCCCACCAGTGGCGGACTGGCCAGGGTGTCAGCTTGCCCGATGGCAAGTGGGCCCCTGATGAAGTGGGCCCCCTATATCAAGTGGGCCCCTGATGAAGTGGGCTCCCTTTGTCTCTTGGCAACCAATATTTTTAGACCCAGTCCGCCACTGCATCCCACCCTATCTGTTAAATTCAAATATAATCGAGGTGTCAAAGATACCTCTTTAGTTCAGGAATGAGCAGTCAGCCTGGTTGCAAAAGTAACACTCAGTCACAGGGCATTCAGGCGAGGGTGTGTCCAAAACCATATGCAATTCAAGAGATATCAGTGCTAATATCATTCAGGGTCTCTTTGTGCCATTTAGAGATGTGCGGTAACCTAGCGGAAAACATATATTCTTCATATACAAAATACTTTTCTACATTATTGGAAGAAGCAGAATTTCAGAACTATAATACTTAAACTGTGTCCCTTAAGTTATAATTCTCTGAAAATAATGCTGCATCTTAATTACATGGGTCCTGGCTTGAGACGCCTTACAGATTAACTGAAAAGCCAAACACAACGAATCCAAAATAAACACACAGCCTTGAGCCATGGGCATTCTTAATTGTATTGAGACTGCTCACTTTATCAAATCTTTAAAGATCTAAATTATTGATCATTTTCTTCTAACAGTGCTACAAATTGCTACAAATTAATATCAAATTATTATTTCAACACCATCACAAAAACACCCCTGCTTTAATTATTCAAATATGTTGCACTCAACCCGACGTAATAGGATTCTGATCCTTGGCACAGTTGCTTTGGACTCAGTCATGATGTACAGAAGCTCCAGATCCCCGTGGACCTGCAAGAACTCCGGGAGCATTCGCTTACATGCCAATCAGCTCAAATTTGGAGTGGGTGGATTTGTCATCAAGTGTGATGTGATAAACAAGAGGGTTTCCAAGCGTGGCTTATGCATGTGTGGGGAAGGCAAATAATATTAATTTTACAAAACATGCAATGCAGGAGATGGCCATTTAGTCTATAATGCCGCTGTTAGTCGAAAAAGAGCTCCCCAATCTCGTTACAGTTTCCAGCACTCTGTCCACATCTCTGCTTGTCACAGCTTCTTCATCTACGCATCTCAGTACTTTGAAATGTGACCTGAGTTCTGCCTTCATGACCCATTCAGGTTGTGAGCTTGAGATCTCTGTTGGGTTTTCACCATCTCCTCCTATTTCTGATGCAGAACGGTCAGCTTCAGCAGAGACCTTCCCTTTGTGCCCTTACGCCCACACCTCAATGACTTCCAAGCCCGCCATGATGTTGAGCTCTTCTTCCGTCACCTCCGCCTCTGGTCATTTAAAAACAAATCAGTCTGAAGAAGGGTCTTGACCTAAAACGTCACCTATAGGCTGTGGGCCGAGCATCAAAAATGTGTCTAGAATTTAACTTTCGTGACCCATGTCTCAGAACTACATTAAATTTTGCACAGATTTAGATAAAATATAATTGAGAAGGAAGTCATAACTCGTCAGTGCCAAAAGTTGCACATTAATTAATTAAACTAATTAGAAAATGAGATTTAAAAAATGAGCGCCATCTAGTGTCCAATGCCCAATTTACACCATGGGGAGCCTAATTCCATGCTGCGGTCTATTTAAACCATATATATATGACGTGAATATGACTGTAATCGTATATAATGATGTATAATTATATTATATGAAAATAATATAATTAATATAATTGTGAGTGTGTATTTTGAATGAGTCTGCCACAGAGGTCCGGCTCCTGAACCAGCCTAATTAATGGGTGAGGGCAGTTCCTGTGGGTTCCCCCATTTACTGAACCCCACTGACTGCAAGTGTGCAGAGTGGGGGTCACGGCCATAGTGGGACTGGGGCAGTGCCAGGCTGGGGGAAGGCTGAGGCATCTTCCACTGACAGGAAAATGCCTAACCCTAACCCTAACTCGCTCCCCTTCCAGAGCTGCCCACGGCTGGAGCTGGAGCCACTTTGGGACCGGCTGCGGGGTCTGTACATGTGGCCCCGCAGTGCGTCCACCTCGGCCAGCATGCCCTTATGGATCATCGTGGTGATGGTGGTGGGGAGCAGCACTGCCAGTCTTCAGCACCCACATAGCGCCGGCACTGTCAGTCCGCCCGCTCGCTCACTGCAACACCGGCCTACCGACAGCCCGACCGACCACTCGCAGCACCCACCGGCCGTCCGACCACTCTCACCACCCACCGGCGGCCCGGCCCGACCGACCGCTCTCACCACCAACTGGCGGCCCGGCCCAACTCTCACCACCCACAGGCGGCCCGACGGCCCGACAGACCGACCGATCCTTCACAGCATCCATCGGCCTACCCGCAAGCCCGACCGACAGATTGACTGATTGACCGACTGACTGATTGACCGACTGACTGACTGACTGACTGACCGACTGAATAACCGACTGACTAACTGACTGACTGACTGACCGACTGACTGAATAACCGACTGACTGACTGACTGACTGACCGACTGACCGACTGACCCTAACCCTAATCCTAACCCTTGCTCTAAATTTGTTATTTATCATTTTTATTTAACAGTTCACATCATAACTTTATAAAGATAAATCAAATGAAAAACAAAATTATCAGCAAGGTTAGCAATACCTTTATTCCTTGGAAACCTTGTTATAGTTTTGATGTAATTAGGAGGCAGCCATGATCCCAGGGTCCCCGCTGCCTAGCGACCATAAAACAAAGCGTGGGATTGGTCAATTTGCGTCCGACCTCAATGTCAAACGTGCATTGAGTGGACAATTACTCCTCGGAAAATTTGAGGTTTTTCTCATATTTTTAAAAAATGTGCCAGTTTTGGTCTTGATGAGTTTCAGGTATGATTTATATAATATTTTTACACAATATTTTAAAAAGTCAGGTAGTTCCGTGAGTTGGGTCGCGAACTTGAATGAAAAAGCTCCTCGGCCCACAGCCTACTATCCATGTTTTCCTGAGCTGGCTGACCCACTGAGTTATTCCATTACTCTGTGTCTTCTTTTGTAAACCAGCATCCACGGTTCCTTGTCCCTACAACATGCTTGTTCTACGGCTCATCAAATAGTTGTGAGAGGAGGCATTGGCATCATGCAATGGTGCACAGGTGGTGTGAGGCAATACTGGATGGGAGTTTTCTCTTTTTAGTTTAGAGATACAGCGTGGAAACAGCCCCTTTGGCCCATTGGGTCCGCGCCGACCAGCGATCCCCGCACATCAACACTATCCTACACCGCCTAGGGACAATTTTTACATTTACCAAGCCAATTAATCTAAAAACCTGTACGTCTTTGGAGTGTGGGAGGAAGCCGATGATCTCGGAGAAAACCCACACAGGTCACGGGGAGAACGCGCAAACTCTGTACAGACAGCACTCGTAGTCGGGATCGAAACCGGATCTCCAGTGCTGCATTCGCTGTAAGGCAGCAACTCTACCACTGCGCCACCATGACTGCCCTTGAATAACGTCATCCTACACGCTAGTCCATCAGGCTTTGTCCTAGAATGCAAATGCCTCGAGTGCAGGATGGAAGGGTCGTGGCCATTTCAAGACATTCATGAAAGCCTGGTTGAAACTGCAAATAACCTGAGCATCAGTGGAATAAGTTCATGTCATAGGAGCAGAATCAGGCCATTCAACCTATTAAGTCTACTCCGCCATTCAATCGTGGCTGATCTACCAATCCCTCTCAACCCCATTCTCCTGCCTTCCTCATATAACCATTGACGTCCTTACTAATCATAAAGCTGTCAATCGCTGCATCAAAAATACTCAATGGCTTAGCCTCTACACCCATCTGTAGGTATGTTACAAATCGTACCTTCAGTGGTGCTGTAATTCTGTCACTGGCCGTGTGTGCGATTTTGGCGCCTTTAAGGGAGGGGGGCGGGGTTAAAACGCGGTTTCTCCTCCCTTGTCCTGAATTATATTTCGTTGGAGTACAAGTGTTTGCTGAAAAATCGTTCCTAGGGTCGTATTGTGAATTTTATATTTTTATTAAATCGTCAATGTCAGCGCTGGAGTAATTTTTAAAGCAGCTCCTGAAGCGTCAACGCTGATAACGGGGACGGATTTCACACACGGGACAGGTAAACGAAAGTGGTTTCTTTAAATGTATAAAAGTGCTTCTTAAGAAGCCTTTAATTCACATTTTTTCATGCGAAACGGTGATTTTATTCCCCGAACTAACGGCAGTATTTTTCATGCCAATACGGGGTTAAATTCACCGCAAATGAACGTTCCAAAAGATCGCGTTCCAGAAATCCTCACGCACAAGATGATTTAAATGCCCATTAATTTACAGGTATTAAACATTCAATTCCTTCCATTTGGCCTGTAAATTCATGAAAATGAGATTTAAAAATTATGTTATATTGTGAATTATTGTGTGAATGTTATTTGGACACTTAGGCTATTTAAAAATGTTAATCTATTCTTAAGAAATTGATAGATGTTTAGATCTAGTAATTGAATTTTGTAATTAGCTACAATTAGGTAACTAACTAATTATATGCTTTACTTTCATGTCTTCTAAGTAAGATTGTTTCATATTTGTTGCAGAATGCTTCAATCTATAATAACTGAAAATTTCTTTCAGTTATCTTAATTTTTAAGAAAGTTATGGGCTTTTAACTGTCCTCGATCACAGCTTTTGTGTTAAGTCAATGGAAAAGCAATAGGGAACAAGATGCTAATTTCCGAGTATGAAAATGGCCATAACTTCTTTAATACTGAAGATATGAAAGTGAATTAGGTGTCAAATTAAACTTCTTTTTATGCTTTATCTGATGGGATAAATTGCAGACTTTATTTTTTAAATCTCAAAATTTTGTAACATTGCTACCATCTGTGGCAATGAATTCCACAGATTCACCACAGGATTACTAAATAAATTCCTTCTCATCTCCTTTCTAAAGGTACGTCCATTTATTCTGATTAGGAATAACATCCCTAATAGTGCAACATCTATCTATCTATCTATATTATTAAAACTCTGTGTGTGTGTGTGTGTGTATGTCACGTTCCATTTTCAGATTTTTTTTTCAGATTAGATTTTGTGGCCTTTGATTCTTTGGTCAGCCAAAACCACATGCGAAAACTCTGCGATTTTTTCCATTTCGCTAGCGATTTCGCTTTTACATTCGCAAATCCACTCCTCATTACCGTTAGACATTTTTATGTACACATTTTAAAATAAAATCCTTCCCCCACTCATTTTAAAATCTAAACGGAACTCACCAGCTGCGATGTCACAATGCATACATGCCGACCAATCCAACCGGCTTCTCTCTCTCTCTTCATTTGGCAGCCTGGCTCTCCCCCCCTCCCTCCAACTACGCTCGTGCCGTGCCGCCCGCAGCTTGACTCGCCCGCCCGCCCTCCAACTACGCTCGCGCCGCGCCACCCGCAGCTCGACTCGCCCGCCCGCCCGTTCTCAAAATGCTCTGCCGATCGGGAGAAGTCACAGCTGGTGCAGCTCGCGAAGCCCCGCCCGCCTGCGCGTCCCAGAGAGTCAGAAGCCCACAGCTCCACTCGCAAGCCCGCCCGCCCGCTCACTCCAACCCCTCCTCCCCCCTCCCCCCTCCCCGTTCTCAAAATGCTCTGCAGATCGGGAGAAGAGATAAGTCTTTGGCTCTCGGACTCCTCCCTGTTCTGTGTTCCTCTCTCTGAACGAGCAAGATCCTGGGGAGGGGGAGTGGGGGGTTTGAGGGAGAGGGGGGAATGGGGGAGGTGAGGAGGGAGATAGAGTGTGGGAATAGAGGGAGAGGAGTGGGGGTGATAGGGAGTGGGGAATAGATGGACTGCCCCCAACCCTCTCCCTCCCTACTCTTCCCTCTCTCCCTCTACCCCTCTCACCCTCCCTCCCCCTCTCCCCTACCCATTCTCCTCCTCCCTCCCCACTCTTCCCCCTCTCTCCCCCGTACCACTCTCCCCTTTCCTCCACACTCTTCCCCTCTCTCCCCTACCCCATCTCCCTCCTGCCCTCCCTCCTCCCCTCCACCCTCCCCTACCCCCTTCCCTCCACCCCATCCCCTCCCCACCCTCCCCCCCACCTCACCGACTACCTTCCCCCCCTCCCCCCTTCCCTATCCCCCCTCCCCCTTCCCCCTCAGCCCCCTCTCTCTCCTCCCATCTCTCTCACCCTACCCTCCCCCCTCACCCACTCTCCCTCACCCACCCTCCCTCTCCTCTTCCCCTCCACCCCCTCTCCCTCTCTCTGCCCCTTTCTCTTTGTCTCTCCCCATTCACTCTCTGCTCTCACTCTCTTCCCCCTCTCTCTCTCCCCTCTCCCTCTCCCTCTCTCCCATCTCTCTCCCCTCTCTCTCTCTCTCTCTCTCTCTGTCTCTCTCCCCCCCTCTCTCTCCCCCCCCTCTCTCTCTCCCTCTCCTCTCTCTCTCTACCCCCTTTCTCTCTCCTTCCCCCCTCTCTCCCCCCTCTCTCTCTCTCCCCTCTCTCTCTCTCTCCCTTCCTCTCCCCTACCCACCCTGCCCTGCCCTAAACCCCCTTACCCCCTCCCCTCCACCCCCTCCCCTACACCCGTCCCCTACCCCCTTCCCTCCACCTCTCCCGCTCCCTCCCCCCCACCTCTCCCCCTCCCTTCCCCCCACCTCTCCCCCTCCCTTCCCCCCCACCTCTCCCCCTGCCTTCTCACTCCATCTCCTCCCCTTCCCTTCCCCCCTCTCAGCCCCCCTCTCTCTCCTCCTCTCCTCCCATCTCTCTCTCCCCTCCTCCCCCACCCCACCCCCGCCCTCCCTCTCCTCCTCCTCTCCTCCACCCCCCTCTCCCCCTGTCTCTTGCCCTTCTGACTGCCTCTCTCACTGTCTCGCCATTCTCTCTCTGCCCTCACTCTGTACCCCCCTCTCCCTCTCTAGACACGCCTGCGAGTTGGGGGCTATTCGTCAGTGGCTAGGGCGGTTATGGGGTAAAAGGATCTAATTAATAATATTAATATAATATCAAGGGGGTAGTTAGTGTGGGGGTGGTTAGTGTGTGTGACGCCGCATGCCGCCCCGCACCCCGCACCCCCCCCGCAAACGTGCGTTGGGGGAACAGACCCAACGGGTCTGCACTTGGTCTAGTATACGTTTATAAGTGTGTGTGTGTGTGTGTTTGTGTGTGTGTGTGTGCGTGTGTTTGTGTGTGTGTGTGTCATATTTGTGCCCTTTGACATATTTTTGCCCTTTGATTCGTTACTCCGCCAAAACCACACGCAAAATCGCTGAGATTTTTACCATTTCGCTAGCAATTTCACTTTTACATTCGCTCATCCACTCCTCATTAAATTTCGTCATTTTTCTGTACACATTTTTAATAAAATCCTTCCCCCTCCCCACTCACTCATTTTTTTGCCTCCTGTTGGCCAGCCACCATAACGGCTGCTGCCGCCCGGCTCTGCTCCAAAAACGCCGCAATTTTTTCCTTTCGCTGACGATTTTAGCTGCTGCCGCCCGCCTCTCCTCCACTACCCGCCCCCAACACACCCCCCCCCCCCCCGGGCCGGCTCTCTCACGCTGGCTCAAGACGCTGTCTACACTGTCAAGACGCTGAAGCACGTTCGGGAACCAGACCCCGGGGTCTGAAGCACGTTCGGGGTCCATACCCAATGGGTCTGCTCTTGGTCTAGTAACTTTTGATTCTACCATGAAGTTCCTTGGATTTCTTGGTGTGCATCATAAACATGCCCTATATCTGTCCTTATCCAACTGAAAAGGCTGGTGTTCATGATCATTAATTCTGACCCCCTTGGCATTGCAGTGGGAGGTTAGCTCTGCAGAGTTTCCAGCAGAATAACCATCAGGATATTAA
This sequence comes from Malacoraja senta, assembly GCA_038087875.1. Taxonomy (NCBI): domain Eukaryota; kingdom Metazoa; phylum Chordata; class Chondrichthyes; order Rajiformes; family Rajidae; genus Malacoraja; species Malacoraja senta. Next base: position 44,352,877 of record CM075978.1, read on the forward strand.
ACACAACAACCACCAAGTAGGTTCCAAACTATCTACACTTGGGGACTTGGAGACTTTTAATAATAATAATAATAATATCTTTTATTGTCATTGCACATAGGTGCAACGAGATTTGGTATGCAGCTTCCATCCAATGTCATAACTTAAACAACTAATAAAATTTAGATTTAGATACCTCAAGAAACATGATTTGTAAAAAGAACAGTAAAACAGTCAAAACAGTTTGTACCATTATTGTCTATTTACTGTATTTGGATGTTTGTTTTTTCTTAATTATTATATATATTTTGATTTTTGTTGGTGTTTATTATGGGTTTCAAAGAGTACCATAATGTGCTCTTTCTGTTGTGCTGCTGCGATTAAGAATTTCATTTTTCGATTTGGGATACATGGCAATAAAACACTTTTGACTCTTACCTGCCCTTTGTTCCAACAACTCACCAAAGGTGCCCTGGAAAGATGTGTGGAGGCAGAAGCAGTGAGAACAGTGGTGATGTTTACACCACCGATGCAGCAGGAAGGCTGCAGATGTGTGTCCCAACCCAATGTGACAACACAAACCCATGGTGGCACATTGGCCTTCATCAGTCATAGTATTGAGTATAGAGGTCAGGAGGTCATGTTGCTGATAAATAAGACGTTGGTGAGGACTGATTTGGAGCATTGTATTCAGTTCTGGGCACCATATTATAGGAAAGATGTTGTCTAGCTGGAAAGGGTGCAGAGAAGATTTAAGAGGATGTTACCAGGACTCAAGGCCCTGAGATATAGGGAGAGGTTCAGCTGTCTAGGACTGGTTTCTTCAGAGTACAGGAGGATGATGGGTGATCTTATAGAGATGTACAAAATCATGAAAGGAATAGATCAGGTAAATGCACAGAGACTCTTGCTCAGTGGAGGGAAATTGAGAACCAGAGGATATAGGTTTAAGGTGGGGGGAAAGATTTAATCGGAACCTGAGGGGTAACTTTTTCACACAAAGATTGGTGGGTTTATGGAGGTAGTTATTACACAATGGTTAAGAAACATTTAGACAGGTACATGGATGGAATAGGTATGGAGGGATATGGGCCAAATGCCGGCAGGAGGAACGTGTAGAGAGGACATGTTGGTCAGCGTGGGCAAGTTAGTTCGAAGGGCCTGTTTCCACGCTGTATGACTATGACGTTATGACTCTGACGTGTGAGGGAAGCTAGCCTGTAGCGTGGGTGATGCACCCTGCAATCTTATCCCCTCATTTGGTCCCTGCACTGTACATCGGGCCTTCTGGCTGCGTGACAGAAGGGATTCTCGGTCCACGGTCATATCTCGGCAACAGGCCTGGATTGCCCACCCCGGAACCGGGAAACCCGCCTGGAGAGGGAAGCCGTCGAGCCCGGCCCCTGCTGGTCCCCAAGAACTGGAGAACCGGAGAGGAGGGTGGAGGGAGTCAGCGACGGTGCACGCAACAACAAAGGGCCAATAAGAAGAAACTTGGTCTTTCCTTCCATGCCCCCAAGATTGGGTGTGGGAGGAGCTCCTGAAGCACAAAGGCTGAATGGTGGCCAGGGGTGGAGAGGGATGACAGTTCACCTGACAATTTGTCTGCAACAAGCATTTTAGTTTAGTTTAGTTTAGAAATACAATGTGAAAACAGGTCTTTTGGCCCACCGAGTCCACACCGACCTGCGATCCCCGTACACAAGCACTATTCTACACACAAGGGACAATTTACAATCTTTAACAAAGCCAATTAACCTACAAACCTGTATGTCTTTGGAGTGTGGGAAGAAATCGGAGCACTCAGGGAAAACTCACGCGTTCACGGGGAGAACGTACAAATTCCGTACACACAACCCCTGTAGTCAGGATCGAACCCGAGTCACTGGCGCTGTGAGTCAGCAACTCTACCGCTGCTCCACCGTGCGGCCTATTTATGCATTTATGGCCAGCTGCATGCAGCTTGGACTTTGAAAAGCATTTCAAAATCTGGAAACTCTTGTACATGGTCTCAGTGGGCTATTTCTATACATTTTTTGTACTTAATCTGGGATTGTACTTAAGTGTAATAATAATTTACTGAACTGTGCGCAAAAAGAGAATTTCACTGTACCTTGGTACATGGGATAATAAAAATCCATTGAACCATTGAATCATCTCTAGTCTTCCCGATCATTTAACATAGCGCTATGGATTGTGACCATCTCCTTTTTCTGATGTTGTGTTTAAAAGTATCCATGGCACCTCCCATCCTGTTTGTGTCCCTTGGCAAAGGTTCACAAAAACCTCCCTGCACACAAGCACTCGGCTAAACATTGGCCTGAGGGAAATGACAAAACTGTTGCAAACACTGAGGCTTTATTGAGGGGAGCAATTTATACTTCAAACCACCATAATCTACAGTTCAAACATGCCTCTTTTGCACTAGCAAGTTTTCCAAAAGCTATGCTGAAGACATTAAATTCAAAGGAAGGAAAAAGTGAATTTACATTATAATAACATCTTAAACCCATTATTAGTTTAGTTTTTAGATTTGAGTTACAGCATGGAAACAGACCCATCGTTGCATCGAGTCCCTGCTGTCCAAGGAGCACCCATACACTAGTTCTATGTTATTCCAGTTTCCATCCTACACACCAGGGGCAATTTACAGAAACCAATTAACCTACAAACCTGCATGTCTTTGGTATGTGGGAGGTAGCTGGTGCACCCAGAGAAAACCCACGCAGTCACAGGGAGAACATCTAAACTCTGTACAGACTGCACCCGAGATCAGAATCGAACCCGGGTCTCTGGCGCTATAAGGCTCCTTGTCTCCTTCCTGTACTCTGTTGATATCTGGCCTACTACGGTCGTGTCTTCTACGAACTTGTAAATTGAGTTGGACTGGTATTTGGCTGCACAATACCAGTCCAACTCAATTTACAAGTTCGCAGAAGACACCACCGTAGTAGGCCGGATATCAAATAATGACGAGACGGAGTACAGGAAGGAGATTGAGAACCTCATAAGCGGGTGCCACGACAACAACCTCTTCCTCAATGTCAGCAAGATAAAGGAGATTGTGATCGACTTCAGGAAGCGAAGCGGTACACACACCCCGATGGTGGTGGTGCCAAAGTAGAGATGGTCTAAAACTACGTTCCCAGGAATAAATATCACCAGCAATTTTGTCCTGGACCAGCCACATCAAAGCCATGGCCAAAAAAAGCAAACCAACGCCTGTACTTCCTTAGAAGGCTTAGAGGAAGTTTGGCATGTCCCCAACAACTCTCACCAGCTTCTACAGATGCATGGTAGAACGTATTTTATTGGGATGCATCACAGCATGGTTTGGGAACTGTTCCAAAGTTTAGCAAGAGAAGGGAAGCCACTTCTTTTGAGTTGCTGCTTATTTGTTTCTGTGTTTGCATGTAGTAGAGCAAAATTCCTCGTGAGGACTCTAATGCAGTATGTCGGCCTGTGATTTTATTTTGAAAAACATGTTCCCCACTGAAGTGTAAACTGCTAATTTCATTTGCAATATAACCATGTGGTCTTTTTTTTTTGTTTCCTGCTTCCCAACCTACAGAAATAGGTCAGTTTACCAATGCTTAATGAGGGGTTGTCATTCAAGAGGAGCTTTGACCACAGGCATCCTTGGTGACCTATCATCGGCTTCAGTCTACGTGGCAGTCTCCTGGATACTGTTGAGATCACGTAAAGTCACGGTCATAAATGCTTTATTGCAACTGGCACAATTCTTTTTTAACACGACGGCCCAGTGGCGCAGCGGTAGAGTTGCTGCCTTACAGCTCCACAGACCCGCGTTCAATCCTGACTACGGGAGCTGTCTGTACGGAGTTTATACATTCTGCCTGTGATCATGTGAGTTGTTTCCAGGTGCTCTGGTTTCCTCCCACACTCCACAGATGTGCAGATTTGTAGGTTAATTACCTTTGGTAAAATTGTAAATTGTCCCTGATGTGGTTGATAATAGAACTAGTGTACGAGTGATCGCTGTTTTGCCACAATCGGCCGAAGGGTCTGTTTCCGTGCTGTATCTCTGAAGTATTATTTTGGTGATGTTAAGTGACTAAATCAATATGTTTATTTATCAATACTATGTACCTCATGCTTTGGAATTCCGTACATATATATCAGGAGGATTAAAAGCCAGAAAGATCTGTTCATTCCTTTCTGACTTCCTTCAATAGGCAACAAAATCTGCTAGCATTTTTAAAAATATATACTGATTATGTCATATAAACAATTGCTTTTATTATGCTACTTATACAATTTGGCAATATCCTTCCTTACTCTCCCTACAATCTCACTTTCACATAAAAAAAAAATGAATGTTAAATATTTATTTAACCATCTGCATTCTCCATAATTCCATCTGGTGTTATTCTTTGAGCAGAACTGGCCTTATTCCTTCCTTGTTTGGTCCACACTTCACTTTAGCCCATTCAATGCTTTTCTTAAGTCCAAAGTTGGAGGAAAATGGAGCAACAGGGGAGGCCCAGGAAGCATTAGGGTGAATTTGCAGACTCCTCACAGAATTCACTGGTGGACAGAGGCGGGAGATTGCAACCTTCACGTGGTCCACCCTGTTTCGACTAATGCAATCAACCCGACGTGCACAAACAATTAGATCAAATAGAGCAAGAAGAAGAAGACTGGTGGACAGGATTGTGGTCAATCTCTGGAACTTTGAGTCAACAACAACAACCCCCCCCCCCCCTCCGTCACTGTA